>CM068314.1:45090286-45422786 GCA_034766995.1 Acanthacorydalis orientalis
TACTTTTACTCAAGGCTATTAACTCTCAAGAGGATTTATATATAATACTTCATGTCATGATGAAGAGGTTAAAGCCACTCAAGTATAAACTATAAAACAGACAGTTGTAAATGTTACTTGGAACCTCGACCCTTGCGAGGAGACTATAAATATTGCCGAGTAAGTTATATTCTACACTCATGTATTTAATAGAGAATAAACGCTAATGATATAGAAAGTTGTTTATGAATATATATTTTATGACTTTCTGCATAAGAATATTTTTATATATACTCAGTTTTCGAATAAAATCAACAGAATTTAATTATTTTAACTATATCAAACATTAAATGTCTGTATTTAATCCATGCATTAAATCAGTACCTAATGATAATGGTATTCTTTGGAGTGCTTTCCAGTTACTTTCATTAATCTAAAAAGTATAATCAGTTTGTATATAATTTGCAGTAACAATAAAGGCTAATATAAATTGAAAAGCAATATTTATATATTTTATAATTAATTATATATTTATTTGCTTTCAAATAGAATATAATAAATTAATAACAACATATTAAAAAGTTTATTTCTGTAAAAATAGGAATTGCTTATATGTTTTTAATCATTGTATAATTGTTTTATATAAATTATTAATATAAGAAGTGGTTGCTAACAGTGAATTGTAAAATGCCTTCAATTAGTTTCAGAATACCATAAATATTTCCTTTATATGAAAAAATATTTGAATATTTAATATTTATAAGACAATATTTTTACAGAGTTATAACGAATAAGACAGTAATAGTGTTTTTATTTATTTTTTATAGTGGTTTGATTACAATACCAAAATACGTCATGATTTTGAAAAATTTTAAATAATTATTAACAAATGTGTATAACTATTTTAAGTTTAAAATAATATATAAGAGGTAAGATATAAGTTAAAGTAAAATGTAATATATTTTAAGAGAATACTAATGATATTATTTTCAATATTCACAAGAATATAAAAAAAATTTATATCAACACGTGTGGTGGATACTTTGAATAAAAACCAAATGAAAGTAATTCTATGAAAAATTTGCAGTAAATTGGGGGATCACTTTAATTTGTTTACAACAGTGGTGTTAAATATGTAGCCCTACTGCCGCATGCGGCTCGCAAGACACTAAAACGCGGCTCGTGGCACAAAGCATGATGTTGATTTTATTAAAATAATAAAATGGAAATTAAAAAAATATTAAATACATTTTTGAAACATTGCAAATTATAGAAATATATTATAAGGAACACCGTTTTATGGTCACCGTTTTATGGTCACCGTTTTATGATAATAATACTTAATATTAATGTATTTTATAGTTTTTATAAAATAGTTACAGAAAAAATAAATGTAAAATTTAAATGGGTTATTTTAGAATATAAATAAACACCATTTTGCGTTCGCTAAATTTTTCTTTGGGTTACATTTTGTCTGCGGCGCGCAGATTCTCTTAAACTGAATTTGGTGGCCCGTATTCATATATAAATTTGACACCACTGATTGACAACGTAGTATTACGAAAAGTGGTAATTATTAGGAGCTTGGAACAATTTATATTCATATTTCTCAAGAAAAACGTTGATTTATAATTGGATTCGATGATTTCGAACATTGAATTTTGGTATCCACATTGATAACAAGTAGGAATGCATTCGAACCTTACCTACCGAACAGTTAACGATTAAGGCGTTAGTAAAAATGGAAACTGACGACATTTTCTCATGACTCACAAAAATAAAGAAAATATTTCAGTTAGGCCAAATTTATAAATACATAATGAAGTTTTCACTGGAATACAAATAAATGAAAAATAAAAAGAATAAACTTTTATGGTGTAATTCTGAAAAATCACATAAAATACCTATCAGATAGTGCTAAAATTTTTGAAATCCATAGAGTAAAAAGTTTAACTTTCCCTGGAAATTCAACCAGTCTTCCTAAAAATATTCAAGAACAGAAAACCAGTCATTTTCGAGAAGCTATTCATTGGAAAAGAAAATTACTTTTGAGAGTGTGTTTTGAATAGAAACCTAATTTTGAGGGATTGATTCATCGTGTAATGTATGCATGTTGGATACGAGTACATTGAAAAAAAATAAATAATTGCTCTTTCCGGAAAATGAAAAAAAATCTAGTATTTTTATTAATTTAAATTTTTGAGAAAATAATTCTAGTCCACACTATGAATACTGCTCTTGAATATTATATCCCAACCCTTTGGATACTATTCCGTAAATAAGTCTTTATACTTTAATAAATATTATAGAACTAATTTCGGAACAATATGAAACCTGTATTAAGTCTTATATACATTTTTTGGATAAAATGTTCTTGAGTTAAATCCATTGTGTGAATTATACTTTATATACTACTGTAATCCTTTGTAAATATAATAAAATTTGAAGAAAAATATTAACACGAAACTGCAAAAATCAAATGAATTAACTAAGATATTATAATAATATATTACAAAAATGAATTATTCTTCAAATTCGTTCCATTTTTATCGTCCGTAAGTCAGGTTTATTTTCATATATATTCTTTAATATAATGGATAATTTCTAATACACATCATTTATCTTGGTTGCATTTACTGTCTGAAGTTACTGAATTATTTTAAAATTCAAGACTCATATTAATATTATAAATAATAAATAAATGCTGTATTCAAATACTTTTGTTTTGAAGTAATGCGGAATTCTTAATTGTCAGTACGTATACCTTTCATTCAAATTAAATTATTCACAACTTTCATACTTTCTTATAAATTCATAAAAAATGGTTACTCTTTGCTATATATATATATATATATATATATATATATATATATTTCTCTTACAATTGAATCCACAACTTCAACACACCGTAAAATTATTCTTGTATCAAAATATTTATTTTGTGATTAATGTTTATTTTGAAACACTCAAGTGAATTGAAAAACATCATACCTGGAACACAAATAAATAAATTTAATTTTTTACAAGTTGTCTCTCAACAATCTGAATAATATATATTTTCATGAGAATTTAATATTATGCATATTTTAAATACTTTTGTCCCAATTAAATTATTACACTTATAATTACATAATGCATATATATATTTATTTATATATATATATATATACAATATGTTTAATTATAGGCTCTCTATATTTATAATCAATACATAAAAAATATTTTAAATTATAAAATTATCCTGAAAATATTAATACAATTTTAAAATTTTATTGTATGTACTTTATTGAGAAGTTGTAAATCAGACATAAATATTTTACTTATTCCATACTATTTTATTCTCCCAGATACATTTAAATCAATCCTTCTTTAATGTTTTGTCCATCCAGTCGATGCAGCAAGTACGAATAAACACTCTCGTGGGAAATGTTTGTCTTGTAGAAGTTTTCCGTTCTGAAACGACATAGAGGGAAAATTAATATCTCTTTGATGAAATAACTATCCATGCAGTTTAAACGAAAATATTATTGAATTTATCGACAAAATAAAAATGTAAAATTGAAAGTATGTACAAATATCAATAATATATAGATGGAATTTATTTATATAATATGTAATATTGAATTAATAAACTAGGGTTTTACGTATTTTGGAAGAATTTTTAAATAAATAAGTTGTAAAAATTTATTAAAGAATGAAACATAAACTTTAATCAAATAAATTTAAGAAATAAATGTAGCCATTATGTTAGTTTTTTAAGTGACGATTCATAATTTAATATGTGTATGTAGATACATACATACATATATGTATGTATATACAAATATGTATATATATATATATATATATATATAATTGTTTTCCATAATAATTATTTTTTTTAATTATACACAAAGTAGTTAAAATAGTCTTATCAAATGTTTAAAAAACATATAATTCAATTAACTTGCATACGGTATTCTATTGAATAATGTTTTCAGTTATATAATTTAATACATTTATTCATTTAATAATTTAACTATTTTTACAGACACATTCAAATGTTGGAAAAAGTTAAAAATTAATATTTTCAATACATTGCATTTATAACATACTATTTTTTATAAGTGTTGTAAATAATTGTAAAAAAATGTGTTCATAAAAATTGATATATAGTAAGAAATATACATAAAATATGTATAAAAATTATATATGATGCTTAATGAGGTAAGATATATAGAAATTAACCAAAATGAAAAATGCAATTATATTTTTGTCAGTAAATTGTTATTAATGTTTAGTATACATGAATTTTTCTGTATAAAGAAAAAAAATTAACTGAGAGCTTTTAACCTATGAAGAAAATGGCTCTCTGAGGAAAATAAGAACTGTTTTTTAAGCTAGGTATAAAAAATTCATCTCCATTTTAAAAACATTTATACCTAGTATGAATACTCTGGAAAGTAATGTAAAAAGAACGATCTAACCCCTCTCTCACAGTGAATATGTTATATAAAACAATGATTCTAGTTGTAGTTATTTACATTTTAAGTAGTTTTTTATGACATTTTATATGGAATGTCATTCAGCTTTATAAATATCTTTGTTTTTGTTTAATCGTAATCTGTTTTTACTCATATAAGTAATAATTATATTTATTATTTATAAGTTTGATAACGATTTTATTAAAGTATGAAATATGTTCCTATCAAAATTAACAACATAGTCTTAATATAATATCTTCATATATTCCTAGAAAATTTAAGAGAAAAGCGGTTCAATGCGTTAAGAATTCACTGACTTAAAGATCGACATATTTTTTCGACATTTCAGTTACCAGGCAGATGGAGCAAAATTATATAAAATAATACGGGATATTTTAAGGATTCAAGTGTATTCAATTTTTCTGTAAACATTTATTTTCTATAAAAGACGCACCGAATTAATATGGACAACTAATATCTACATATTTATATATATATATATATATATATATATATATATATATATCTATATACTCGTATATATATAATTTTATAATTAAATTTATCTTAAAAATTAATGATCAAGCTATAAATATATATCTCTTTAAATAACACACAATTAATATACCTGAGTGTCAAAATCCTATATAAAACACTTATTGTCCTATTTCCACATTGTTTTTGTCTTGTGACAAAAAACAATAACATAATACCAAAACGAATGGAACAGTTATAGGAAAATGAAATTTAAAATTAATTTTTGGTACAAAAAAAGATCAAGTATAAATAAATACCTATTTATTTAAATAAAAAAAATTACGGTAAGATATATATATATATACACACACACTTATAAATATACATATAGTATTTCTTTTGCGTAATATAATCTGGAAATAAATACAATGTAGCAATACCACCCGATTGAACTGAAGCGAAATTTATAAATATTTATTCTGTTCAACCAACTTCATTCTTGATGGTCTGCATTTTTTACATTTCTTATAAACTCACTGTCGATGAGCGTATATAAATTATATTTTAATTATTTTTAAGAGGAGTACATTCGTACATATATATATACATATATGTATTAGTTGACTTCTTATAATTTATAGGAATACATAAAATATATATTATAATAGGAAATATATGATGCAATGTTATACATAAAGAAAATTTTGTTAATCCGATATATATATATATATATATATATATATATATATATATATATATATATATATTTGTGTTTATGTAAAAATTAAATATATACATTTATAAATTATTTTCGTATTTGTAATTATATTTGTAAAAGTATTAATATATGTGACAAGCTTTTCAAAAATATTTATGAATTAATATGAGAATGAATATAGTTTTATGTACATTTTTCAATCACGCTTATATATATATAAATTTTATTTTCCTTGCTTATAACTTTAGTAGTTTAAAATTTATGTAATATTTTATTAAACAAAATATTAAAACTAGTCATGTAGTGTATCCTCAATAGTGTATAACATACTAAAAAACATTCAAAATATAATTCCTCAAAAAATTCGGATAAAAAATATTATTCTTTTAGTTTGAATCAAAACGAAATATTATTTTATAAACGTATTCCAATAGTAAACGAAGCTAAGCATTTTACTTTGATTGAGAATTGTTATGCTTTATAAATACAAAAAAGCCATCTTGATATCTTTATATATATATATAGACATATATATATATATATATATATATATATATATATATATATATATATATTTATAGATAGATAGATAGATAGATACACATATATCTATCAAGTTAACATCCATATAAGAGTCGTTCATGTCTAACACTATCAAGAATTTCTTTCATGTACGAATCGTTTGCTTCTCGATTTCAATCCAAAGTCTTGATCATCCGGTCTCTAAAAAGCAATCCCATTCTCTTCACGGGAGAAAAGAAAAAAGTGTACCGTCATCATCATCGTTAAGAACAGTTCACTCAACCCGCCCTGTGTGATGCTTCTTGGAGGGCAATCTCGTTTTCTTTTTGTTGAAAATTAAGTGTTTCGTGAAATAGACGTAGATAACGCTTAACCGGCCTGATTTGCTCGCGGCATGTGCAGTTCCATTGGCCATGTAGGATGCAAACACTTCACGCAATGCTTGTTCAACCGCGATTCAACAACGCTGAAGAACAACTGACTCCGGCCACTCCGGTCGAGCTCTCCGGTTCATGATGGATTGGTCCGTTGTTTCTAAATCCACTGCTTTGCCTACACGCTTCGTCTCGTTCTATTCTTTCTACACTTTTTATCGCTGTAAAGTAGGTGGGTGCATTGACGTTTGAGTATATGTTATTCTTTCTTTGTAACAGAACGTATGCTGAAAACGTGTAATAATGGAGACGTAAACGGAAAGACTTATTTGATTTTCGTTATACTCGTATTAAGTTTTGGAATAAAATACTTATCTAAGTAAATATTTTTTTACGTTTCTTCTAATCTCACTTCTTATTCATAAGAAAATGAAACTAGTCACTTAAAGGATTGAAATAAGAAAGGATACTTTTATCTAATTGGAACTAGTTTCCATTGAATAAGCATCTTTTTTTATAAAATGAATGATGAAATAAAAATATATATGAACATTATATAGATATATATATAGCACATTTATTACAAATTATTAAAAAATAGTGAAAATCTAATAAAAAACATTATTGTCTTCATCTGAACTACATAATTATACTTTTGATTAATATTTTAGTTAAATGATATATAACACATAAATACATTAACTCATTCAGACCTGAAAAAAATATTTTTCTGTAGATTGTAGATGATGGAGATTTAATCAAGAAAAAAACATTTTTTTTTATATTTTGTTTTACTGATTTTTCATAGTTTTCCAGCATGGTTATAATTCGGCACAATATTATTAACATAGTTAATAATATATAACATTATTAATATAGTTAATAATATATAAGTTAATAACACAGCTAAAATGGTTTGTCTTTAAGGACACAGATGGCGAATTGGTATCAAATAATAATTTAGGTATTATGTAATTTTAAAATAAATGTACATAATTATGCACACAGGGTTTGAATGGGTAAAAAAACATTTACGTACATTTTAGGTATTTTCCGACATTATTTTTAATTTGATCTTAAGAAATATTTGGACACATTCTCAGAAGAGTAACATTTTAAATAAAAATAAATATAATCTCCAACTATAACTAAGAAAGATGGTTTGCATGAATTTACAACTTTACGTTTATAGAACATATTTTCCATTGTTGACAAATATATGTATATATATACTCGTATATATATATATATTCGCATATACACGTACACACACACACACACACACATATATATATATATATATATATATATATATATATATATATATATATATATATATATATATATATTGAAAAATACATCATTCAATTTATATTCTAAACTAGGTATTTGAAAATTATGTTAACATATTAATATAGTTTTCAAAATCAAATAATTAATATCTGATTATTTTTAAAAATATGTAGTAATAATCTCCAAACAAAACAAATATTGCTTGAAATACAGACTGTATTGTGAACTACAATGTCTCCACGTTGGAATAGAGAGATATATCCGATATAAAACATATAAATTATGATTTAATGTCGCAACTGCAGTTTATTTTGGAGACCGCACACAAAAGCTATAAAAGTGTTATTTGCAGATTCCAACGTTGGCGTCGGACGAGTTATTGTTCAACGCGTACGAGAAAAACGTCTAACGTTCTCCAACGTCGTGTCATTTGTGATATACACAGTTAGGTGTAGACATATTATATATATATATATATATATATATATTAAATTTTATCAAAATGTCATTGTTATAACTGCGTAAGGTTGTTTTTATGTTAGTGGATATTGGTGTTTTAAATCAAGTAGAAGAAATAACAAAATCGATGAATTATAGGAAAATAATTTTTGTTTGTAACATGACCATAATTATTTATTTCAATTCTTAAATATTTTTTCATTTACTAATAAGAAATCTGTTTATTAACAAACCTTAAAATCTTATTTAAATGCTTTAATAAAAAGGTATTTGTTAATAATTGAAACTTTAAAACCATTATTAATAAATGTCAAGAACAAGGAAACAAGATTTTTTCTACTATAAATTTTTTAAACTTTAGCTAGTTCATAAAAATTTTAACTATTAAAATTATAACATTGTTTTAATCCTATATATATATATATATATATATATATATATATATATATATATAATACTTTAATTGAAAAATATAATTAAACAATTTTAAAATGATGATCATATTATAAATAAGAAGACAAATATAATGATGAATATTACATATTATATAATAGTAGATAATTTATAATAGTATAAGAAAACATTGTTTGTTATCCAAAAGTAGAAAGTGTTAAACTAATAAATAGGCGATAAAATTTTGTAAGAGCAACAAAAAGAATTGGCTCGTTTAAGATAAATTAATATAGTGGCAGAGGGTCCTATGAGAAAACAACTATTAGGACAAAAATCTTTTTTCGTTCTTTTTACTAAAATACTGATACGAAAGAAAGAGAATATTTCAAAATTATAAGATTGAAATTTGTATCAGGTGTTCATTTTTCTATTGAAATTATAATAATAATTTTCTGTTTTATTTTGATAACGAAGTCGTGTGTATATCAGAGTCGCAAGCAGAGTTACCAATAGATGAACAAAGTATTGAAAATAAATCAGTGAAAAATATTTGAACTCCCATAGAGATTTAGGGGCGAACGTAATAGAGTGAACTCAGTATTAACGAGCAAATCATCACAGTTGGTCAAATTTAATTTCTTTACTTTCTCTATTCCTTTTTTGTGCTTTTATTATGAAAGCAACCTTATGAATATTTTCATCTATGTAAAATGGGGTCACTAATTTTTCATGAAATTTCTTCGATATTGAATACCCAATAAATGAATTTTGAAAAACTAGCTAATGTTGTAATCTATTTATTTATTCAACTAATCTATTCCAATTAGTATGTAATTACTTAGACTTCTCATCAAGATTACAATTGAAAAAGGTTAGAATTATTTGACTCTAATTATTCAGAAAATAATTAGAAATAACAAATAATTTTCACTAATGGCAACCTTATTAAGTACAGAAAATAAAAATATTTTAAATTTTTTTAAGTTTTTTAAATTGAGAAGTAATGGTTCACTTAAAAAAATGATTTTATTTTTTTTTATTATTGAAAATAATTTTAAAGTATTTTAATTATAAAATTTAAATTGACTAATGAAGACTTCTAGTAGTTTTTCAGAATCTTTAAAATTGATCAGTGCTGTTTTTATAAAAGTTTTCATTGTAAGATAAATGTAATTACGATTTCGAAACAAGAAAAAAATGAAAGAAGTCAATATTTTATTACCGTTGTATAATCAAAGAACAAATACAGCTTCATTAGTACTTTAAATTCTACGAAATCAATTGAATACAGTTTTCTAAAAAAAGTTTTACTTTAGTTTAAAGTTTTCTTATACTTTATGATTATGTAGTTTTTAATTTTTAATACTTATGAGACCGAATGAATGAACTTATTTAAAAAGTTAGTGTATAAAAATCTGTAATAATCCAAATATATGTTGACACATGAATCGCTATTCAATAATTTAACTCTGTCGAATAACTGAAAATCATCATTTCGAGAGAATAAGTAAACTACTACTTACAGCTGTTCGCTAGCTAACTACCTCTATTCATTCTGCAAATGCTATGACGGCAATATGGTGCCTACGCTCGATCAACACTTTTTTCTGTAGTAACGCCGAGATAATTCGCCTTACTTAAACACTTCGACGCAGTTATTAATAATGTTCTCACTGGCTGTTACAGAAGCGAGTGAAATGGCGTATTCTGGAAAAAAAATGTAAAGTGTCCGCGGTGTATACCCAACTACGCGCTCTACATTTTTTTTCACGAACGGAGTCGAGAAACAGCTCCGTTACTTTATGAATAAATCACTTTTTAATTTTACGTTCAATATTGTTCACAAAAGACTCCCTAAACAATGTTAAGTGTTCTGTACAGGGTTGGCGTAAACGACCATACGATTAAGTTTGCTTTAATATTGCGTAAAGAGGCATTTCATTTTTATTGTTAATTTTTTAATATCTTTTTTTTCTTTTGTAAAAAATTATTTGCACATACAAGTAAATTCAAGTAAAAAAATACAATCGATTTTTAAATAGATAAAACGATTTCTCCGCACATTAAACAATAAAATGTCATCATTAGAAATGTGAAACCTAAAAAATATAAATTAAAATTTTGATTCATCTGTTTATTTATATCACTGAAAATATTAAATTGTTACAATTTCATAAAAATAATATAATTTTATATAGTTGAAATACAAATTTGACAATATATTGAATTTCAATTGATGTTTTTTTAAACATTAAACTATTATACATTTTTTATTCAATGTTTATTTCGTTTTAATATTTATAAGAGATTAACAAAATAAATTTAAAACATGAGGAAAAATCTATTATGTAATTGTAGTAAGTTCGTTAAACATTATTTCATAAAATTTACTACATTTAAATTATTACACTTAATAATATTTTAATATAAAAAATGTTTAAAATACCTTTGTATCCAAATATGTTTAAAGAAATTTTCTTAGTACTTATTTATCATATTATTATTATTAATTTTTATATAAGTATCAAAGGTTGAATCTTGGTTTTGTATAATATTTTTTTCGTTTATGCAAACTTAAACTATGCATTTATGTCTAAAAACAGATAAATTTATTATAAATATTCTTTATATTTAAGCCTAAGAACCGTTTTAGTACGTTACTTTAAGATATTACTAAATGAAACAGGTTTCAGAATTGAACAAGAATTCGAAAATAATAGCTTCACGGATTCCAATATTAATATAAATAATGGACACACATGTAGCCAAAAGAAACAAGAATTAATAACATAATTTTTAACAATATAATTATATTTTTATAGTTACGTTATTATGAAATGATTTCAAAATTATATTTAATTAATCGAAGATGATATCAATATACAAATTTTCTGTTATTAAAATAATTATTATTTTTATACTCTTTACATTTGGATAGTATCAGTTTAAGATAAGGAAAGTAATTTTGGATAATATCCAAAATTTTGTTGTTTTTGTTGTATCTAGAAACATATTTCAATTTTACTGAATATTATAACAAAGTAAAAATAATTTCATAGTCTAGAAAAATTTTAAAATGTCTATTTACACTATTTTTCAGTAAACGTTGATTGTAAAATTACGATTGTGTGTTTTTATATTTGTTATCCCGTTTTTTAATAGTAGAGACCATAGACTCAGAAGATAAAAAGAAAAAATACTATCATGACAACGAAACAATATTTGTTCTAAATACAAATAAGTTTGGATATGAACTCTTCTTCTCTCAAATATCACAATCATATAAAGATCAACTCATAATAAAAATATACACTAGTATGAAGTAGTATACAGACATGTGTACTAATTATTAAGTATATAAATTAATTAAGTGTCTAATATAAAATGAATGTTTATGGAAAAATGGAATACACTTCAATCTCCAAAATATCCACCATTATTTTATATAACTTTACTCCATTTACCGGGATAATGATGAATCCTTCGTTGAAAAAAAGATGGCGGCTTTGAGTCGATGAAGTCGTAATGCACTTTCGGAACTCGTCCACTGTTTTAGCACATTTTGCATCTTTTATACATCACAATACCTTTTCCTAAAGCTGAATAAATCGTTTCAGTGGCTTCGGCAGCATTTTTTTCAACTAGAGTGCGAAAAGTATGCAATGCTTTATATGTTGCTTTTCGGACGTCGTCATGTTTACATTTGTTTTGTGAGGGGTTATGACAACTACTTGACCAAGATAAGTAGTGTTTTTAATGTTGAGGTTGGCACTTCAAAATTTTAAAATGACTAGAAAATATTTTAATTTAAACAGTGTTATGATCGATTTAATTCAAATATCAGTATTAGATATAAGTGTTTCAAGGGTTAAAATATCTTAAAATGAATTAATTTTGAATGATTATATATTTTTTTTGTATAAAAATTATCATCTAAATAAAATGATTAGTGAACAATCAATGAAAAATAAAAAAATATATTGTCAATAAACAAATATTTAAATAAATATCAGAATTATTTAGATAACATTTTTAAAACGATATATATCCTATAAAATAAAAATAAATTAAAGAAGTATTCTATTTTCGGAGAAGATTTAACATTATAGATATATATATATATATATATATATATATAAATTATATATATATATATATATATACATATTCATGGAAATAATTTTCCCATTCCAATTTTATATAAACATTAACAGACTAACAAATTTCTCAGATGATGTAATAAGTATAACAAAAACTATATTTTCATATTTTATAAAGTTCTGTAAAGGAAAATGCTTTATATTTAGAATAAAAATATTATGTTCTTAAAATAGATATTATAATCAAACGACGAGCTCGAGTGAATTTTAAATGTGTAGTGTAATAATTAAGATGTTTAAATATGTAGTTATATCAAATGAAAGTAAGACATTTGCAAAGTTTACATTTAGATTGAAATTATTATGAAGTCAGTATATAGTTTTATGACTTTTAGAAGTTATAAATGACTGTCTTTATTATTATATATGTATATATTAATATTATATATGTAAATGTATATGTATGTTTATATATATGTATATATATATATATATATATATATTCATCTTTACATATGTAAAAGTTTATCATAAAAGTGTGATAACATGCAGTATTTTCGACAAGAAAATAAACATAATAAAAGAAATGTTTTATAAAATTTGAGATTACTTTTATTTTGGATTTCTTTTAGATATAAATCTAGTCAAAACAGAAACATTTTTTATAAGACAGTGTACGATTCTAAAAATACTCAAGATTTTACTTTAATTTTTCAATGTTTTTTATTTATTATAAATGATTGAAAATAATAGCGTCCATTGACCTTATAATTAATATTTATTTACTAATACTTAATTAAAATTAAAAATAAAAAATAAAAGTATTATTTAATTACTAAAAATTGTTTTTAATTATTTTTTGTAATACGTTGTTCCCGAAGAAAAGAAATATTTTTCTACTATTACAAAAAGGTCTAATTCAATTTGAAATTTTCATATGTTGCATTTTATTTCACTAATGATTTCTTCAGTTAGATTTTCCATACATTATCTCTGTAATAATAATGTTATTTTTATCTAAGTGTGCATAAACAACGATCAAAAATGATCTATAATCAATTATCGATTGTTTTTGATCAAAAAAAATAATTTTTGTGGAGAAATGAAAAATTAATTTGTAAAAGCAAATTTGCTACCACTGCCAATAACTTTATTTATTTATAGGTTTAGTGAACCTGTAATAAGATAACGCTACACTCAGTGCTAAAAAAAATTAAATAAAGTTATTTATTATAAACTATAATATTTATTAATACCTTTTAAAATATTTTCACTTTATCAGTAATTAATCAAAAGAATATAACTTTTAAAAAAGGTTATGTTAATATTTGACAAAAAATAAAAAAAACTTCCTTGTAATCTACATTTTTAAAAAATGATATACGTGTGAACCTCAAAAAGCCTAGTTGTGTATGCTTAAGTCAAATGGTATTCTTTACAAATATTTAAAACAGAAATACAACTTGATAAAACATGTCAGCTATTAGATACTTTATCTTGTCAATAATTTTTTATTTAGGAATTTTTTTGCTAAAGATATACTTATTTAGCTATCTCTATCTTTTCTTTACTAAGATAATATTGTTAGGTTCTAAATCAAAACTTTTATACTTTTAACTTTTTATATTTCCTACTTATATGCATTTTATTTTTATTTTTTTGTTAAATCAATCAAATAACTCTTACTGTTCCAAGTACATTAATATTTCTGAAGAAGACAAATTGTGTAATAAAAACTTATATAGTAATTTCAAGAATAAATCTCTTAATGTATTCATTTTTTGCATTCTCTTTCATTTATTTTAATAGCATTGATAAATTTAGAATTTGTGTATTTACTTAAATTAATTTAGAAGTTAAACTTTTCAGAATCAATTTAAAGGAAGAAATCAGTGATTATATATATATTATTGTACGCGTGTATTTATATTACTAAACTTCATTAAAAGTAGCGAAATGTAAATAAGGTAACAACTTCTGTTATAATTAATGGAGCTTAACGTGTTCAAATCTGATGTACAAGTTCATTTTTGTTATTTAAATGCATATTTTCAATATAATAACGAGCTGGAAAAATCAATGCGTACCCTAGCAAGTTGAGAAAACACAAACGTTCTTACACAGCAACAAGTCATGTCCCTTTCATATAGCAGAAGTTATGAAGAATGAATACATTATGTAGATTGTGTAATATTGTAAGGTGTCAAAACGGTTTGTGTATTAGTGGTGATTCATTTAACCACGTTGTCAGAAGATTGATTGGGGTGAATGTGTACCTACTTTATCGTTTAAAGAGACTCGAATGAAAAGAGCTTTGAAGTAGCTTTGACAACGTATAAAATTCGATGCCATAGTTAACATCACTCTTGAAAATATCTTAACTCATTTCCTTTATTTGTATTTACGATTCAAATATTTCGTTGCTTGTAATATTTTTTTTTTTTTTGAAATGGGTCTGAATATAGAAATATCAGAAACAATATTATATATATATATATATATATATATATATATATACATATATATATATATATATATATATATATAATCAAAATAATGAATAATGAATTGTTGAACATTTTTATTAAAATCTTCATGTAGTTTTAGGATAGTGAAGAATCATTGGTTGATGTAAATTTAATTGAAGTGACAAAAATAAAATTGTGATTTTGTTTTCCTTTTTTAAAATAATGAAATGATATTAAAAAAAGACATATTTCTATAAATATTTCGAAACCAAAGTTGTCCTAATATCTGTTATTAATATACACTCTTTACATATAATATACATTTGGTTATTATAATTATAAAATGTGGTATTTATGATAAGAGGTTCAGTAACCACATAAGGTAATCAATTTTCATTCTTTGATATCGTTAGCGTTCTAATGTACATATGTACATATAGACATATTAAATTTAGTATTTTTCTCAGAATGAAACGATTTCAGGAAAGGTATTTAATAAATGTTCTTTATAAAACAACTATATACAATAGATTAGCTTGTCAATTTTGTAAAAAAATATTTGATGAACTTATGTCCATACACAGAAATTCACAAAATTAAACTAGGAAGTTTTTTATAAAATGATCGTTTTTAATTTATTATTTAATGCATAAAATTTTGTTTTAAATTTTTAACTGTTATCATAACTTTTATCCCTTGTATATTTATTAACAAATACGCTATATACATGCTGTATGTATGCTTTTAATGTATATATATATATATATATATATATATATAATTTAATTATAATTGAAATTAATGAATTACAAAATAAAATTGAAATATGTTTCATAATTTTTTAAATCGAATTTTTATTTGTAGATGTTAAATTTAAATGAAATTGATTTAATATTATTTTTGCTAAGTTAACTACAAATTGAAATATCATTACATTCAACAACTACTACTATAACAATTCTTTAAATTTTTTATAACGCATTTTTTAAAGATTGCATAATAATTATTATAAAAGGTAATATGATAAAGATTTCTAAAGCTTTGTTTTATAATTTAAAAACGATAAAAAACTATTTGAGAAAGAAACATAAACATACACTAATAATTGAAAAATATACAAACACGTATAAATATATAGAACGTATTCAGTATATGTTATTTATATTTGTATTTCTATTTAAAATGATACCCAATATTTATAGTCAATTAAATCTGTGATATTTATTAAATATCTTTCTAATATACGTTACGTGCAAGTTAACAGTACTTGAAAACTCAACTGAAATAAAATACTCATAACTGAACCGGATAAAAATACATTTCATTACAAATAAGCCGTAGATACTGAGTGATTGGATCTGTGAAATGAACTTATTTCTAGAGATCTCGTTCGTTTTTTTTTCTTAATCACTCGTTACTCGGTAGCGATCCGCTAATCGCATTGGCTGGAATCGGAAATGCCAATAAAGCTAATTCGTTTTGGCAGAGAGTAACATACCTGACGGAGATTGGTTGCGAACAGGTCGACGACTTCAACTGGTAATACGATTATAACAAATCTAAGTAGCCGATCGAAAAACAAAAGCGCCACGACGGTCACCGTTCATTTGTTGTACGTGCGTCAACGACAACTAAAAAACACTCAAATAACGAATTGCTGAAGTAAACAATTCATGAGTGGAATTAAAATCTTCAAATACTTCTTCGGCACCATTGTATTAGACAAGTGTAAATGTGTATATAAATAAAACACACACACATATGTATGTATGTATATGTCTATATATATATATATATATATATATATATATATTGACAGTGAGCAAGACAGGGAGATAATTATACATATTTAGCATTGTATGCTAATGATTATTTAGATTTGACGCCCGTGTCAATGTCTTGAACTATAATAGTCTATTGTACATGTATTAATAATTATAATATACTTGCTTAAGATAAATCTAATTCAATGACAAGGCTTCATTTCAAAACTACACTCTCACTTATCTCAAATTTCAATTTTAATGTTTTTCTGAAAACAAATAAAGAAATCAAAATTGTTGTAGGATGGAAGATTGTATTTTATTCTAAGTCTCTCGTTTTGTAATTCTCGTTTTTAAATTGAAAATAGAATATTTACCAGGTTTTTTTATTATAGAACAATTATTTAGTTTATAATGAATTTTGTTTTACATATTTTGGTTTAAATTCAATAATTAAGGATTAAATTCTAGAATATATTTTTCTAAATCGCAGCTGATTTTTATAACGTCTATTATTAAAATAGAACTGTTTTTTAATATAATTACTAGTACTGTTATATGATCCGTAATAAGACCCTTTTCATAAATCAACTCAATTTACTGACAGTTATTCATAAATTCCGTTTTAATCAGCATTACCAAAGGTTTTTGTTATTATATGTAACAATAATACCTGCATAAATAAGTCTTAATACACAGAAGTAAATTTAAATTATAAAATAAAACTATGTCATAAAATAAATATTTTTCATAAGACTAAATATTTTACGAAATTGCTTTAATTTTCATAATAAAATTTTATTTCATTTCAACTTTAATTATATTATCTAAAAAAAAGATTAATTTAGTAACAATAACATAAAAGAGTATATAATCGAGTAGAAAGATTATCGACGAGTTTATTGTTTCATACAAGTAGAAGAAGATATTATTTTTAAAGAACTCTGGCCTACACTTTATCGAATATATCGCCTGTATCAACAACGATGACTACAACAATAATCCACACTACGGATAAATCTCGTAACTCACTGTCAACAACCCAACCACCACTTTACGGGTTGAGTTTCCCAGCATGTTTCGTCATGGATAGTTTGTGCATCAGAAATGGTGGCGATCAGTTTCAATACCTTTTGCAATAAATCAAATAAAATTGAATTTTCGATTCCACGTGATTTCATATATATATATATATATATATATATATATATATATATATACATATATATATATATATATATATACCAGTCTGAAAAAAATATTACTTTCTTTACTTCAAATATCATAAATCCTTTTTTGTAACATTTATTTCAATTATAATTTCTTAATTAAAATGTTTTGTAAACATGAATAATTTTCATTCATTTTTTATTTATTCGGCGAAAAATTTATTAATTTGAATAAATAAAGTGTTCTTCACAATTCTAAACTTTGTTCTATAGTAAATTCTAACTAGAATGAAAACTCAAACAAGTTTTATGTGCAATACAATCATGTCGCCTGTTCCATCGTAACGCATTTAAATTGCGAAAGGAAATGAGAAAACTACTGTGAGAAACTTTTAATGGCATTAGTATATTATATCCGATAGGATGCAAGTTTAATTTTTGTATATTCACTACAATAGTTTGTTTTGAATAGTTGTAGTTTGGAATATTTATTTGTACTTGTAATGTTCTGCTATTAAAAGAAATAACCCAGAAAATGAAAAAAATATAAAATTTTAATTGTATTTTTAAGAGTATTTTATTATATAATAAAAAATTTTTGACTTTGCTTGCTTCAAGATAAAGAATACATTTATTTTTTTCAATATAATCCTGTGATATATACATACATATACATATACATATATATATATATATATATATATATATATATATATAAATGTAAATGTGAGTATATATACAAAAATAGAATAAAAATAATTGAAACGAGACGAAAAAAATAACTAAAATTAACTAATTATACAAAGAATATGCACCTAACACAAAAATGGTAAATAAAGATATTGTTTTAGAAGACTTTTTATAAGGTTGTAACAGATAAAACCCAGATACCATGTAATGAAGGATTTTTTTTAAGTTTAGAACATCTAAGTTTTCTTGAGTTTTAATTCAGTATTGGTAATAATAAAGTTTAATATTTTCAATAATTTATTAATCGTTTACGATTTATTAACCGTTATTGTTAATCAAACGTTTTACAATTTAAGCAAAACAACAATTTTAAACAAAATTTCTAGCTACATAAAGATAAATTTTTGAAGTGATACTAATCGTATTCAAATAAAAAAGTATTGACATATAGATTGAAAAGTAAGTTTTAGGTATAGATAATTACATTATTATAAAATATATTTGGAAAAAGTTAGATATAAATTTGAACATAATAAAGTTTTTATATAATGATTAAAAGTATTTAAATGTGTTACATAATTTTGTACACTGAATACATGTGATTTATTATCACCCACTTAAATTATATTTTTAATATAATTTGAATAAAAGTACTACTAGAAACTTATTAGAAATATATTTAACGATTATGCATATACAAATATATTCGATACTGTACTCGTATATTATTCCTAAAAAAGATTAAAATTAATGTCGATCAATAACCAAAAATTCTTTTTAAATATGCCATCAATATAAGCATATACAAATATATATATATATATATATATATATATATATATATATATATATATGTATATATGTATATAATATCTTAAAAAATATTCGTTTGAGATGTAAATACCTCTGTTTTTTCTCCGAAAATATATCTTTTGAAACTGGAAAATTATTGAAATGATGCGTACATAAAGATGAATAGATACCCAAGACTATGAAAAGATTCAATATTTAAAGAATGTATTATATATCTTGCCATCTAATGGATGAAATATGGTAAATGTATATATTTTTATTCAATACGTGTATGTTTATTTTTATATAAAATACATAATTGCATTTATAAATTTTGTCATTTTTTATACAATATTATCATCAATATTAATAAACATGAATCTATAAAAAAAATAATTAAATATTTCTCTAAAAATAAATTACTTATATGTACTTTTATATAAAATATTTGAACAATGTATATATTGAAGAACATATCAATGATTAACCAATTTTCAAAGATTGAAAAAGATAAATATTCTAATAGATAAAAATACGTAGGAACATTTATGTAGCAAGTTTGTTTAAATTATATGAATGAACAGATATGAGTAGATACTAATCGTTTTGTCTTTAAAACGAATTGGTATTTTAGTATTTGACCCACGTACGATACCATTGGATAAAGTCAGACATTTGCATACTTTGTACTAAGGAAGCAGCTATTGGATACATTGAGCCTATCAGTAAACAGTTTAATCTCACACTCACGCAGTTTGGATATTCTTCCTGTAATAGATACATTTAAATTCAATTTGTTACCCAAAAACAAAATATTATACGAGTACAAAATAAATTTGTATGCGTAAAATTTAAATTTAATATATATAATAAGTATATAAATATAATGAATTTAATTATTTTAATCATTTTGTTATTTATTCAATACTTGTATAAATTATTTATAAAATATATATATAATATTTGAATTGATTACAGTTCCTAATGTTAAAAATGTGTATAACATTTTAATCAAGCTTTATATATATATATATATATATATATATATATATATATATATATATATATATATATATCAATGATAATAAAATACTCTACGTACATAAAATGTAAATATTTTGTTTTTATATTTAAAGTATGTTATGTAGATACATATTTATTTTGTATCAAATTTATTTTATAATTATTGGAAACCATTTTAAATTATCAATACTATTAAAACATGAATGTAAGAATTATATGACAATTAAATTATTTATATATTTTAATGAAAAATAAGTTATTTAAGGTATGATTATGAAATGTCATGTATTATATTTAATTTTCTTGTAATAAAATTGCATTAATTGAAATAAAAAAATAATTAACGTACTATCACTTTTTAACTATATCTATACTACTCTATCTATGTACTCTATCTATTAGTTTCTGTCAATAAATATTCACTAATGAATTTATTCTATATTTTATCTCGTAATTCATCAAATTAAGGTTTGTTTTTTTATCAAGAATTATACAATATATTTACCAATCTATATATAATTTATCAATCAATAGCTTACACTTGTCATGTTCTTTCATTGCTCAAGGATTCAGGAAGCAATTAATGAATATTGGTTTTGTCACTAAATCTCTTGGTGCATGAGAGCATTAGCGTAGGATTACTTTCTCTTTGGCAGCATTGAATCCATGAGCAATAAACTCATTTTTAAAAATGTAGATCTGTGTTAAATGATGAAAAATGCTAGTATGAACAAATGGTCTTTTTTTTAAACTGAGTTAATAAAAAAAATGTATTAATTACTTTTATATCAAAACATACACAAATATATATATATATATATATATATATATGTATATATATATATATAATTTTCGATTTTAAAGGGATTAATAAGTAAGAAATTTCATTCCTACTTTGGGTTTTAACAATCAGAGTTCGTTACAACAGTTTAATATCATTTTAATATTTTTTAACACCGTAAATTAATTTTATAATAATTAGAAATTAAATTCATTAGTAAGTCAATATTGTTAGTGTATTAATTATTACCGAAGATTTTAAAATTATATTTTTATATAGATGAGAATGTAACAGAAAAAAACATACACAAAGACATGTATAGAATTTTTCACAAATAACGTTATTGTTTTAAAAATATACAAATACCCTACTATTTTTGTAACATATTCAGTGATACGTATTGTGTAGATCAAAATATACTTTTGAAATTAGAGATAATTAACTTTCATATATGATTTTTCGCTCTCTCCACAGACCACACTTTTTTTCTAATCAATAATGATTATTTATCGATCAGTTTTGATTGCTACTTCATTACAGTAGTTTTGTAGCCCTCATATGGTGATAAAATCGCCATAGAAATGTAAAATATCAATAGTCAAAAATGATATATAATCAATATTTGAACATGATTGATTAGAAAATAGATTTTTAAATATATTTTCAAAATAATCTGATTAAAATATAGCATTTTCAGAACTCAGTGTTCATAGTTTGTACAGCTCGCATTAATTTTTAGGTTTGTTAACATTTCAAGTCATACTAACCGCGCTCACTGAGTGCCTAGTGTTTTAAGTATTTATTTTTATTATATAACTCTATATGTATCTATTATGTTGGAACAAAAGTTCGTAGCGTTTTTAATTTTGAATTCAAAGGCAGTGTTTACTTATTTATAAATATATTTATTCTAATACATATATGTTATTTTGATCCACCAACTTTCGCCATCTTTCACGTTGTTTCATTATAACGTCCTCCTATAACTTAATACATCTTACTGGACGATGAATTAATCCAAGTAGTTTCTATAAGCTTCCAAGAAAGTAAAGTTTTTTCCGTTAAAATAATTCTGTAGGGACCGGAACAAATGGTAATCTGAAGGTGCAAAATCAGGTGAATATGGCGGGTGAGGTAGGATATTCTAGCCAAGTTGCACCAATTTCTTTCAAGTCTGCAGAGACATGAGGTCTAGCGTTATCATGTTGAAAAACAATATTCTTCTAATTGATCAATTTTGAACGGTTTTGATCGATTGTCTGCTTTAATTGGTTGAATTGAGTACAATACTTATCCAAATTTAATGTCTGATTATTTGGGGGAAGCTTGTAATAGACAGAAGACCCGCTCTTAGAGTGGATAAAGGAGGTTCATTTAATTTTCCTCAAGACCTTTTCCAATCTACATTATTGTGGAAGATCCATTTTTCATCGCCTGCGATTAATCTTTACAGAAACGGGTCGTTTTAATGAGCGAATCACTGATGAAAAAGCGATGTATTATATTTATTTCAGTTAAATTTTGAGCAACCCAATCATCGTAGCCACTCACATATTCGAGTATCTCTAAGTGCTTCACAATATTCGTTTGAGACACTTGCAGTATCTCTGCAATGTCCCGTGTCGTGTAACGTTGATTATTTTCAATAAGTGTTGCAATTTAGTCATTATTAACTGGCTAACTGGAGTGTTCTCGATCGCTTAGTTCGAATTTTTCATTTTTGAACCGAGCGAAACACTTTCGAACAGTACTGACAATTACGGCACATTTTCTATAAACAGTGGATATCTTTTTTATTGTCTCTGCAGCGCTTTTTCCTCTCCAATAATAAAACAACATCAAATGATGAAAATACACCTTATATTTTTCCATTTTAAATTTTAAATTTAACATGCTTAAAATTCACAAAATTATACAAAAATAACAGAGAAAGAAACATCTAAACATCACCTAACATAACAACACATATGGAGTCATGTTATATAATCGAGCTGTGATCGAAAATACAATTAATGGCATCTATTGGAAAACGCTCCGGGTTTTTATTACAATCTAATAATAGTAATTTTTACATGCATGATAGAGAAATTCAATAAATGAGTACGAATTTCTTTGATGTTTTCACAAAATAATTTCAATGGCATTTATTTGTTATGCTGATAGAGAATAAAAAAAATGAAAATCATTAAGATATACTTACTAGCTATACCCTAAATTATATTACTACATTTATATGAATTATTTACTACTATTCTTGGAAAGATTTATTTCCTGTTAATTATTATTTACATTATAGTCTTTTTTATTATTACATTACGAACATATAATAATTAATATAATGGTTAATCATGACAATACAAAGAGAACAACAAATTTTATTGTTGTAGTATAAAAGAATATCTTTTAATACGAATATAAAATAAAGTAATGAATGTAGATGAGTCAGTGTTTTGATAATCACAAACTGTGCTCTGAGATTCAGTTAACACACATTTATATTAAAGCACTGTGGTATGATAGCCCAGCTTTATAAGCTCCAAGTGAAGGTACAATTTTAGAGTATTACTTATTGATATCCCTTGTTGATACTTTCTTGTTATCAAGTATCATAAATATTTATAACCAATTTTAATATTTTATGTCAATGTATACGTTACTATAAGATAATTATCTTTTCTAAGAAAACAAACTTCTATTATTAAATTGAAATTTTTTTAAAAAAATTATATATATATATATATATATATATATATATATATATATAATCTTAATCAGTTTCAGTGCGAGGAATAATAAAATAATAGTATAAAATTATTTGTCTAAACGGTTGTACCAAAGGAGATTTACTTGAAAGTGTAATTTACCATTTTCTATTTCAATTTAACGTTACCGTTAACAAGATCATACAAATGATAATATAAAAAAACGTTATATACTTTTTCGTAACATTGTGGTTAAACACGCTTTTGCTGCGCCGCCTGCCTTAATTTGCAATTCGAGTCATAAATACATTTTTGTTGAATATAAATACAAAATATTATACACCGTGAATAGAGAGATGAGACTAAGAGAGGTCACTAATAAATTTTAAAGCCTTTACGGGTTTTCAGAAAATATTCCAGGAGAGACGATAGTATAACAGAGAAGAACATCGCCCGAGTGCTTTTTGGCAGAATTCTTAATTTAGGTTATATTATGAGCTTAGAGGGAATAAAATTTCATAAAACACTCGAGCTTGGTACGTGTTCTCGTGAACATAACAGTCAATTTAATAAGAAGTAGCACGGAGTAATATGAAGGAAATTGGACCGGGCTTGAATGTCGGAGATTTTTAAGTCAGCTTTGACGACAAAAGACTGGAGATTGTCGACGGGATCATATCGTCATCGGGCCGCTACAAAGTTAACGTCTACTTGAATACTAGTCTCGAAGAAAAGTTTTTTCTTCTTTTCTTTGACGATTATAATTCCATTCGAAATGGATTTATCATTTATTAAAAATAAATTGTACATTTTCTATAGAGATATAAGAACTCTTATTCTTGAGGTTTTGAGTACTCTTGAAAAATCTATAAAAACACATTACAGAACATTATATATAAATACACATAGAAGTAAACTGAAAATCTTTTATTTCCAGCCTATTACTTTAAGCTTAAATTCTTGTTCAACTTTTATATTAAAAATTTTCTGTGTAATAAATGTTATACACTATATAATTTTGTTCTGTACATTAATATAAAAATAATAATTGTTATATTTTTATATTAATATAATATTTCATTTTTTCCTTTGAAAGTTTTCATTGTACTGAATAATAATACTAAAAATAAACCCCGTTACTTCTTGTTTATGTTTATTATTTTATTAAACTTATTTACATGCAAAGCTTTTTCTTACTGTTATAATTATTTTTCACTTCACAATATTTTTGTTTTTAATTTATATACATTATATATATATATATATATATATATATATATATA
This sequence comes from Acanthacorydalis orientalis, assembly GCA_034766995.1. Classification (NCBI taxonomy): domain Eukaryota; kingdom Metazoa; phylum Arthropoda; class Insecta; order Megaloptera; family Corydalidae; genus Acanthacorydalis; species Acanthacorydalis orientalis. The sequence goes on from CM068314.1 coordinate 45,115,736, forward strand.
TATTACAATAGTATACATCAATTGTTATTACTTTATTGATTTTTTATATATATTTGAATATATTTCTAATATTCACTCTTGACAGTATAATTTATTGTTTACTTATAGTTATGAAATTTATATATATATATATATATATGTATATATAAACATGTAGGTGTCAGAGAAATCCATTCTTATAGAGAGTATTAAGTTATTATTATTAATACTAATTATTATATATATATATATATATATATATATATATATCGTTTTATACATATTAATAAATGAGTGAATTTACATGAAATGAAAAAGTAGAACTGTTGATTTTGTAGGTAACGAAAAAGAATTGGAAGAAAATGTGCGAGATATTCCATAAAAGGTGTAAGATGAGGACGATAAAAATAAATTTAACCAGAAATGTGTAAACTAATATAATACTTTAAAGACAACTGGTATTTTTTCGACAAGCTATGTCAGATATTAAGAAATAATAAACAATGTTTTGTTTAACAGCCTCTCGGTACACATCCATCTATTGCCAACTTACTGAACGAATTTTCTCATATTTTTTTTAAAGTAATACTAATAATTATTGCAAAGTAGTGACATAGCTTTCAGGTTAGGTGGTTGTCGATATCCAAAAACGATTAGTTTTTGACTGTTAAAACGCTATCTTTTGTATTTAACAAGTCCAGAGGTTTGCAAACAAATAACTAGATAGATTTGTTTTCTAGTTGTTTCTCTAGTGTTTCTCTAGTTTATTGTCATATATTTCCCAATGTTGAAAAATAAAAGCTTAAATGTATTACGAATCAAGGTTTATTGTCTTGGCGGTCTTTATTTTTTTGAATTATTTCAGTTTTTTTTATCTCATATATGTAGTATTAGAATTTGTGTCATTTTCAAATATTTCAAATAATGAATTATTTACAGCTAAATGATAATGTTTCATAAATGTTTACATTAGTATAACTAACACAAATGTTTAAACTCTCTCATTGTATAAATATATAATATTTATATATTTATAAGATTTTTCGACAATTCAAAATATTTCCTTGTCATATTTTTACAAATATATAATATATATATATATATATATATATATATATATTGATTTGTATAAATAAAAATTTGATATTATCGTTTGTTTTCATTCTTTGGCAAATTTTCTAACATTTTGTTTATTAAGACGTATTCTAGATTATTACATAGATACATAATATGTCTTTGAAATTCTGATTAGTATCCCATTCAATTTTTAGAAAAGTATAAAGTTTCGCTGAGAAAAAAATATATTAATGAAAAAAATCTTTTCAATTTAACTCAGACAAAAATATATTTAATAAAAAAATATTTGCAATGACATAATTAATATTTTTAATTATACTTTGTTTAAATTGTAAGTAAATTTTAATGAATAAAAACATTTACATAGTCGAAGTTTGTTTTAGAAAGCTGTCAAGATGAAAATTTATCAAACGTTCTAGATAATCAATCTTTTAACAAATTATGACAAGATTGAGCTTGTATTAAATTTGAGGTACACTATATAACTATTAGTATATTGTTTTTAAGGCGGTAAAAACAAAATTGATTGACATATTATAAGTTTTCAAAATTTTTCTTCATATATATATATATATATATGTATTCAACCAAATAGTTTTTATTATAAATTCTTAAATTAATAAATAATTATATTAGTAATTAAAATATAATAACTGATAAATTGAACATCTACTTTGCATATCTCAGTACAAAATTTTATAATCATATCTTCGGCCTTATTTAAATGTGAAAAATAATATAGTATCTTATTTAATATTTAAAAGATAAAAATATATTTATTAAACAATTCCTTCAATAAAAAAAGTTTCTGTATATAACTTCGATTCCAATGATTTATTATCTTGAAGTTTTCGTCCTTTAAAATCATATTAGTTTTAAATATCAATGACTATTTGCAGATTTTGAGAATTGTAGATTTGAATTCCAAATACAATTATCTAATAATTTATTTAAAAAACATATGCTACATTTACAAAAAAAATTATATAATATTAATTATAAATGTTTACAAACATTTTGAAATAAATATCAATGTTGGGCATTTTTTTTATATGAATCATGAAACAAACATTTAAATATACTATTATATATATATATATATATATATATATATATATACACATCTAACCCTCGATTTACACTATACTCGAATTCCATGGTTTCGATTTAACACTGTTGAAGAAATGCGGAAAAAAATCCATTTATACGGCACTATTTCCGCTTAACATCGTCAAATTGCAAAAACAATTGTTTTAAATTTGAAAATACTTTTGCGTGCATTTAAAAAAGCTCTCTGTTTACACTGCTGTACAAAATAATAAGTACACAAACTATTATAAAGAGTTTCTTGTTTCCTTGTATCCTAAGAATAACAGAAACTCTCAATTTCGCATTTTTTTTCTGAACTGAAGTAACGATATCAATTCGAGATAATAACAGCACAAATAGTCTTGACTATAGAAAAAATAATAATTTATAAAAATGTGTTCTATGAGTAGTCAACATTAAATGTCAGCTGGAAATCTATCTGGCCTGATGTGGATGGTTTTGAGTGGACATAACATTCCATCATTAGAGAATGAATATTCTGAGCATAGGATTGACACATTTAGTAGGAGGAGAAGGGTTCGATAATATGTCTTCTACTAAACTTGAAGAATTAATGGAGAATAGCGTATTTAATGAAGATGAATGGGTAGAAATGATCATTAATTACTTATCCAGTGAATCTGAAAATGATTGCGATAAACCAGTTCCAACACTTACTGCAAACACTATAAGTAAATTGGTAATACTATATTGCAAATACTATAAGTAATTGGGCCAGTGTAATAAGGAATTACACTGGCCAAGAAACTGGAAGGTTTCTTCATTGAAAATGATATTATATGATGATGATGGAAAGAAGTTGAAAAACTGGAAGGGACTTGCGTAATTGTTTAAATTTAGGAACTTTATAAGAAGTTGAGTAAAGATTTGAAACAGTCTTTGATAACGAATTTTATTAGAACAGTCCCTGTTGTACCTTTGGAAAATGAATTAGAGACGTAAAGATGTGAATAAAAGTGAAGAAAAAATTAACAAGTGAAGATGATACAGAATGAACACTTTATTAGTTTTTAATGTTTTTCAAATTAATGTGTAAACTATATTCTCTTGTTTCATTAAAAATATAAAATATTGTTTCATTACGGATTTGTAAAACCTATCCCTTATTTTTAATAAGAGATGTGGACCAGAATAGTATAATTTCGATTTACACGATACTTTTGAGGAACCAATTTACCGTGTAAATGGAGTGTTATATATATATATATATATGTATATATGTACGTATATTTGAGATATAGTAAAATAAAAAAATAAAAATACAAATTTTTTATTTCTTTTACTCTATTGATGTAATTCAATTTATATAAACAAATTTTGATTAAAATATATTTTTATTTTCAGTAATGCTGGAATTTATTAAAAGTATTGAATTTGTTGCTTATTAAAAAATATTAAACCCTTTTTTAGTATCTCCAAGTCAATATTATTTCTATGATAACTGTAAGAAGTTTAATAGTACAAAGTAAACTTTATCTATCTATTAACTATTATATTATAATTTATAATTTAAATATAAAAAACATATTACTTGGATGAAAAGCCCGTATAGAGGTTAATGCTTAATATTATTTTGAATCATAGAATATATAATTTATATTATCTTGCTTCAATTTCTATATTTCATTTCTGAGAATGTAATTAGTATCATTTTTTAACATGTAGTGTTTGTTGTATTTAGTTATTTTTGTTATATTTTATTAAAAATAAATACGATTTATAGTAAATAATCTCTTAAATTACTATAAAATACGATAATTAATTTAATAATACGTTGAATGTCGAATTAATTTTTAACATATTTACAAAGGTAAATCTATTGTTTATTAAAAATCATATATGAACTAAAAATATATGAATTTTAATTACTATAATTGTGTTTAATACATTATATTGTAAATATTTTCAATATAGTTTTCAGTATTATCTGTACATAAATGTGTATATATATATATATACATATATATATATATATATATATATATATATATATACATATATATATATATATACATATATATATATATATATACATATATATATATATATATACATATATATATATATATATACATATATATATATATACATATATATATATATATATATATACATATATATATATATATATATATATATATATATATATATGTATAAATATTTGCAAATAAAATTACCATTGAGATGAAAAAATTCAAACATTTATTTTCCTCAATTAATAGAAATACTTTTTCATGTTATTTCCAGTCATAGATATGTATCTTTTAAAATAAACGCCAATATATGAATGAATTTGCCTGTAGTCGTAGTACTGTATATACATAAAAATGACATTATCTATGAAAAGTAATTTGATTTCCAAAAATAGTTAATTATCTTATAGAGTAATCAATTATTTATAACTTTTTTTTTCTAGATGAAAATTATTGTAATGTAAATACATATTACTATTATTCCTTCAAAAAATATATTTATGATTAAACCAGTTTTTAAAAAGTATCTTAATTTTTTGAAATCTTTTTAATAAATACACAGATTAATATAAAAGTGCTCAGTAGACCGAAAACACTTTGTGTACAGAGCATGACAAATATATATTTCGTACAAATGTCGAAGTGGTGAAGATATTTTAGTGACGAGTTTCCTATGAAGTTAGGAAAATAAAGTATTCTGCATTATTGTCGTGACACAGATCGGGTTCATGTAGATGGAGAGATCATTCGTTGGTTCGGTGTTGAGTTGCTTTCGCAACATCTACTGCTTACTATACCCCTATTTTCGAGACCTTGATGAATGATCAGACAGGGTCGCGCTTTTACAATAAATCCCGCGTCGTACAGCACGCTTTGTCACTTCGCGTTGCATTACCGGGGTCTCGTTGATGGATTACGCCTTATTTATAAATACGGCCGTTGAGTAGCACTGAAGCTTGAATCCATACGCTGCCAGATATGTGCATTCATCCATATACACATGAACACTAACTGACGTTGCTGGCATACAGTTTATCGTATGGAAGCAATCATGTTAAAGTGAATATTGTACTATATTTGACAGTCTACATTGATGGATTTAAAATAATATATTGATAAGTTAAATCGACATACAGATCGAAAGCAATTAAATTTTATTAATCGCTTGGATATAATTAAATCTCATTCGATATACGCTTTTGAAAATCATTAAATAAAAAATAAAGAAAGTTTTAACAATATTTATATTATAATTTCACATTTATTTTTTTTAAATTTATTTAACATTTTATCGTATATAGTGTATATTACGAACAAATAATTTTCAAACTAATAAAAGTCAATAAAATTTCTAAATTCAAAAATTATGTACCGTAAAAAAATTACAAAAATATTTAATAAATTCAATTTATTTAAACTAATAGTTACTTTTTATTTGGCTGAATCACTACTAATTAAACGAGGGAACGAATCTCAAGACCCGGTAAAAACAAGTCTAATAAAACAATTTGATATATTTAATTGCATTAATATTTTAAAATAATCAGAAAATATTAAATTGCAATTCGGTTTAGTACATTATTTTATAAATTGAGATAATAATTATTTAAAAAAAGAAAAATTGATAAAAATTTTAAAACGTTTCTATATGTGAAATCATGTCTAGGTCTTACTATTTTTTAATAACCTCATTTGGCATACTAAAAAAAATAGTTACAAACATTTTTATAAGAATTTTTTATTATTTTAATATAGTAGTACGAAGATTCTTGTGATTATTTTTCACTCATCTGGTTTTTATTAATGTTTTTAGATAATTTCTGTCCTTTAATGTAGAGTTAAAATGCAAAGAACTCGCAAGAATTCCATAGTAAAGATTTTTTTTTGAAATTAAATTTTGTTTTGTATTGAAATATTATCAAATACACCTCGATTAAGCCATTTATTGGTAAATGACAATATTATTAATTGTTATGTCCCTTTAAACTATTTGTAATCAGTCATTGTATTGTTTTCAAACATATTTCAATAGAAAAACTCTAAGAAACATTTTTTTTATTTATTACTAAATCATATTTTTTCATTATGGACTATCAATTTACCAGTATTGTTCTGTCATTTTACCACTCTCATTTTTTCATCTGAAGCATGATAACAAATTTTAGTTGTATTACTAAACAAACATCAATCTAATCTTCCTTTCACTTCTAATATTTAGATACCCATTCTGCCTGCTTGTTACTTGAGCTGCGTTGAAAAAAATATTAGATAAAGAGTAACTAAAATTTAGCTTAAGAAGAGATTTCTTGTTAATTTTTGAGATGAAATCCGAAAATGTCTTCGTTTACTTTTTTATATAATTTTTCTGTATAAAAGACCTTTTGACTTACAAAAGAATGATTTTTGATTTCGAAAAGCGATATTTGACAGAATTAGTATAATCAAAATGAACAATATTTTTTAATCATATTGTGATACATTGAAACGTACAGTAATCTTTTACAATGATTTATTATTCATATTAATTCACAGTATTTCATTAGTTTGGTTTATTACTTCTATGTTCAATGTTTTTGTCGATTATTTAATATAGATAATTTCCTAAAAAATATTCAGAAAATCTCTTATAACATTATAATATGAAATGCTAGTATATTAATACGCACATACATATACTAGTATATATATATATATATATATCCATACATATATACATATATATATATATATATATATATATATATATAAAATTAATATAAAATTTGTAATAATATTTTGGATGTAATATAGCAAAATTTAAATAAATTAGATATTTTTTTAATAAAAATTAGGTTGGTAGAAAAATATCTGCAATTTATTACCTTCAAATTCATATAAATTTACAGCTTTTTGATTTTTTTTAGCTGTTTTAAGTATTCTAGAACTTTTGAATGAATAAATCCTAATTATTGTGCACGTTTTCAAATTGTGCGTGGTTCTGTTTCTACTAACGCATTCAATTAAACGTTATAAACTGAAGAATAACGTCCACGACCTTATTTATATTCAAGGATCTCGTCCCCAGCACGATATTTTTGGAATCATAATTGCACCATACATTCCTTAACAGTATCCACACCAAAAGCATCGTTTAGTTTACAAGCAGTTTCTGCTGCTTTACCACCAGTTCTGAACACATACAAAAATTTTCTCTTATTTGCTTCTTTTTCATCTTTAATTTAATAGCCCCATTTGATGCAAAATTAGTAATTATCAAAGCCGATGTTACCAAAATACAGGCAAAATAGTCTATTTAAAGTGATACTGTCATTGAAAAAAACTGAGGTTAGAATTGAGGAAACAAAAACCGCAGTTATTTTACTACCAACCTAATATTAAAAAAAATCATTTAATGCTTTCCTTTACATTTCGTAAAATATTTCCTTATAGAAAGCTTCTGAATGTTTTACATCTTATTTCCCTGTAAAAAATACGTATAATACTCGTATTTCATATCCTGTACGTAATCGTTTCTTCAACGCTCTAAATTCTTATCAAATTCATTTCACCTTGAGTTAATTGGCACCTTTTACAAATATGTACCAAAAATAAACGAACGAATAATTATTACAAGGACGTTTTTACTGATCAAAGTTCCATTAGTGATAAATTATCTTCCTACGCTTGTTATTGATTTTTTATGTTTTTGTTTTGTAGGACATTCTTTCAGACTAAAATTTAGCATTAAATAAACATGAAGTAAACGTTTTTTAAGTATTATATAGTGAATATATTCCTTTATTGAAATATATTTACACACACACACACACACACACATATATATATATATATATATATATATATATGAATGAATGAATGAGATATCTACATATTTAAATAAAGTTATATATTATAATTTTATTCAAAATATTTCTCATGAAATTAAATCATTCATGTGCATTGAATTCTATATTTTGTATTATTCAGTAAAGTAGAAGTTATTTTTAAAGCACTAGATTTTTTTAAAAATTATATATATATACCATATTTGATTATTGAAATATAAATATGTTTTCAATCTTGTTAGAATGTTATATGTTGTAAAAAAGATTTTATAGTTAGAAATAAGTTTGCAGTACGCCGTGCCATCAGTAAATAAATTACATTCAAATAAAACATTTTTATTAATTTACTTATTGGGTTACTAAATTTATATTATTTTATATCTGTCTATTCTTACAGTAGAGCTAGATGAATTTTAATTTATTCTTAATATTTTTAAACTTTTAATATTATATTTTCAACAATTTTTATTTTTAAAATGAAGCCATGATTAGTCGGAATTTTGTTGTTTGAACACTGTTTCCATAATTTCTTAAGTGAAAATCTGATACATATTGTGGAGAAAGATTTCTTTTAATCTTTTTAGTTTTTTAAATAACTTGAATATATAGACCACTCTTTATTGATTCTTGTACCTGTAAGATAACCTGTAAATTTAATCATTCTACTAGCAAAATTAAACTTTTAGGTTCTTTATTTTTAATTTTTTCAACTTGTAAATACAACGCGCTCTTTTTATTTTATTGATACTTAAGTAAAAACATTAAACTAAATAACATTTAAATTATTTTACTTAATACATCTTTCCTCATAATTTGTGTCTATTTCATTTATATTTGAGTTCAAATATAGTAGAGCCATCTTTAATAAATATAAAAAAAAAATTCTTGATGCTCTTGGTAATGTATTGGATAATTTTTTAACAATATTGGTTGAAACTGTATCGATAAAGTTAAGAAGTGTGTGCACAAAGGTAAATATTGTACAATATTAAATTCATAAATAAAATAATAATATTGTAAAAAAACTTTATTTTTTGTATAAAGTTAACAGTAATATATAAACATAAATGAATACATTAATATTTATTTACGTATCCTGTCGACTCTGACACTTCTATTCTTCTACAATATATTTCTAATTTTATTAATCCTAGATAACTCTAAAATTCCGAACCCAAGATTTACTTGACGTTGACAAAAATCGAAATCGGTGTACAATAACTGAATTTATACGTAATTGACAAGTTTCATATGGAATTATGAACAGAGCGTACAGGGAAACAACATAATGGAAAAAGATTTTATTAAATTCTTTAGGTTGCAAACATGACTATTTAAAAACAAGAAGTAACATTTATGTGTAAATATATATATATATATATATATATACACATGTTTATATACATAAATATATAATACGTTTAAGTTCTTTTTTTTGTTATAAAATCAAAAAAGTAACTAACAGTAATACTGCTCAAATGACATATGATTCATAAATATTGATTGTATTTAACTATTTTTAATGATCTGAATTTTTCTGGTTCCTCTGATCTGAGTATTGACAGTGATATTAGTGATATATAACCATTAGGCTGACAGAAAAATAATTACGGTTTATGATCTTCAAATGCATAAACATTTTTTAATTTAAGTGGTTTACAGTGGTCTAGAACTGTTGGATGGCTAACGTTTAACTTTTGTGCAAGCTATCGAATTGTTGGAAGTGATTCTGATTCAACTAATGCCATCACTTGGTCGTTATGACGTAATAAAGGACGTCTGAAACTTTCTTTATCTTCAAGGCTCTTATCCCCAGCACAAAATTTTGGTATATCATTGCACCGTACGTTTTTTAACAGTAACTACACCAAAAGCTTCGTTTATCTTATGAGCAGTTTTTGCCGCTTTACTATCCGTTTTGAAATCATACAAAAAATTGCTCTAATTTGCTTCTTTTCCATCTTTAATTTAATTGCTCAATTTAAAGCCAAATAAATAATAAAACCAAAGTGGATCTTACCAAAATACACACCGAAAAATACACTTTAAAATAATATTAACATGCAAACGATGAAATAACATTTTCATTGAAAAAAAATATGGTTAGAATTCAAAAAACAAACACCGAAATTATTTTCCTACCAACGTAATAACTAATTATTTTGTGAAGATATCAACGATGGAGATTCATGTTCATTTTTCGATTTTTTTATTTTCTGGCTATAAATTAGCATGTGAGATAAATTTTGTTACATAATATAATAAGAAATGCATCCCACTGTTTATTTATATAAATATATATTGTTTCAATTTTTATGCATTTATTATTGTTAAACAAAATATTATAAGTAGCTTATTCCTATGGCCCTTAACCTGTATAAAATTTTGCATAACAAGTACTAATTCAGTTTATTTTTATTATAGTATTGATTAATATCTTATAAAACCAAACACATGTGAAAACCTTAAATAACTGTATTTATATGAATTATAGTGTTTTAAAACATTGATAAGAATTTCTAGAATACGTAGTGTTAGTTAATTATTTGGGGTCTAAGGACGCGCCGGCAACGGAGTATTGGTTATTGTAGCTTTGAAAAATTAGTATAACTGTCTTCAAAATTCAAGTTTGTTCTTTTGTAAAATGTAATAAAGTACTTCAAATGGGTATTTGTATTAAGTGTATTAGTTTGGTTTATTTATAGAGAAAATATTCCATTTTTATTTTATTTCTATGAACTTTTATTTGGTTTCACTAATATTTAAATTATTATCTATAAATTAAACAATTGCATTGTATTTTTATAAATAAAAAATATAACTATTTTCCACAAGCTTCATATATTTTTCTGAATCATATTATGAGAACATTATTAATGACTTTAAAGTTCATAAAGTATAAAAATATGTTACATAAATTTTAGTAACTTCTATTTAGAAAAACTCACAAACGTAAATGTAGGAAATAAATTATATATATATATATATATATATATATATATATATATATATATATATTAATATATATAATCAACAAAAACTTTGAATCTATGTCATTAAAATTATGACGAAAACACATGACAAAAGTAAATTCAACAACTACAAAGAGAGTTACTTTTTATTATAAAAAAACTGTTTTGATGTAGCAGTTGTTTCTGTTCTATTTTATAAATAAAAATATTTGTTGATAAATAAAATTGTCATTACTTTCATCTCGTATTTCAAATGGATTATTAAAAAAAACATCGTTATAATAATTTGCAATTGCAACAAACAAATTGCAATTCTTTTCACAACTATTTTTTTATATCGTTTCCAATATTTACATATTTTATAATTTTCTTAGGTCTGTTCAGAATTTCTCATTTTAAAAAATTGTTATTACTTTAATAATATTGTAAATTAATTATTAATAGGTTTTTGTACAATACACTAATTACTTTTTTTAAGTATATTAATATCTTATTAGATGTCAAAGCATTATATATATATATATATATATATATATATATATATATATATATATATATATATAATGCTTTGACAATTTGCATAACATTTTTTTTAAATAAGAAATTTAGAACAAGCATATATATATATATATATATATATATATATATATATATGTATATATCAGATAAATGTGAGTGATTAGGATATTAACCATGCAGATGCAACATTTTGTTTGGTTAATTTCATGCAGTCAAGACAGAACTATTCACATACGTAACCATGAACTAACATTGAAGCTTTGCGTACACCGACCCATCTGTCTGTATAACTCATTGCTGACATCTCATTCATCTGCGTAGGGAAAATAATTTACAGCCGGGCAATTACACGCGTTATATGTCCCATAACATCCATTCATTATTTTTTTATGTTTGCTTTTAAAACACGGTGCTTATCTGTTTTTGAATGTGAATGGCGGGAGCAGCAGCAGGTTCGAGTTTAATTGTAAAATGTAATGGTACTTCACATACGACTAAAATTGGCAATATTTTTAGGAAAATTAGCGTTGGCGATCAGTTATTTGTGTGCCACTACTGAAATTGACTCGAAATTTAATTGTTGAACGATTTTTCAATTGATTATAGTCATATCTTTCGTTTATGTCCATTGTACGTGAATACGTTTCATATGTCTTTGTGCATAAAAATGGTGATTCTGTTTCAAAAATATCCAATCTTGTTTTACATGTATACAAAACGTATACATATTTTCCCATTTAATCTTCTTTTTATATTATTTTCCTGTAACGTTTATTTTTATATTCAATTGAAAATATTTTTTTTATAACTTTAAACACATGTATTAAATACATTAATTTAATTCTACTATATTCTGTCGTTAAATCGTTTTGTTTGAGAATTTTTTAAATAAAGGAAATTATTGAGTGCGTTTTAACAGAATTTGGTTTCTTATAAAATATATTTTATTTTCTATCAATACTTTTTGGAGCTATAGATCTTTTTAGAAATCTATTTTCTGTAATTTAAAAAAATCAATCTCTTGTGAAATTCAAAGACTTATAATGCATTATTTTTAATTGTCTACTATAAACATTATCGCTGACCAATTAAATAATTCATCACCTACAACAACAATTTTTAACTACAATAATCTCGCATTAAAGATATCTTTTATAGCTGTGATCATTCAATTTCCTTCTAGTTGTTTCTCTTACCATAAACAGAAAAAATACAGAAGTTACCTAATTCTCTCATCAGGAGTAAAATAAAAACATTTTATTTAGAATTTATTATATTTTATCTTTTTTTTACCTATTTTAAACATTAATTTCGCATCCAAAATTGTAATTAGAATTTAAATTAGATATTTTTGTACCGCGTTTTGTTATTTTTTATTGATATTTTATTTTTATTTTCATTTTCTTAAATATTCATGTCATATACGATAAAAATAAATGCAGATAATTCCGTTCTGATATTTTGTTTTTGAAAAATTTTTATTAAAACAAATTTAATAGTTTTGAAAACTAAATCAGCCAAAATTATTCAATACATGATTTCAATTTAAAAAGTAAATATATAAATTCTATGAACTAACTTTCTACATTGAAAGTTTTAAAACCTGATGAACGATATTACTTTAAAATAAATGAAAACTTAAAATATTCATGTTTTTTATAGATTGCTTTTAAATTTCAATTAATTTTGAAGGCTATGATCATTAGCTTTAACGCACTTTCATTTTTTATTAAGTTTTTATCTTTATATAAGTCTATAATACATCCACTTTATATATATATATATATATATATATATATATATATATAATTCAAACTGATAATAGGGGTAAAAAGTAAAGAAAAAATAAATTTCCGTCTCAAAATCTCAAGTTTCAGGAACGAACGTGGCACATGAAATTTTCCCGTTACATCGTCCGATGGCATTTTTCATGACGGTATATACATTATTTTCGAATTTTCCTCTAAATTGAATTCCAGATTTATCTGCTGTCCATTTTTCGCGCTGGCGAGTCGGCGTGTAAAAAATTCTGTTTGTTGCTGCTGAATCCACTTTTTCCATGTTAGTGTTTTTGTCATAATTTTAATGACGTGGATTTAAAGTTTTTGCCGAGCTTTTATAAATATACTAATAAAAATAATTTCCTATATTCACGTTTGTTAGTTTTTTTATGTAAACATTATGAACAGTATTTATAAAACAATTGTGGTATTTTTTTTATCAAGGGTTCTAACATTATAATCAAATTTTAACAAGTAGTTAGATATGGTAAAAATGCTCCATTTGTTTATATTATTTATTCAAAACTATTAGAAAAACACAGAAGATTTATTTTTATTAGTTATCAACGCCTGAATAATTCTTTAATATAAAGCTTATATTATATATAGAAATATTTTTAATATTAATAGCTTAAAATTATAAAAACATAATTTCTGTGACAATTTTGTAATAATAATCCGTACTTCAAAATATATATATATATATATATATATAAATTGAATAAATATACTCTAGAATTACTTCACAGCTGATAATATGCGATTGAAAATTATTTAATCTACTATTTAATTTATATTAAACTAATCGCCTATTAAGAACACACAATAGAAAAAATCTCTTGTTTTATAAGTAAACTTAACTATACTGAAATTATAAATTGCAATAAATAAATAGATTATATGTTTATCACATAAATATAATGTTTAAAAGATATCATTTTATAATAAAAAAATGTTTAAAAGATATCATTTTGTATGTCAAAATGAAAGTAATTTAAAGTAAGTTATAATTAATTGGTTTACTAATACTTATTTATACTAACTCTAAAACAAATCTATGAAAGGCATGTTAGTACTAAAGTAAATAAATAAATAACATGTAACTAGTAATCCTAAGTGCTTTAAAAATAGTGAAGTTTACATTAATAAAATATTTAATATATATTTTTTGTTGTATATTACTTCACAAAACTTGAAACTGACAAATTTGTGTTTGTATTTTAGTAAAGTAAAAGTTATTATAATTTATTAAAAATGACTGTTTCATCTATTATGTTTAAACTTATTCCGATAACATTGTTTCTGTTTTATACTTAATATTCATTCTGTTTCAAAGATAATAATTATTACAAAAGTATCTATTTATGTATTATATTTATATATTATTTAGTAACTAAAGTATACATTTTGTTTCATACTCAATACTAAGTAGTTTAATTATTATATTATGGCCGACTTAAAGTTTTCTGTGTTCTCATCACAGTAAAATAGAAGATGTAGAGAGCTTTGTGGATGTGTATTTTGTGATTGTCATCATATATAACTTTTTTCGTTACATCAATATGACTGTAGTGGATGCTATATAGTGAGAGTAAATATAAAGTTGTGAATAGAAAATTTATTAGTATACTTAAAACAATATTCTATTATTTATTTTTTTATATTTCAAAACATGTGATTCACTGGTATTCAACGGACATTAAAAATTCTTAAAATGATCATTGTACAGACAGATTTATTGTATGTAGTTGGCCGAAAAAAATTAAAACTTTGATCTTTATAAGGCTGCTTTGAAGAAAGAACATTATAGAAACAGATCGGTCACAGTAGGTAATCAAATTCGTCAGTTTTATGTTGATTCTTTAATTAAAGAAGACCGCTGGATAACTTTCATTGTTTTGGTTATAAACGTGCAATTTCTAGCGAATAGGCGATATTGTATGCATTTTTAGTTTATTAGGTTACGTGAATGTTGATTTCATTAATTTGACGACCTCTCAGACTTTTCATATACTTCAGATCTAGCATTGCCTAATTTATACTTATCCTCATTATTAAATTGTGTTTTTGAAGGAAACCATTTTGTCTTTGATGACCAATTTTTCGTTACCTTGAAGGTATTTTCAGAGGAATGAGAATGAAATTTCTTCATTGACAAAATGAAGAAAATTATTACAAGTTTTCAGAAATATGTGACCAATTGTGGCGATTATAGTGGAAAATAAATACACCATTTGAAAGGTTATATTCTAAATTTTCATTTTTTATTTCATCTAAATATCATAAATAATTTAAGGTTAAAAGCTAATGTACATTTTTTTTTTAAATCATCTCACAAAGTAAAATACTTGTACAATATATTCATGTGTTCGTATCAACCAGACTTTACACTTGTCTATTTATCAAGGCTTAATTAAAAAAGAAATGATTTTTTTATTTCTTATATTACACTTTACTAATATAGTTCATTTTAATTGAATTAAGTTAGCTATGTTTCATATTTTCATATGTTATGAGTAACATTTTTATCATGTCAAATTTATAATGGGTGAATAGTGTTTATACCAAAAAAGAACACTTATTTGTGATGTTTGTGAAACTTACAGTTTTAGGTCAGTACAATAATATTCACTTATTTAAAAGAATTATATAACTAAGATCCTTTTCAAATTAAAAAAAATAACTTCATATAACAATATAATATAGTTTTCGAACTATGGCTAAATTTACTTTACAAATAAATACTTCACAAAAAAAATATTGAAACACAATATAATAGAAAGAAAATATTTTAAGATACTGTTAATCAGTTAATTATTTTAATGTACAATACAAACATTTTTAAAAAATATGTTTTAACAGACGACATTTGAATTTAATACACATTTTCAAATTCTTTTTAATAACGAAACATATTGATTGAAATAAAAATTTCAAATTTCTTAACAGGTGTACTTTTTATGGAGTATTGTAGATTTTTGTTCACTTCTGCAAAGTCAAAGTGTTTTTTTTTTATAAATACGAATGTCCACTATAGTCTCATATATGCTGAAACTGGTGGTCGAAGAAAACTCGTATAAAATAAAAGATTGCTACACAGGTTTAACTGTGACCACCTGTTCGTCCACGAATACAGTCTGCAAAACTGCCCTTGGGCTTTATTGAACACATTTAGTCATGGCTTTTCAAGGTTAAAATGATCTGATATAAAAATAGTACTTTTTATTTTATAACATTTGTGGTAGGAATAGAAAACAAACAACTGTATTATTATTTTGCTTTTATTAATTGTTGTTATTATGAAATAATATATATGTTTTTAATTTTATACTTGATAAATGATTGTGAATACTAAAAATTCTTGACTTTACTAAACAATATAGTAATATATTTTGAAAACAGTAAAAAATAAATAGAAAATAAAAAGATTACAGTTGAGTTTGTTTTTATGCATATCTTTTTAATGCGTTTTTGAAGTTATGCGGTGCATATTTCATACAAATTCGGGATTTCCTCGTTGTATGAATATATATATATATATATATGAGCTGCACGTTGTCGAAAAAAAAATTAATTATTTTTTTAAATTAAAATTTTTTAATTTAAAATTTACTATTTTAGACTGTTTAAATCATGTTGTATTTGCTATCGCTGAAATAAGATCACAAACTTTAAATGCCTGCTGGAAAGAATCTTAGCTTGGATGTATTGCAAAAAGTAGAATCAT
The DNA here is from genome assembly GCA_034766995.1 of Acanthacorydalis orientalis. Classification (NCBI taxonomy): domain Eukaryota; kingdom Metazoa; phylum Arthropoda; class Insecta; order Megaloptera; family Corydalidae; genus Acanthacorydalis; species Acanthacorydalis orientalis. The sequence goes on from CM068314.1 coordinate 45,132,698, forward strand.
TGAAACATCGATATTTTCAGCTGAAATCATTACTTTGGCAAATGGAATTGGTGGAGAAGGTTTTGATACTTTTATCCAGAATGACATCGACGAATTTCTTGTGGATAATGCTTTAAATGACGATGATATTTTTGGTATAACTTAGATATCAATGAAGACCCACAAATAATAGTTAAACGGAACAAAAACTTATCACCTTCGCTGGAAATATAATTTAAGAAGGTATGCAACCTTAAAATAAATTGGGAAATTATTTTCTTGTTCATGACACATTCTGAACGACCCTTCAAATTCCAACGTGAGCTTAAGAATTGTATACCGCGAACTGCATAAAAAATTAGTAAAATCTTCATAGCGAAGTTTAATCACTGATTGCATTTTCACAGGAAACAAATCAACATAACGAGGGTGAAGTTGACACTAATTCTGTATGTGAAAAACTAATGCCTTTACTATACAGATCTGATGCACTGACTATCTCTTCTAGTAATGAAAGTGATTTCGCACCGGTTCGTAAATGGTGACGAACATTGACAGATAGTGTCGATGATTTTGGCGAAAAAATGTAAAAAGAATGTTGTTACTTTTCAATAAAATTAAATGAAAAAAGTTTTAAAATAAACTTATTTTAAGTTTTATATCAATTTCGCTCAGATTTTTGTAGGATTTTATAGGCATTCTTATTTTTTTGAATTTTCATAAAAAGAATTTATGCGAATTTGTGTGTATTTTAACTCATTACTTTCGTTTTATGCGGTTTTCGAAAATAATTGAAAGTATCCCTAATTATTCAACGTAGGTTTTTTTATGTGATTTTTTTTATATATGATTTTCTGTAGAACGTATCTACCTCATAAAAAAACACTTGATGTGTATATTCGTTAGAACTATTAAAGATTAAGTATACCAAGGTAGTAGCAAGTAAAATAAAATTTATTTGCATCATAGTTTGTTGCTAAAGTCAATAAAATTTAAATGGAAATAGATATGATAGCAGAGAATAAATTATAAAGACACAGGAAACAAAAAATAAAAATTTTTACTCTCACTAGAAGTTCAGTAGAAATAAATATAACTTAAACTAGTTTCTTAACAGTTTAAAAACAATTATTGAGCAATGAATATTAATCATTTAATTAGAACTATTTTCTAAGTTTCTAAATATAGAATACATGTTCTAATATTAAAAAGAAGAAATTTTATCACACATTTATTTGTATACTGTAATTATATTATACTATCTTTATGATCTGTTTTAATATTGGACAATTAAGCAAGTGAAATTTTTTAATGAACATTATTCAGTTACATGCTTCATTTTTGATTCCAAATATATTTTTTAATGTTTATATATATATATATATATATATATACGTACATTAACAATCTAACAAAAAATGTGGATAAGTATATTTATGTAAATACACTAATAACACAATATTATCTTTATTTACAATGTGTTCCATTTTGAATATCTTATATTAATCTAAGATAAATGATTAATTTTGATATTGAAATTTGTGTGTTTGTATATATATATATATATACGTATATATACACATAGTATGTGTGTAATTTATAAATTGTGTAACTTGAAAAGATTTCTAATAAAAATATCCTTCGCTTATCCTTTTTGACATCTGCGACACTCTTCAGTGAAAAGCATTGACCCAAAAAGAGGTGTAAATGATAACAAAAAATAGTGTATATATATATATATATATATGTGTGTATGTATTTATGTATGTATGTATGTATAGTTTATATTGTACATATCGAATTTCTAGAGAAAATTATACTATAGCATTGTATTTCATCTATACTTTTGAATAGACGTACAAAGTAAAATAAAATGATACCAAGAAAATGCACTCCTTGTAGAGAAAATATTTTTCTTCGCAAATAAGCTCACGGAAACAAATACTTCTTGTTTTAGGGAAAGAAGAAATGCGAAATACGCTAGCTAAAAAAAGAAGTGATATTTCTTCTTGAAAGTTTTACTTTACGAATAAAATGTTATTTCTTTCATACTCAAACAAGAAAAGAATTTGAACTATTGAAATTGTAGTTTTATTAAAAAATAAAGTATTTATGTATTCTTGTTTTTATGTAACACATAAGTAAAACCATATCAGATATACATTATGCTTATATGAATATATATATATATATATATATATATATATATATATATATATATATATATCTTGCACATATATCCTTCTGAGTATATTTAAAATAGTTTTTTTTAATACTTTTAAATATTAAAAGCTTTGTTACTTTTCACGACTGTAATGAATTATTTCCAAATTAAAATTCTTGATTTCATTTCTTTTTTTGTGTTCACGATTATATTATTATTTACGTAATATTTATAGTCTATATTGTTTGTAGTGAACAATTTAATACTTCTTTTTTGTAGAACTTATAGTGTTATTATAAATTTATACTTTATGTATTTATTCCAAACAAATAGCTAAGAAGTAAATATAAGTGTAAGCATTTAAAAGTAGCACAAGAAATCAAAATCTTTGGTTAACATCATGAATATATTTTTTGTTTTGCATGTGTATTTTTGTTATTTAGTAGAAAATTTATTAGCTATTGACTTTATCGTTTTAACATCTGCGAAATTATTTTCATTTAAAATTTCATCGGATATTGATTTAAGCTAGTTAACTTCTAATCTTCTTACATACACACACACACATATGTATCTATCTATCTATCTATCAATTTATCTATCTATCTATCTATCTATCTATCTGTCTATCTATCTCTATATATATTTATATACATATATATATATATATATATATATATATATATATATATATATATATGTATATGTATTCATATTTGTTTGAGTTTTCACATGTGTTAGATACAGAATACGAAATATCCTTATGTACACATGGGACCAAAATATATACACAATTTAATAGAGGTTATCTACGGACTTTCTTTATTGTTGAACCGAATTATGGCAGTAATGTGTAGTATGTGTTCTCTAAAAAGATGTCGTTAATTACAAGAATGATGTAGCCACCATAAGATTGAAGAATAGTCAATTAAAGTGACAGAGGCACGGTTATCGTTTAAGCGACCCAAGACCATTTTGAAGTGGTATTTTAAATTTGAGAATGTGTACGAAGTGCAATGATAATGGCGACGTGAGTTTACAACAGAACCTACAACACATCTGTCAATTACTCTCATTTGTAATAAATTTGAAACAGATAGTACCGTGTGTGATGTGCAAATGCAAAGATCCGGGAGGTCTTACACAACAACAAGTCCTACTTATTTGGCTATGATGTTGGAACAATTTACACAGTTGCCACAAAACTACGACAAATAATTAGCACTTGAGGCAGGAGTTTATATATCAAGTATATAACGCATTATAATGGGAGAAAAAAGGCATGTTTACATCCCAAGATTGTTATATGGTATGAGTGAAGACAGTCCTGATCGAATAATTTAGTATTGGAAGTTCTTGAGGGTCGAGGAAAACTAAAATATCGAGCGCAGTAATTACAGTGGACGCTTTAACTAACGTTGCTCATGCAGTAGTTTAACTCATACACCGAAATCAAAAGTGTCTAGACGCTAATGATGACCATTTGAACAGCTGTTGTGATTATGAAAATCAAACATGACTCACAAATATCAGTTGATGTCTGTACAATTTTAGTAATAAAGCTTTTACGCAGATATTTGTACGTTCAATTGTGTATACATTTTTTTGGCCCTCTCTGTTTATAAAATTTAATATAATTGAATGAAACAGTATTTTAAAGTTAATATTAAATTTGAAAGATGTCCCATACTAAACTCTTTATTTATGATTTATTTTTTTCTAGAAAATGAGCTCCGTTCATATTAAATTAGTGATTGTTATAGAATATTGATCGACCGTTTATTTGTTTTGTACGTTCATAGTAAAATGTAATTGAAAAAGAAAGAATCGTAAATGGAAAAATATAGTAGTGTTGTTTTGAACTGTGACATTGAATACTGCTTTATGATCGATCGTAATCGTAATCACTGTCGTAATCTTAATCGAAACGAGCCTTCAAAACCATATTAATAGATCGGCCGTGTTTATATTGAGCTATAAAGAGGGTTGTGTTTGGTAGTAATTGGCAAGTTCTAGTGTTATATCAGTAATTACGACACATAAACAACGATAAAATAAGGTCAAATTAGTAAATACTTCATTCGAACTTAAATGTATGTTGGAATTTCCTCATTCGGAAAATGTATTTTATCGATAGCAGATATAAAATAATCTTTCAGTAAAATAAAGTTATCGGTTTTCATTAAAATTATATTTTTATATATGCATTAAGAAATAAGTGTTTCTAAATAAAAATAGTAAATATGAGAAAGTGTATAGTATGTTTTATTTATAATAGTTTTATATTTTTAATAGCTTTATAGAATATTCATTAATAAAAGTAATAATAATTAAATAGAACTTTTTTTTAGATAGAATAGCTTTTATATATTTATTTTCGTTATTGGGTACTTTTTACTAATATTTATTATTATTTTAAAGCAGATATTCTGAAACAATATTATTTCGTAATAACTTCCTCATTTTAAAATTTTAATTTTTCTTTGCAAAAGTATCTGATTCTAGAAAAGTTTAGAATATTTAGATAACATGTTTCATGAGTTTCATAAAATATTTGAAATATGTTGGTGAGGTAAGCCCAAGAGACATCGAAATACTAAGAATATTTTTATTTTTTTAACTCTCTTAAAAATTTTATAGAAATTATATAACTCATATAATGAAATAATAATAAATAAATTATCTCTCTTACAAAATCATTAATGAAGTTATATATTTTTAATGTTCATAATCAGTCGAGGATTTGTGTTTGTTGGGTTATGTGCTTTGATATTTTAAGCCTCTCTACTTATATAAGTATATTGGAATAAAGATGATGCTTCAAAAAATATTGCAAAGTATAAACTTATCAGTTTTAAAAAGCCTTATCTTTATTTGAAAATAAAGAAAAATTATTTACATATCTACAAATATATTTATCACACACATACAATATATACATACACACACATATATATATATATATATATATATATACATATAAATATATATTCACATATATATATATATATATATATATATATATATATATATATATAGAGAGAGAGAGAGAGAGAGAAGTAACATAGTCTTCTAAGAGATACTTCTAACATTATACGATTTATAAGTATTTAATAGTTATGTTATGCAATTAGTTTTTTTCTAAAATGTTTATAAACAATTAAAAATCCCTTGTTCGTCACAGTTTGGGTTACATTTAATATGTAAGATAGTTTTAATTTGTTCAGATTATCATATAATTTCTCTCGCCAACGTCCATCGAATGGACATGTCAGTATTAACAATTAAATTGGTAATCACTCTCACGGTTATACGGTGTACGAGTATTTTGTTTACAATTAATTTTATATAGCTAACATATAGAATAAGTATGGTTGAGAGGCAGTCGACAGATGTTTACGTTTTTTTGTTTTTGTATAATAATTTCCAAAATGAACTACTCTATATTTTTTTAAAGAATTATTATTTTTATTAATCTACATTAATAAAAAATGTTATTAGGTAGCGCATTTAAAAATAAAAATTTATATAAAATTTATTTTTAACAAAATTTGATAATATATTTGAAAATCGTAAATAATTATTCTATATTTTATTCATTTGGTATAAATATATCTCTATCCAATCGTATATTTACTTTCGAAACTTAAATGATATTATTAAAAAATGATAATATGTAAGTCAGAAATTATTCTACTACATTAATTTATAAGAATAATTTCATTATAAAATAATCATTAATTATTCTTTTTCTCATGAATTTTTTATTCCTTTATATATAAAAATGTAGTTTTATTTATATACTATTTTTTTATATCGTATATGACGTAATTATTTTTGTGGTCTTGATAGCAAAATAATGTTTTTCTAGAATTCTGTCATTTATTGAGATATTGGTTTTTATATATTCTTTCGTTGAGTAAAGAACTTTTCAACTGATATATTCACCTTTGTTTATTTTTTTGAAAAGTTAAAACTTTAAATTGTTCTCACAACTACTGTCACTTAGAAAATAAATTGATGTTTATGAAGTAAACTACGAAGTATTCTAGAAAGTGTCGATAGGACAAATTTATTATTTTCTTATTTGTAAACTTTCATTCTTATATCAACAATAAATCTAAAAAGTACATAATAAAAAATAACTATATTTTTTGTATCAAATATCTAAATGATTTCTTAAGAGAAATAAATAAGTTTTATTTTTATTCATACAAAATTAAACATAAATTGCAGTAAACAATTGTAATCAAAACATAATTGTAATAATTTGTTTAAGAATATAAAATTAATAGTTTTATTTCTAAACACACAGACATATATATATATATATATATATATATATATATATATATATATATATACATATATACATATATACATATATACATACACACACACATATATATATATATACATACATACACACATATGTACATATATATATATATATATATATATACATCATATATATATATATATATATATATATATATATATATATATATATATATATATATATATATATATATTTCAGTAGATTTATTATGAAAGTTATTCAAGCAAAAACTAAATCAGAATTGAAAATATGTAAAATCATTGAATAGAAATCTGGACAGTTGTAACAGATGCTCTATTCGTAGCTTGTTTTCAGTAAACATTTGTCGGATAACAAGAAGAAAACTGACATATGGCATACAATTCCACAACAGTTTTTGAAAACATTTTGACTGAAGTTATTCTCTAGACTTGAAATATATGTTTTTATTTTTTGTTCATTAGAAAATTATTTCATTTTCACTTTATTTTCATTCGAGACGCTATCCACAAAAACGAATAAACTAAATTCTGTTATTCAGAAATGTAAAAAATACAAAAATGTTCCAGATGCAAGACATGGATAAAGAAACATGAAAAGCATTGTTATTTTCACATAATCTTTTTTAGTAAATACTATTTTTAATGAATTATGCCAAATGTAATTATTTACACCAATTGCGATTTTTATATTTAACTATTTTTAATATTTCTGAATCTATTACATATATATATATATATATATATATATATATATATATATATATATGTTCATATTACTGAAAACTACTTTATTAATATTATAATAATGTTGAATCCAATTTATAAAGAATATAGTTCTATAAGTCATAAAAAAATGTTTTAAAATTTCAAACTTTAGAATTGATTTCATCATGTGGTTAAAAATTATATATATATATATATATATATATATATATATATATATATATATATATATATATATATATATATAATTTTCATAATACAGCTTCTTAAGGAAATGATTAAATATTATTAAACATTTTTTATTTCTAAATCATTTTTTTTACTTTTAAAGTAAGTATTTCATTGAATTCCTTGTTTTAATCACCAGCGAGCTCTTTCCCCTACTCGCTACGCTTACTGATCTCCGAGGGGAACTTCGCCCCACCCTCGCTAACACTCATTCTCCCCTTATAAATAACATAAATTAATAAATTGTAGGCACAAATAATATGCGTAAAATGTAAGTCTTAAAATGTTTATTGGAAAAGTTTATAAAAATTAACAGTAAAATGCACTGTTAAAATGTGTAACAACTTTTAACTTTTACTAAAGCTTCTAGTTATAAATATTTTTCTATTATAGAAGAATATGTAGAACTAGTTTTTGAATATTAAAAAAAAAACATATTTAATAGAATTTAATTTTTATAAGTGTAATTGCACTTCTAATTATAACTTTTTGAATTCATTATCTCTTTATAAATTAATATTATGAATTTTTTTATAAATAATTGCTAAGATTTTTTTTTATAAATCTATTTATAAATAAGTAATAAACATGTACATTTGAAGTATATATTTAAAGCATAGTTTACAAATAATTTCAAAACATCCCCGATGGAAACCATAATCAATCATGTCGTTTTTCCGAACTAAAATGTTTCATTAAAGATAACATCAAGTAATTATTATTATTAGTTTCCTGACCGTTTCTAGTTATTTCCTTCTAGCTGCACAAATCAAATAGAAATCGCAAAAATGATACATCTACTCTTGCAAGCACTCATCGATCACCGGCCAGCAGGTCTCAGATCTAGAGAAGTAATTTATTTTATTGCATACTCCTACACAAGACCAGACGTCGTCGTTTCTATATCTCTTTTATTGTTATAGTTTGTTAGATTTTCTCGTTCGTTGAAAAAGTGTTTTATTCCCAATATATATTATGATCAATTTCTTTATAGAAACTTATTGAATAGTAGTAATTCGAACAGGTTAAGATTGATATTGGTTTAAAAACACAGTGTATGATGAAGATATTTCTGAGAGCAATAAATACATCAATGTTTTCTTAAATTCAGTACGTATTTATTTTCATTAGATGCATGTCGGAATTTTACATTTATAGAATAGCAAAATAGAGCTTTGTTTATTTTGAGAATGATATAAACTTATTTTAAACAAAAACGAAATAAACAAATATATATATTGATTTAAAATCAATCCTTTGTTTAACATTAGTTACAAGAAACAAGACTGTGTATATATATATATATATATATATATATATATATATATATATATATATATATAATACATTTATGTACATAATATATATATATATATATATATATATATATATATATATGAATATATATATATATATATATATATAATGATTACTCTGATCTTTTTTAATGAATATCTAATGCATAATTAGAAAATTTAACATAAAATACATTTTTTTCATTTTAATATTTTATAATAGGAATTAATATTTTTCTAACAAATTTTATGTTTTATACTTAATATTCTCAGTATGAAACTGAAATACATGAAACGCCCATTGAAAGTATTTTTCTATATATAAAAAATAATTCCATCATAAGATTTCCATAAAACATTTTTTTGTATAGACCACCTCCTTGCAACGCTGCTCCCCCCGCTACACTCACAAGTAGCACGTTATCCATTTCTATTCCCGTTCATCAATGATTGGTTGATGGATATCAAATGGTCTCTGTTCTGATTAGTTGACATCAGTTACATGTATGTAGCTCCTTCACGATTTACAACAAAAGGAGGATATACGATTTCTTTGTCAAACTAATAACAAGTTTATTTAAAATATTGCATTCACTGAAGCTTTAGAGACAAAAATTGTTACACATTTTAATATTATATTTTGTTGATAACTTTTATAAAATTTTCTAATAAAAATGTTATGTCTTAAATTTTACGCAGACTACTTGTCCGTATAATTTGTTAGTTTCTGTTATTTGTTAGGGGAGAGCAAGCGTTAGCGAGCGGAGAAAGAAACCGCTCTGGGGATGGGTGAGAATAGCGAGTAGGAGGAAGAGCCCCCTTATATTTTTTTAAAAAAATATAAATTCACTTGTTTTATTAATTTGTAATATTTTAATTTATAATTATATATATATATATATATATATATATATATGTGTATATATATATATATATATACATTGTTGTTATTAATATATATATATATATATATATATATTAATAACAACAATCACAGTAAAGATAATGTTTTTACATTTAATTATATTATTATTCTAGACAAATGCTATAGAACACGTGAGCGTTCCTTTCTTCTAGAACCGATTTAAAATTCGTCGTTCACAAATTAATTTTGAATTGACAATTCAGCTCAAAATCTATCTAAGGATGAGAGTTGGAATAGGATGTAGAAGAAAGGAACTCTCACGTGTTCTCCAAATTTCTATACCATAAATATTTTCATGCTCAATTTTTTTTTAATTTCTGATAAATTTGAAATATTCAAACATAATATATACAAAATTATCTTATTTTTTTATGATCGAATATATTTGTCAATTTTTTGTTTTCTTTTCATGTATTTAAAAAAAATTACATTTTATTTTTAAAATGTTTGATTTGTGTATGAAAAGTGTGTTAACGAAATTGTTTAATTGCCTTTTTTTCACTGAAATTTACAAATCGTATTCTGATAATTTACAGCACTCTCATTAATCATACTTTAAGAAAAAACTGTTTTAGAATGTTTTAAAGTATAATATTTATACATACATACATATATATATATATATATATATATATATATGTATGTATGAAGAGAGAGAGGTAAATAGATAGATAGATATGGAGGATATATATATATATATATATATATATATATATATATATATATATATATATATATATTAAAATATATTTTTTAAAATATTTGAACAATTACATTTGTTGTAATACTAAAAATGAAATATAAATACAACAAAAGTTTACCAGTTATCGTTAATCATTAAAAAAAATATGTAAAAATAAGTTTAGGCAACTTTATTAACAATATATAATTAACTTTTAATTAGGAAGGAGATAAAGTTATAACTGTTCATTTGTGTCTCATATATATATATATATATATATATATGCAAATTCAAAATTTGACAATAAAAAATAAATTTTATATTTAATTTAATAATTAAAGATTTATTGTAGTTGTCCTTCATAATTTGAAATAATTTATATTAAAAAGTGTTATTAAACATGTATAAAACCAAAGTATACAGAAAACTGTTCCGTACGTCTATTTCGTTTCGTCGCATTTTAGTTATAACTTATTCTAAGTATAATATAACAATAAATAAATCCATACAACACTCGACTTGCCTTGCTATGGTGACAGCATAGCTAACCAATGGGTGGAGGGTGCGACTGGCATCCAGTTGGTGCTAGTCGTTGAGAAGTCTAAAGACAATTCACGATCGCATAAACACGGGAATAAATGCGCATAAAAAGGGCAGTAAGTTTTCGAAAGGGTACAACAAACGGAGAGACGATAGGCGTTCCATATACGGAACAGCGAATAAAGTCAACTGTGGATTGGGACAACATTCGCAGTCCTCGGAAAATGTGTAATGTGGTCCGACAGACAGGGGAAAAAACTGAATATTACGACATCGGTCGTATTGACAGGGATTGCGTTTGAATGTTAGCATATATCAATGAAGTTGCTTTATCAAGTTGCGTTCAAAATGTTTTTCATGTAGGGGAAAATGTATATATTCTTTTGCTTATTTGTTATAGAGTATATGTAAAAATAAATATCCGACTCTTTTGAAGAGGTACACGTAAAAGGGAGCTATTTCATATCAAACTGGTGGAATTGTAATGAAATTGAATGCGTATGAGGGAAATATGTGATCCAGACTTTTTTACTTATATTTTATTCAAGTTATGAATAATATGACAGTATAAAACAAAATCAATAATACATACTACACAAAAGTAATATAAATATTTAGTGATATTTAAAAATTATATCATATATCTTTCGTTTCATTTTTTTTAATAAGGTCTGTTAACAAATATCTCTCTTAGTATTTCTGTTTGAAAAATTATTTATGAAAAAATATTTATTTTAAATTAACTGACATTTTTTATAATAATATTATTTATATCTCTATTATTATTTTTTTAAAACTTTAAACGCATGTTTATTATCTACATATGATACAAAATTGTTGTAGTAATAACTTATATGATGCATTCTAAACAAATAAATATTATTTTCATTTTTATTCAATTATCTTTATTTATAATAAGATTTATATTAAGTCATATAAATTATTTTATTTTTAAGATTACAATTTTGATGTTCACAAAATGCAGCTAAAAATCTCACTTCCGTTTCGTTACAAATTTAATGTGCCTAATAATTTTAAAATCCGAATACAGATCCGTGCACAAAAATAGAATTATTCGTATTAAAATCAAAAAAAAACATTGTCAGTCGTTGAGAATTTGTTCATTTATGAGAAATAACTTTATCTATGTATTTTTTTATTTTAAAATAATGAATGTAATATTGTAAATTGAATATATTTTGTTACGCAAAACAACACTAGGAAAACAATTTTAAGTTTACAATAGCGTAGTAAAGTAAATAACAAATCGATTTTTAGATCTTTAAACAAAAAACTCATTTCACAAAATTGTTTATCCGAGCTAGACTTTATGCTACTTCAGTATGAGAGATTAAAACTTTACTGAAACGTTTGAATAAACTTGTATATTTGAGTGATGTGTACTTTGTTTCGTATATTTTCAATTACTTTTATATAATGTTTTCCAAAATAAATAAATGAAATATTTAAATAAAATAAAACTTATTTTTAAACAATTATTTTAATGAGAAACTAATTTTTTTAATCTATGAAATGTTGGATTAACCTAATAAATTAATCAATAAACGTGACATTTCATATTTAAGTATTTTAATATTTCCTTGTACATTTGGATTTCAAAATAAAAACTTCATTTCTTACTTCATTTTTATATTATTAAATTTAATACTTCATTTTTATATTAATCTATATTTAATTATATTCAGACATCATTTTTGTAAAAAAAATACAGTTGTTAGTAAATAGAAAAAAGAACATTTTCGATGATTAATTAACAAACAATAGAAAAAATTAATTATAGAAGATTTGCATTTTCCTGTTTATATTTATTTATTTTTAAATAGTATAACAACTTCTATCTCATTTTTAACCTTTTCGTTACTAACCGAATACATATTTTCAAAAATTCCTGTCTGGGAAATATTTTAAATAATGAACCTACTATAAAATACTAATGGTACAATACTTTACACGAGTATATCTTGTATCCAAGATGTCGGAGAATTCTTGCACAACAATTTTACCCAATTATAACGCCACAATTAATTACCTTTTACCGAAATTAAGCAAAACAAAAAATGTTGTATTGAAAGAATTAATGCTGTACTATTTTAAAATGAATTAATTGTTATTTCGTGTAAATGAAAATTATTATATCTTCGTATATATTTTTGTTTAAAAATAATGAAAAATTACAATATATAAGACACATGTACGTTGAAATTCAATTTAATTTATTAAATTAGAACATTGGGTCGTGCATCTACTTCCTATTGAAATCATTTCTATGTATAAATTCGGAAAGGAATTTCTATAGACATTTGACGTTATAACAAAACTCATAGATACTTGTTATTTAGTGAATAAGTTGTGCCGTTAATCATCAGATAGGAGCAACAGCATCAGTATGAACTCGAAGGAATTATTTTCGTATATTTCGTGCGAATGATGTTGTATAGGATAAAAGGATGCAAGAGAATGGTTCGGAAGACTGGTTGAAAGCGTCTCCCTTATACCGGCCGACATGAGAAAACTATTACATTAATTGTACTTTCATGCAACTACGCTGAGTGCTTCCATGTGAGATGTAACCCTTTGCTTTTAGTGACAAAGGTGAATTATGCTGTAACGCATTCTCATACTATACAGAGAGAATATTCCCGCCAGAGTTACTCAATTAGTTTACGGAGAGGTTGAAATACGTTTAGTCAATTATAATATTAAATTTACTTTGATGTTATTTCATCAGAACTCGTTGAGTTATATAAAATAACATTTTTATATACTTTTGTACGTGTTTAATTAAATGTGTTGAATGAAGGTTCTTGTTGTCTTCTTTTAAGTATCACTTTTTAGATATAAACAGTAATTTGTATAAATCAATAAATATTGGAAATATAATTATAATGTTCACATTTCAATAACTGTCTTTACAAGGATAAAATATATTTTGATTCAATGTTCTTTTCCATTATTATTATTCACTTTTTCTTATGTTACTAATTATTTATTTTTCATTCTTTTAACTACCATTATTTTATTAGCTTTTGTATTTAGATGTTTTAATATAAAATTTAATTACAAATAAAAAAAATAATATTTCCATGGTGGGAGACTTACTCGTTACTTTTTAGAATATTTTAATTTTTCCAATTTATATGAGAATTAAAAACGTAGCTTGTGTATTAATACACAATTCATATTAAAGAAATTGATAATAATCTTATCTTAGTGATAAGGTATTTTATGATACAACCATATATATATATATATATATAGATAAATGTGTGAATTTAATGTACTACTCATTTTACTGATAATGAAACCATGTGCAAATATATTAAAATATTTTGTTTATCATACTCAGTAGGAATATATGAGAACCAATATTAAAAATACAAAGAAACAAAATAAAATTTTCTTCTTGACGAGCTTAGAATGAGTTAAATTTAATAAAAAAAGTTAGATTTAAAAACTAAACATAAATGTAATAAGAAAAAAAAATAATAGACAAGAGATAAAAAAAATTTTCATTGCGCACAGATTTGTTTGTACGAGTATATACATCAGCTGAAGATTGGATACAATATATTCAGTGGATGAAATAAGGCTATGAAAAGGATATTTTATATCCATAAGATTTCCAATTTTTTTCTTATAATAGTGCTAACTCGCACTTCAAATTGAATACTTCTTTTAGGTCTTTATTATCTATCCTTTTTATTTTTTACTATAAATTAAGATGATAAAAGTTTTATCGAGGAAAAAAATTTTGTTTTTTGAATGAATTACCTATTTGTTTCTAATATGATTTATTTGTAATTATCATACAACATTTCTTTAAATAATTTAAATGAATTATTTATTCTTATAATTTTATCTTTTAGTTATTAGAAAAAAAAACATTATTATCCGTTTTCCCGTGTGGAAAAATCGCTTTTATGTATATTTTTAGGTGAAACAAATAATTTAGAATATTTAATTAACCCTAAATTAAAATCTAATTAGTAAAGCCATCCTATATAACGATTTGGTAAATAAAAATATCTGAAGTGATTTCAGAACGAATGTTAATTTATATATTTTGTATAAAAAGATTTGCTTTTTTTATTTCAAAATTATTGAATTTTTTCTCCCATCTCGCATATATATATATATATATATATATTCAAATTCTTTATAAGGAATTATTTCTCTAACAAAAAGAATTTGCGGCATAATTTTTCAATATGTTACAATAGAGTATATATATATACACACATATATATTTATATTTATAAATGTGAGCTATAGAGAAAATTAAGTTTGTACATAAAAAAAACAATTAAGTACACTATTAATTACATAATTTATCAGAAAATTACTTTTTTTTCACATAGCCAAACACTATTATAAAAAATTGTACATAGGTATCAAATTTGTATACTTAAAGAAATTTAAAGGACCTATTTATAATAATATTTAATTAATATATATTTTAGAACACTGGTAACATACTATTAAAAATTTCTTCACAAAAAAATTAAAACAAATTATCATCAATCATTCTGATGATAGTGTACGTATGTAATAGAAGATGTTGTAAATTAAAGTTACAAATTAAAACTCTTAAAATGATCACATATGTACAAGATTGTTGAAAGTTTTGAACTATATTAATAAATGTTATGATTGATCTAAGTTGTTGATTGATACAATGATCTTTGTTTTTTTACTGACATCTAAGTGACTTATTGGACTAAGTACAAAAAAACGAACGATAATATAACGTAACTATGGCACATACGTACAAACCATTAGCGGTTCAAATTGACGACATGGAAAACATCACATCCGAAAAGCCGTACATCAAAATCAGAGAGACACAGTGTCAAGTGAACCGCGTGCTTCTTTGATAAATACATTAAGGCCATTTTCATGTTATACGAAAAATCAATCAAAATCATCGATGCGTGCGAAATTTCGTCTGCTACAAAACGCCCCCTAACGGCATTCAAATGTTGTAAGACGTGCGAGAAAAAAGATCAACTATATAAAACAGTACTACAAAATTGTCAGCCTATCCTTTTCGTACTGGCATATCTGCTATTTGTCAAGATATTCGCATGAATGAAAATGATAAATAACAAGCAAGCCATGCCTTATGTTATACGTTCTAACGGGGTCTGAACATTTTGTCTTCACTCGCAACGCACTGTACAGACAGACGTACAAAAGATAGTCATATCGCAGTAAATTATTATTCAGTTTGCATCGCGTCTAGCCAAGCGTAATGTGCAGACAAAGCAATAACAAAAACAATATCGTTGATACGTTTTGTGTCATCCGAACGACAAAAAAATCTTTTTAATAATCCTAGTCGTTCTTCATTCAATGTTAAGTATAGTTAATTCAATCTTTTCAAAAATAATATTCCGAACTTGTTTCATTGAAAACTACTTTAATTAATTATTACCACTATTGAAATTTATTGAAAACAATATAATAACAATTGTACAGGGAGAGATACATAACTGATGATGATATAATATACTTTTTATGTATTCTATTCATTTGTGTAATGTATTATGTATGTATATATATATATATATATATATATATATATATATATATATGTATATTAAAGAGATACGAAATAAATTATTTACATAGTTTATATACGATTTTTAAATATACGTTCTGTTATTATTGACAGTAACTGTTTTGAAATTTCAACCCTTATTTATAAAAAAAATCTTGATTTTAAATCAAAAAAAAACCAATAAAGTCTTTCCTACACTTTATTCAGATTATGAAAATGTGTATTTCTTAAATAATATTTCAGACATGAGAAAATGGTCATTCAAAACAAGCGATGTTTGATAAATATGAAGATGAAATGAAATATTTAAATCCAACTACAAAATTTTTAATAAGTCGTTCTTGTTGCGTGAATCTCCGCATTTCCATTATTCAATTTAGAAGTTCTTCTCAGCATATATTTTATCTTTTTAGTTGTTGGTAATAAACGACTTTGGTTACATCTCTTTATACACAGAAATTTTTTCTTAAATGTTTAACCTAACTTGAAGGTCAGATGAATGTTTGATTTGCAGAAAACATTGTTTTATTGTCATTAAATTATCGTTAATCATCTAATTTTTTTCTCTGACCATGTCTCGCAAAAAATAAATTATTTTTCATGAATACAAAAAATTTACACATTTTTCTTTTTTATTTGATATTGAGGATACGAGTTTTGGATATTTCATTTTTTCTGATAAATGATTACACTAGAGATTTCAATAAATCACATTGACATTTCAATGAATTTTGGAATTTGAATCATTCTTTAATTTTTTTTAGTTGATTTCAAAGTTCAAAATTAATATTTACATTTATTTACAGTTAATATTTCTTCATAAAAAATGTTATGGACTAATAACTTTTCTAGATTCATTCTTATATCAAAAAATTAACACACTTATTATATATAATCATCAGTGTTGTGCTTGAACATTTTATCTCTAACGATTTATAATTATTATACAGAAAGTGAGATTAACCAACAGTATTAAAATATATCTTCAATATATGTTTACTTCATCACGTACTGACGAAAATTGGTCTGAAACAGTTCGTAAAAAGAATGTATTTCTTCATAGTCAACTTTATACTTAACGAAAAGACATTGAAAATTTACAGAAAATTTGCCAAATATTCGATTTGTTACCTCGTTCTTTTCTTTTTTATTGTAAAAATTTGTTTTTATTACTTATTAGTTTTATAACCAATATTTTTCATCACTGATTTAATGTCATTGTTTTTTTTAATTTGTTTGTCTTTTATATATTATCAATTAAAAATGAATATTAAATTATTATTTTTCTACACCATTTCTTTGATTACACCGAATTTAAAAATGTATGCATCTCTAATAATATCAGTGGTTTCTGTATTGAATTTAGATTTCGGGGAGGAATGATTTTTTCTTCCCTGACAACAAGCACCTTATGGAGTGAAGGTTCAGTCCAAATATGCCTTTTTTTTGAATGTATATACGACCACGACGGGTTTTTACAGGAATAACAACAGTTTTGTTACTAAAAGAATACTTTATTTACACACACTCTATGCTGACTGTGTTCACACACGATGCAGTCGGTCGTACGCTGATGACGTTTTTTTATACACTGACTGATATTTTTTACATTTTAAATCTACATCCCTTAGCACCCTCTCAGCGTGATGCTGCCAGTTCACAGATGTGCCATCAATCAGTCGACCGGCCAGTAAAATATCCGTAACAGATTCTATGGGAGAATCATCAACGCCAATAGGGCTTGTGCTAGAAATGAACACTGGGACAATATAGCTAATTCATATTATTTAGTCAGGACACAAAATGAAAAAAATGTTGTGTATCCAGATTTTCTTCGAAATGTTAAATATTATAGATTCAATTAAAAGAATATATATATATATATATATATATATATATATATATATATTATATATATATATATATATATTATCATACCACAAACTAATAATTTTAATAAGAAAATTTTTTTCAAGACAATTAATCATATTCTATGTAAGATTTTGAAACTTTTGTATTGTTTTAGTAATAATTTTATACTTTTTAGCTAAATAGAAATCAAATGAAGCAGTTAATATTTTAACTATTCCATTCAAGTATCATTGTGTATTCAAGTGGATAAGATAGTATATTCTAATTGAACGTCTTCAGTTCATCAACAATAACTGTCTCCCTAAGCGGTCTTTATCTTTTCACAAAATAGTACCCTGTGTTCCTATAAAGAAACCTTTTAAATATTCCAGCCCTGCTAAATGTCTATTTTCTATAACCCTATCATTAAGATTATGAGTGTCTATAAAGAGTTCTTCATCCATTTTCTCTTCAGAATGTAGTAAATTATAGAAGAAAGTTAATATTTCTTTTTAAGATATAAAAATGTTTTTTTTGAAATTCTGTTTATTCAATAAAGGCCAATTCAGTAGGTTTTTTCGCAAATATTGAATTATTCTACCTACATAGGAAAAATACTGTCTTATTTTGGAAAATATTAAGTTATGATATTCTTTATAAATAATTTGTATAGTTGTAAAAAAGCAAATCAATAATATTAATTTCATTTAATATTTTTTATTTAAATCCTAAAGCTACTAATTTTGCACACACACATACACATGTATATATATATATATATATATATATATATATATATATATATTAATATATTTACATATATCTACTAAAACTTTTACGACTCCATTACTTTACTTTAACAAATAATTAAAAATAATTTTGAGATTATAACTTCCGATAATCCATATTTTCAACAAATCTTTTAATTCATTTCCACATGGCTCCATCATATATCTCAATAATACTTTTTAATATTCGCAATAGTACCTAAAACTTTCTTAAATTTATTAAGTTCATTAAATACATTCTGAAACGCAAGGATTGTAAATTTATTTTTTAAATTTTATTATCCAATATTTAGTTGCTACAAACCAATAATAAAATATTGTTATATATTTTTTTTCTTTCACCTTACATTAAATTTCGAAAAATATATTATATGAAAATAAGAAAAAATTTAAAAATAATTAAATTATAAGTTTTAAAATTAGAATATCATATAGTTTAATAATATTATTATTCAGTTGATATTCATAGGTTAAACTATTTCATCGTACTTGAATATAATTTAGAAAAATATGCTTATAAATTGGTACCAGTTGATAAATTTACATAAATAAAAAATTAATTTGTCATTCGAATCATTCCAACAAACAACAATATACTTAGCAGCTTTTATTCTGAGAAAAATGTCC
Source organism: Acanthacorydalis orientalis (assembly GCA_034766995.1). Lineage (NCBI taxonomy): Eukaryota > Metazoa > Arthropoda > Insecta > Megaloptera > Corydalidae > Acanthacorydalis > Acanthacorydalis orientalis. The sequence goes on from CM068314.1 coordinate 45,152,401, forward strand.
AAACATTATTTGATATTCTTAGAAATGTTTTTATAGTACGAGAAAGTTTTCATACTGTTTTATTTTTCGACAGTTTCTTTATAAATATAAACTCTTTGTTTGATAAATTTTCTCTATATTTATTGAATTTATTTAAGGAAATAAAAACACATCTATTTTAACAAAGAAAATCTAACAGACATCTATACAAAGAAAATTAAAATTAAATTTGAATTACATATACATTTATTTCTTTTGTTATTTTATTTCGAATAATTTTTAAAATTGAAACACATTTGTTAAATATTTTCTTTATTTTTCAATACAAGTGCTTTCTTCATGAAATCCGCAATATAGATCACAATAGTTAGATTATATATATATATATATATATACATACATACATACATACATACATATATTTAAAACTAAAGAGTAAAAATAGAAAGACAGAAAATTTAAAAAAATAGGCACAGAATGAAGAATGAAACATTTGTAAGACAAAGATTTTGTTGTTAAAATATAATTTTTATTTCATTTGAAGTTCTATAAAGTGTTGTTTTAATGAATCACTTGTTTCTCTCTCTTTATATATATATATATATATATATATATATATATATATATATATTTATATTTGTATATATTTATATTTGTATATATTTATATATATATATATATATTTATATTTGTATATATTTATATTTGTATATATTTATATATATATATATATATATAACATATTTAACTATATTTAATTAAGTATATTGATTTACTTTTTATACTGAGGTATACATGCGGTCTAACTGATTAAAAAAATTAAAAGGTCATTGTAAACAAAACGATATGATCAATAATTCAAATATATACCTAGTGAATAAGTATGTCAAAGCTTAAAATAAGCACAGAACTAAAGTTTAAAATAAAAACGTATCAATCAAAATTGTTCAAATGAATTGTTTATTTATATAAACGTATAAAGGCAAACTATTCGCACAAGCTAATCATTTACGAACCATACAGTCAACATTTCTATTACGTATAGAGTCCTCCTCGTTAATATATAAAAGAGAACAGTACTACCTCTTTGTCTAAAGAATAACACATTTCTGTATAACGTTCTTGTTCAGGACAAGCTCGTTCACATGTAATTTATAGTGACTCAGATGGCAAACAATGATAAGCGCGAAGTTGGCTTTTTCAGGCTGCTCGCGCGCAGCCAACGTGGTCGCATTTGAAAGAAATATTGCGAAAGAGACGTATGCTAACTTCATTCAAGTGTAGTCGGATGACTGCTTCAGCCGCCATGTTTACTGATCATAGATAACCAAGTTGAGTCGAGCGAGTAGTTCACACAACTTTTCTTAAACAAGCCGAGCTAAAGGAAATTGCTTCCATAAAATTTACTTATAGCTTAAACTAGGGCTCTATACGCGTATACATTTAATGTCGTCACTATTACATACGTACGTTTCAGTGGCGTCTGGCACATATGAATGCATAGCATACATGCTTATGCTCATTCATGGTATTATTAAGTAAAATGAATAAAAACTGTATTCACTTAATATTAACAATTGTTCTCTCTTTCTTTTTCTTACACACACTCACACATATATATATGTATATATATATATACATATATATATATATATATATATATATATATATATATATATATATATATGTATATATGTATATATGTATATGTATATGTATATGTATATGTATATGTATATGTATATGTATATGTATATGTATATGTATATGTATATGTATATGTATATATATATATATATATATACACACATGGCTGCGTGTTTGTTATTACTTATAATTTTTTTCCGTTCCTCCTTCAGTTAACCTTCATATTATCATTCGGAATCTCTCTTTTTTTATTGTTTTTTTTTTTATTAAATATAAACGAATAATTTAAAAAGTTTAATAATAAAAATCCTTATTTGAATTTTTGAATTCTATAGATATTTCATTAAATCATTAACGTCAATAATATATATATATATATATATATATATATATATATATATATATATATATTTGTGTGTGTGTGTGTACGAGAGTTGTTTGATAAGTATAGTAAAAAAGCAAGTTAAACACTATTTTTTGGACAAAATCGATTGTATTTCTCGACATAGTGTCCAATGAGGGCTTTACACTTGGACCAGAGAGTCTGCAAAATACGCATTGGCTGCAATGACTTCTTCTTGTGATGAGAATTTCTTCCCACCGAGCCAAATTGTGCCATATTTCGCCCAAAAACAGTGGCCATCACTTTCCCAGTCGACAAAACGGTCTTCGCTTTCTTCGGCGCACTTTCACTAGTCGTTGTCCACTGCTTTGATTGTTACTTCGACTCAGATGTGTAGTGGTGGATCCATATTTCATTCACGGTGACGAAGCGACGTAAAAAACCCTGCTCGTTTTTTCCATTTTTTCTGCAACTGCTACATCGCTCGCTTTAAACATCTTTAGAATGTGAATAACGCGTCGGTTCTGATTGAATTTCACATATGCTAGTTTAAAAAGTGACACTTGATTGCCTTGACGTTACCAAATGAATGGTGGCGCCATCTCAGCCATTTACTAAACGTATATATATATATATATATATATATATATATATATACGAGTATATGTACCATAAAAATACTCAAATTTGTAGACGTAAGTATACTTTTTATTAAAATAGTATAATTTCAAGTGATTGAAATATATATATATATATATATATATAAATATTTATTCTTTTTAAATTTAAATAATCAACTAAAATATTTTATTATACTTAATATACTTTATCAAAAAAATACCACAATTTATAGTTAGTGCAGGAGCTTTAAATAAATTAAAAAATAAGCTTGAATTTTATTAACTAATGCTCGGAATTTAAAATGTAAATAATTCATTTCATTTAATTTAAGTTATTTTATTCCCTGAACTGAATTACTGTTTCAAATATATGCATATAAATTATAATAATATAAAACTCAAAATTGCAGTTATAATTATTTTCCGACAGAGCATACAAATTCTTATTTACATTTCGATGGAATTGCCATTATCTCTACAGCAATGTTACATTTGTAATTTGAATTCAAATAAGTGAGGATATATATTTTGTATAATATTATGATAACACCTTGCTCTAATACAAATATTGTGACTGCATAATAATTGCATACTCGTAACAATGACAGTTTTAAAGTTAGCTAACATTTTATACCTGAACCAATGTGTTTATTTTATTCTCTTTATGTATATATATATATATATATATATATATATATATATATATATATATATATATATATATATTTCAACAAATATTCTATGAACCATAGAAAATGTCACTTTTAGAAACAACACAATTTTTATTTATCATACTCTTCTTGAACGTATTATTAATCACTTTTATTTTAAAATTTATCTGTACAAAATAAAATATTGAATTTTTAATGTAAGATAAGTAGACATGTAGGTATATACTCATTTTAATTTTCTGTTCTTCATTGAACAACGATACAAGTTTCATTTTTTGCTTTAAAGCCATGCTTGATTCATTAATTTTTTAAGTAGAAAAAATTCTTTTTATCTTTTCAAAGTATTTCTGAACTGTAAGTTATGTCCTTTTACGAGGTTTAGAATGTACTATACATTACAACATTACTCTGGGTTTTTTTTTAAAAAAAAATTAGGTAATAAAAAAATAAAGCTTTACAAACAAGCATGAAAATATACTCAACAATAGGTATTTTAAATTATTAAATTTATTACTTCTTATAAATGATATTGATTAAAATATATTTAAAATTAGTGGAATATATATATAATATCATTTGAAGACCATACAACATAGAGAAGTAAGAAAAGATGCATGCTAAGAATAAGAAGAAGAGATAGAAAAAGAATATAATGAATAATTAAACAGACAGGAGTCACAGATGTAATAAGAAGATGAAAGATTCTGAAAAGAAAATGGGCGGTGAATGTTGCAAGAAGAGAAGTCAACCGATGTACAAAAGAAATTAATAACTGGGAACCAAAGAATATAAAAAGACCAAGGAAGAGATCAGTGGACAGGAGGGATAAAGAAATTAAATTTTTTATAAGAAATTAGTGGAAAATAAAGGAAATCAATCCTACAAACTGGAAAATCATGGAAGAGGCCTTTGTCCAGCAGTGGATTGACAGAGGCTGCTGCTGATTATATATATATATATATATATATATATATATATATATATATATATATATATATAGTACAAATGGCAATAAACTTCTTAAACATTAAAGTATACAATTACATTACATTAAAATATACTTTTACAATTTTTAAGCCTTTATATATTAACTTACTTTGAAAATTCTTAATTATTATTTTTAGAATAATAATTTTTTCATCCTCGCGTTTGAAGATGTTACTTGAGAGTACGTTAATTGCTTTCGCCCACAAATATCTAATTAATTATAATTAATAGTGTGGGTTTAAATAAATATACTAGTGAAATCTTTTTATAAATTCTTTGATGTGTTTTCTGTTTTATAATCAATGCATACTTTAGAGTAAAATGTATACAATAATGTTAAAGTAAAAACAAATATACACGGATATATATAGAAGATTTGAAATAAAAAATCAAGAAGTAAAATTTTCGTTCTGTAAAAATTTCAATATAAACAAATTAAAGTAAAAGATGAATTTAATGTAAATATATATTTAGCTAATGTGTAATGTAGTTTCCATGTTTTTTTTATTATAAATTTAAAATGACAAGTCGAAATAAACACACTGAAGGTAAAATATATCTCGTATAGACTCTTCCGTTGTTTTAAATGTTGTTAAATTACTTAATTATTGGAAAAACGTAAACTGGGATATATTTTTCAGTTTGAGGAATAAATAAATTTTTTTTGTGCTGTCAGGACTACAGAGATATGATCATATCACTGATTTACTTTTACTCTGAATTCTAATTGATAACCCACAAGTCATATTGGTTAAAGAGACCTCACCCTGTTCCATATATTAGAAATGTGTAATTGATGATTTCATTCGTGTCTTGTGAACAATGAACAATTATTTGTGATCATATCTCAGGGCACTCAATTTTTATAGAATTTTTGATGGCCTTATGTGTAAATAATGTTACATATTGTGCCATGTGAAATATTAAATCTCAATTCCAATTAAGTTTATAATAAAAGATGCCTTTATTCCCGTAATTACTTAATAATATGATCAACATATTTACCACTTATGATTTCAAAATGTTGAAGACATTAAAAAAAGGGTCAAATATTATACACCTACGGGTCATATATATTAATCACCAATGACTCGTTCTTTTCGTCTTTCGTTATGATAATTCGCTTATATATATATATATATATATATAGCGACTAAATCAAAAAATAACCTTAATATAAGTGTGAATCAGACTTATGTGTAACTTGCCTAATCTTTATTTTAAAATTGTCATCTTTAAATGATAAATTTAAATAATCATTTCTCTCCGTAGTTAGTTTATTTACTAATTTCCAAGCAGTTTTCTAAAAAAAATGTGTCAATAATTATTTTATTATAATTATAAAGAAACTATAGGATTTTAATAGAATACATTTACAGTTTAAAAAAAAAGTAAAAAAATACATTCTATTTTATATGAGTAGATATTAGAAACTGTGAAAAATATTACGCAAATTTAATTAAATTTAAATTACATTACGGTAAATAACATTATCGTAATTTGAAAACCGCTGTACTGAGAGCTACATTGTAATAATCAACGATGCCTTAGAATAAATTGCAATGAACCGCCACTGATACATACATTGCATACGTACATCTGTACGCTTTGTTTTAGTTACTGTCGCATGAACATGGTTTCCGTGAAATTCTCGAATTTGCACCAGCTACGGCTGATACTGCTATATATTTTAGCTTCGTGATTGTGGGTTTTATAATAATATACTTTATTATGAGTCATACTCATGGAATGAATGTTAATCATATCTAAAATTTCATAATCGAATTAATTAACTGGAATGTAGAATTTTATTAAATTATAATACAATGTTCATTTATTTAATTGTATTGAAAATTTTAATGTCTGACACAGAACATATGTTAACTATGTTATTAATCATGATAAATATATAATATTAATTTTATTATAGCTCGAGCAAATTTTATTTTAAAAAATATTTAATTGAAAACATTTACTTTAATTGGGGCATTCGTTATACTTACAATGAATATATTTAATACGATTATCATTTAAATACTGTACTGAAAATACATAATAATGTCATTTTATACAAACGCATACAAACATTCTACTGGATATTTGTATTTGATATTTAAATATATATATTTTGTTATCACAAAAATTAATTCAAACCTCTTATGAAAAACATATAAAAACATTTTTGTTTTTTTTTTCAATTTGATAACTTTAAAATATCTCATTTATTGTTTGATATTTCTTTTTATATCGGCGGTAGGATTATTTTTAAATTATAATTTTTATATCATTCAAGATACAAAACTTCAATCATATCAACTATAAAAAATAAACTACATATTTATTTTTATAGACTTATATGTTTATAAAGAGAAGAATTAAAAATTTGTATAAATCAAAAAGGTTTTAAATGACAGTAAATTATCATTAATTTTTCGTTTGAAAATCAATGGTACGATTAGAAAGAAGTTCAAAAGCAATCAATGAAATAGTATTTGGATAATTAGAATCACAATTAAGTAAAGTATGTATTTTACAATTATATTAATTAGAAAACTAGCAGAAATTGTGCGTTAAAAGTAATTTTATATTCAACCAAACGTCAGAAATAAAATATTTATTTGTATCAAGGGTTACAATATATTTGACCTTTTGTTCAATAAATTCCTTTATTTATTTTTTTCTTGAGAAATCGTCATAGTTAATTATCAGGTTCGATTATGGTTATAAAATTGAAATTGTAACTAAAGCAACTTTTTTAATTATGACAACTAAGCACATAGATTTTCTGTACCCACACTTTGAATATGATGACCGTAAAAGTGTGTACCAGCTGATTAAAATGTACAATGAACAGTTACTAAACACTTTGAGAAGCAAATTTTGTGCTGTGTGAAATATTTATTATATTAGTTATCGAACATAATTTTCAACTCTGTAAGTAATATTAATCATTCATTTGTCTGAATTTAATATTAATTCTAATAGACCCTCTTAGGAATATTAAATATGAATATTGAAAACAATTGAATATTGTAAACACATTTTTTTATTTATGAACTACTTTAAAATCTGAACATTTAATATCATCAGTAGTTTCAAAATAATAAAGAAAATATTTTTATCTGGTAACAATATCTATTCTGTATGATACACTTATTTATTAGATTTTAAAATAAAATTATAATTGTTTGCTTTTATATTTCTCTTTCAGTTAATGTGATATTCAAATTGCCATTATCTTTTTTAATATTAAATATTTTGTTCTGCTTTACTAATTTCGATACATATGCCATCTTAAGGTAGATTCTATAATCATTAAAAATCTATCTGAAGATACCACGCATGCTAAAACTAGTAGAAGAGATTAGAAAGATGAGCCATAAGAACAGCCGTCAGAGCAAACTATGTATTGTATGAGTATGCTTAGAAAGTTAAATAATGTTGTTAGATTTACTTAAGTAGTTTTTTTAGTATTTCAAACTATATCTTAGGAATATGATTTTTTTTGTAAAATAACTGACAGGTTGTCAATTGGCAAATAGTTAAAATGTGAAAATTCTTTAAAAAAATATTGTCTTAGAAAATATGACATCTTTGCCTTCGATAAATAAAAAGAAAATAATTTCAAGAAATAAGTAAATTTGAAAACTTAAATGGAAAAATGTTAAAAAAAGATGAGTTATATCAAACAGATTATCTTTTTTTAGCATTTTTTATATTTTAAATGTGCAGAAACTTTATTATAACTAGTGATATTTTGAAGTACAATTTCAAACAGTTGTAAGAAAATTTAAAAAAATCACCTTTAGAATTTAATGAAAATAATTGATAGCTATAAATATTTATAAAAGACTATTATGTTCTTATTATGTCCATGGTACTCTGACAATATTAAAATATATTTGTAACTTTCGAAAATATGAACATCGTTAATAATATAATCATTCCTAATTTTATTTCATGTGTACTAACAAGTATGTACATTATTTCAAAATGTTTACCTAAAAATATTTTATGTTTTATTAAGTTTTTTAGATATTCAAATGACATAAATAAATTAACTTAATTCTAATACAAATATGATAGTAACATTTAATTGTTCTTTCCTGAAACTGATAATTATTGATAGTATCAAAGTATGATTAAATATCAATATACAAAAGTATTAATTGTTAGTAGGGTTGGGACAAATATTTAATAACAATCGATTTTATATAGCAAATTCATTTAAAACTATTTTTTCTCCATTTGTTAAAAACATAAATTTTGTGACATATATAATTTTTGTACGGAAAATATACATTAGAATCATAATTATAAGTTACTCAATTTTAAGTTTTTATTTGTTGATTTTAAATTAATCTTATACTTGGAACAAAATAATTCATTAACCAGTAATTTAAATATTAATTTTAAACAAAAAAATAACAAGAGTGCTAAAATGTATCAGGTAATAGTTACATAATTTTTAAACATTAATATGTATTATTAATCTTATTTGTAATATATATATATATATATATATATATATATATATATATATGTATCATACTTATCAGTACAGTTAAAATAATTGTTTTCTTTTAGTATTAGTGAATTATATTTTTTTGCATTTTTTCTATCATAATATAGCTAAAATATATCAATATTTATTTTCCAAAGACATTCCTTAATTAGATTAGAAAATAATTTACAAATTAAAATAATAAAATATGATGGTACAATTTTTTAGTCATTATCAATAGAAGTTTATTATAAATAAATATTTACTTAAATCATATTTTATGAAAAAACTATATTATTGATACATTTATTTAATTTATATAAAAAAGTATACAGCACATTTATAAAAAGGTCGCCCTTGAAGTAAATTGTAAATATTTATACAATTGAAAAAAAGTTTTTTTATTCTATATAGTACATTGTTTGAATAGAATGTTTTTTAGTTCGTGAACCGATTGAGTTTTCTTTTGAATACGTTTAACTTTACTCTATCGAATCGGATGTCTTACAATTTCTTTTGAAATAATTTAATCATTCGAAAAATGTCAAATAAGTTACTTTATTTGATTGGAAGAAAAAGGTCTACTGAAAGAACATTCAACGAAAATCTATGTTTTTCTTCAAATCATATAAATTGTTTCAGTCCTTAAAATATATTTATTCTCACTTCAGATAAAAATAGGTTTGTTTATCTCTGTTTAATATTTATATTTTAAAGATCATATTTGTTTATTAAACGTCTATTTTTTTACATATTTCATTAAAATTTATATTTTAATTTAATGAATAAAAATTACTTTCTTTGTGTACAATTTCAGTAATTATGAAGATTAATTCACAGCCCATCACGACATATTTATTTAATTAATTACCTAAATTGACCATTTACGAATATTTTTAAAAAACTAATTTGAACTGAAGTTTAACAAATAATTTAATAATAATTGAAAAATATCTCAAGTTCTATATATAACAAGCATATAATTGGATCCATTTCTTTATATATATATATATATATATATATATATATATATATATATATATATACATATATCTGTATGTGTGTGAATGAATGATAAAAAATATCAACATATTCTCATATCCATATATTTATCCATGGATTGTATTGACAATTCATTAATCAATTAAACTACTTGACTCAAACCTTAACCAGATCTGTCGTTATTTTTCATATGTCAAACCAAAAATACCTCATAATTTTAAAAAAATAAACATTCAATCGATGATATTGTCATCAATCCATATATTACATTGTTTATTTGAATTATTAAACTTACGGATTGGTGTTAAAGTTTTATTAAAAAACAATTTACTTAATAAACTATGTTTAACTCGAAAACATAAATATATTAAAGTTATAAATATATTAATTTCCAAAATAAAATTTTAATAGAAATGTTTAAATTAGTAGTAATACATACAATGGCTATTTTTCATTTAAATTTTGTTATTAAATGTTTCTAAAACTTGAGTGACACTAAGATGCAGAATTGTAGACAATTCGAATTCTTAAACGTGTTTAAAATTTATAATCAAATTGAATATATTGAATAATTCTAGTGGGATTTTACTGATAACTGAGCTCACTGATATATTTTTATATGAGTGCTATGTTATATTTTTTTGTTTATTTGTTTTAAATGTTTTCAAAAATACCTTGAAAATGTCTAAATAAAATTCATAGTTTGATCATTTGAAATATATTATTTTAAGGAATAACAACAAGAATTTATTTATAATTTTACGCAGTTACAGTTTTTACATGTAATATTTTGTTTAATATGTTATGAATAAGTATTAATAATTCAGCTGAATATTTTTGAGAAGATAATGTTTAGTTCTTAACTCTGTATCTTTATTATATAATTTCTGAAACGTTTAGATATTGATATATGTATATATATATATATATATATATATATATATATATACATATATATATATATATATATATATATATATATATATATGTATATACATATATTTATATATACACGTTATAATGCTACACCAGAAAAATATTTTTTTAATTTTAACATAAGAAATCTCATTATGGAATTGAGATAAACTAATGAATATTCTTTTATTGTCTAAATTTATTTTGTTTTTGTATTTTTGTTGGCACATGCTGGCATATATTTTAGCACATTATGATTTTGTTCTTAAATCAGTCATCATTTAACCATTAAACTGAGTGTGTGTGGTGCGAGTTAATGAATTTATGTTCGTAAAATAGATACAAAAAATTCTAAAAGAAGAAAGCGTGTAATGCTCACATTAGATGATGAACTTAAATCATTGGTGAGTAGAGGTTCTAAAGAAAGAGACTCTGCTACGATACATTCGAGATATGACTGCAGCTATACCTTGATTCCAAGAAGCAAAAAATAATTATTTTTTTCTAAATATTTTTTTTTTCTAAATCCAAAAACTACATATATATATATATACATATTTACATACTATGTATAATAATTACATTCAATAAATATCTTCATTATATAACTCAAATAACTATGTATGCACCTTCATTAATTCAAAAACCTATTAAATCTGCTTATCCGCAAATTTCGTTATCCACCATAACCGTGACAGAGGTTATGCCGGATAACTGAAGTTCTACTGTATGTATACGTGCGTGTGTTTTTGTGTATATAATTAAACTGGATTGATAAGAAAACTGGATAAAATTGCATTTAAGTATCTAAATACGCTTTGTGAACTCATATATAGCTCACATTAATAAACTGGCGTACATAATGAATATTCTTCGTAGGGCATATAATAAATATTTTTATAATGTAACGATTAAATACCGTACACGTTGGGTATATATATAAATAAACGGAAGGCCAACCATCCACTGTTTATTTTTGCACGGACGATACATATTTAACAGAGCGGCAATGAGCACGAGCGTTGTGTGACATTATGCGACTCATTCCAGTACATAATGGTCCTGTTGGATAGAGAGAAAGAACGCAGCACAAAAACCATCGTCCTAGCGTCAACGGATCCACCACACGGGGCGTCGTTCAGTAGTATCCCGTACTGTGTGGGGGAGAGGAGAAGTCGAGTGAGGAGAATAAAGCTCATATATATGTGCACACGTACGAGTGTATGAATTGCGCTTTGTTCACGAAACTAAAACCGGGAAGCCGCGCAGACTGGCCATTGGGAGAACGTGGTTGTATGCCATGGCACTTTATTAATTGTTTGTTAAATTATTCACTAGAGTAATCAACGGTATTTAAACGGTTTTGTTTGTTACATATAGTAACCTGAATGTGCGGTATTATGTTAAGTAGTAGAGATGTCGCTGGTTTGAGATATTTAGTAAACGTCCGTTTTATGTATGTGTACCTAAAATGGTATTGACCAATGTGATGTGCAGCGAACATCACAAGAAAATTATCGTCTTTGTATTTTATTCTAACTGTTTTTCATTATTGTTTTATGTCTCTTAATAAATGTTATCATCTTCGTCCTACAGGCACACAAAATAATGTAATTATATAATACAAGAAGTTAATATGAAATGTAATATTTACTTCATGTAATGAATAAATTTAGATCAAACGAGCAAAACAGTTACCATCACGAAAAAATATGTTTCATTTAATAATAGAAAATTATTTCTTATATGACGTTAAATTTATCATTACATCATTAAATACGGTTACGAATTTTTTATTTAATGGTGTTTCAAATCATTCATTGTTGGTTCAGAACTGTTTTTCTAATAAATTTGTTTTACGAATAATAATAAAAAATATTACAAAAAACACTGATTTAAATAAAAAAAGGTAATAAGAATTCATTATTACAATAATTTTGGCCGATTTTTCTATTGAATTACTAAATTATTTTATTTACTGAAAAAAGCGTTAACAGTTTTTATTATGTAATACAACTTTTAGAAGGGATCAAATGTAACACCAATAATAAAAGTAATTTGTAAGATATGTAAAGAAGATTTAATAACTTGTAGAACGTTAGGGCAGAGGTTTGCGATAATAAAATGTGGCAATTCTGACTTAACTTATTCTGATCAGACTGATTTACTAAGTTTGGTGATAATCTTATTCAAAATTAAAATAAAACATTACATAAATGTCAATTAAGGAGATTACTATGAGATTGAATTTCGGTAATTTAATAATATTTTGACATATTAAAATCTTGGGCATATTTCAAATATTAATGTTTGAATAGCGTATTTAATAATCAAAAAAAATTCAATGAATTGGGCATTAAAACAAAATTATTTATTCAGACGATTAAAGAAATTTCAATTTTTGGATCGATTGGTTACAGTAGGTGAAGAATAAATCTAACATGATGCCATAGAAGGAAATGAATATTATCTATTGACTCTTAAGACTAATTTGCATCCTTGAAAAGTATTGCTGTCTATTCAATATTATTAAAATGCAATAATACTTAAAGAGTTGGTACTTACCAACGAAATAATAATAACGGATAAATATGATACGAAATTTGACCAATTGATTCAAGAAACATGAGGAAAACATCAAGTTTTGACTATCCATTGAGCGTTGCTTCTTGATAAGACATTAAATATTGCATTTTAAAACAGATCTAAATGAAATGAAGAAAATTATACTCTAAATTATCTCTTCTTATTAGTTCCTTGTAGTTTAAAAGAATAATAAATTTATTTTATGCATTATTAAGAAGCAATAACAATAGAAAACTCTTTGTATCTTTGGCAGAATTGAAAATCAATTTTCGTTCATTAACAATAAACTTTCTAACATTTCCGATAGATATATGTAATATAACTGGACAAATAAATCATTTTTAGAAACTATTTATTATTATATGGAAACATGCAGAGAATTTTATAATCACAATACCATTAAAGTTCCGAAAATTTATAATTTTTTTTATAAAGTAATTGTTATGTGCAAACATATATATATATATATATATGTACGAACAACTTAAAACTTTTTTGGATAATATTTATTTATTTGGAATTTAATATTATCATTTGATTATGCATTACTTTAAATAAATTATATAAAAATATACTTATACTGTATTTCTTAGAAAATTTATTTATCTGTCCATCTATCTATTTATTTTTTCTCTCTCTTACTATATATATATATATATATATATATATATATATATACGTATGTATGTACGTATGTGTGTGCACAAAGAGCAAACAACGGAATGTATTCTTATATGGAAATAACTTCATACATTGTTAGGTTGAGAAATATGTTAAATATTAAATATTCGTTGTATGAAGCTTAAAGCAAGTATGTAATCAAAAGACTATTCAGACAATAGTTTATTTTTATAGATAAAACTTTTTTTTCAATGAAAAATATGTGTTTATATTTTATTAAAAATTGTTTCAATATTGATAGTCTTATTGTTATGATAAAATAATTTAAGAAAGTAAGTTAAAAACAGAATAAATGATAAAAACATTACTTAAAATTTCAATAATTGATAAATTCAATAATAAGGAAAAATGTTTTTGGGGTTATTATTTAATAAATTATTAGCTTATTTGTCAAGTAAGTTCCTTTTCTGTAAATGAAAATTGTATTTATATGTTAGAATTGGAATAGAAGTTAATAGGATTGAAAATATTAGTTTATAGAAAAAAATTCTATAAATGTAGTTGTATAAAATAAAATGTGTTTTAAGAATATAGTCACAGAGAATTTCTAGCAAGATCTATTTATCTAAGAATTTACTTTAAAATGCAATTGATAACGGATCTTATCCGAACAGTAGCTATTTTTCTTATGAATGTCATATTTGCCTTAATAAATAAGTAAACCTATCTATTAAAAGTGAATGTGGAGGTCAGGTAAAGGTGAACATTTTGAATTCATCTTGAAACCTGTAGAATATTTAATTAAAATATTTATCTTCGGCATTGAAAAATGATTATATAACAAAATAAATAATTTTAAATAAACAAATATTTAAAATTAATTCACAATGTTCAAGACCGGATTAGTGAATGTTCAAAATTTCATTGCAGCAAAATTAATTTAAATAAACTGTATTTTGAAACCATTTCAGGATCTTCGTCAGCAAAAGATCGATTCATTGGATTTATATTAAAGTTTAAACACTTCTTATGATATACAAATAATAAGACACTTAGATAATAATATGGTATTTATTTTCATATTAATAAATAATAAGAAATAATTAATTACTGAATAATCAAAATAAAAGTTCTTTATACTCAACTATATATATTTATATATAGTAGGTGTCAAAATAAAATATATTCGGCAGTTTACATAAATATAGAAATAATTAACCTAGTTTCGAATTTTCAATTTATATCTGAACACAATTTTGGACAATGATATGGTATGAGGGTTTGTCGTCAATCTGCATTATTTAATTAACATATCTGAACATATCTTTTGTAAAGATCGTTTTAATTTAAAAATAACATTTAAAAAATCATTTAACTTTATTTTTCTACGCAAGTTAGTTTCATATCAGCTCACGAAATTAAAATTTAAATTACATGTACACGTTTTTAATGGTTTTTTCAGATTTAAATTTGATTAGCTAGTTATTCTTCGAAATATTCGTTTAATACAAATTTCATAGAAGAAACGAAAATATTAATATTTCTTTACAAATTTTACAATTTATTTCAGACTTTCTTTTAGGAATTTTCTTTCAATTTATTTACATATTTTTAAAAAAGTATCAATATATAATATTTTACAGGGAAATATTGATTAAATTTCAAATAATAAAAAAATAGAAATTTATAAATAGTTTTTGAATTAGACTTAAAACTATATAATTTAAATAAATATATAGATTATATAATAAAGTATATAATTTAAAATTTTTCTCAAAAAAAATTGTTTACATAAAAACCATTTTTTGTTGAATAAAATTGATTTTATTTTATAAAATTAATATAAATTATATTTTATATTTAAACTACTAATTCATAGAAAAATTAATTTTTTTAATATATCATCAATACAAAACGAATATTTTTGTTCCTCAATGTATTATTTATAATAGAATTGAACAAAACGTATTCATTATATCATTTTTTTAATAATATAATAAAATATTTTCTCCTAATAAATTTATAAAATTTTTTCATACATTCTACTAGAAACATGAATGTCGATTAAAGTATGAATAAAAATAAATATATCTATTACTATGGTCTTCTAATGGAAATTTAATGTATTTTCTGTAAACATATCTTTACATTTTATATAAATTTTGAATCTTATATATTTTAAACAGTTATGATATATTTATAATATTTAGTTTTATTTTGTATTTTTTTTATAAAAAAACGATAATTATGCACTTATAACTTTTCCAATATAAACTGTTACTGTTTCAGTAGTTGAAATGCTTATTTTGAGAGGTATAATTATATATATATGTATATATATATATATATATATATATATATATATATATATATATATATATATATGTGTGTGTTTAATTCAACTGAAACACGAAAATAATATTATCTATTTATTATAGTAAATGATGCAATTTTATGTTTAATAAATTTATATTTCCAATTTTATTTATTGGGTATTTTCATGCAGTTAAATTTTTAAACTCACTTTCAATATTATAATTATTAATATTATATAGAAAATATATTTTCAAAGTAGAAACTAAAAAAAAAACAAATATTTGTTAAAAATGTAATATGTAATAAAACATTCATTTATAATATATCGCGTATGAGAATTTCTAAGATCATTATTTAATAGTTAATTATCCTAAATAAACGAGTTATACAATAACTTAACAATAGTAAAACGTAGAAATTGACATCAAATTATTATTTGTCTTGCAACTTGCAAAAAAATGTTCTGAGTATAAGAATAAGTTGTTTTTAAATGGAGTATACATCTCGTTGAATCTGCTAGCCCAAGCGGTTATGTAGTTTCTTAATCTTTTCATACAAAGCATTTCATCTCTGATGACTCTCGAAATACTTGTGCAAATTGTCTGATAAAAAAACTCCCATCAACCGAAAGAAAGAGGGTGATCTCGTGAAACAGGAAGAAATATATCTTACGTTCTTTATCGTGGGAAATTCAAGTTATGCTCTACGTGAAATACTTAGCATAGAACATAATTCAAAAGGAAAAGACATTTGAATACTTCTTTTTTTGAAAAGAAGGAAAAGTCATAAAAACTGCCATTAAGGCCAGAGAAATAGTTTTGAATGAACACTATGGTGCACATGTGGCACTTATTGAAACTTTTAAGAGCTATTTTATGTGTAATTTTTCTAATCGTTATGAGATGTGAAACTTAAAGTACGAGTCACAAGACAATATTTTATTATACGTTTATTAATATTTTATCTTGTATCCTCAAACAATGTATTTTTTTGAAGGTACGATTTATATTTATATAAAGGATAATTAATATAAATGAGAAAATATTATTCGAAATTTAAAGCACTTTAATCGTGCAGATAATTTAATTTATTTTATTTTGATACTATAATCATTTCATTAATATTCATTTTTATTTATCTTATAACTTCATTGTAAATTGAATTATAAGTAATAAAAAATTGTTGAAATAAGTATATTAATTTTATGAAATATTGTATAATGGCATTGTATGTAAATTCGGAAGCAAATTATTTTTTTTATTATTGAAATGTCGTTTTAACAATTACTTAAAGTACTTTATTGTATCCATGACAAAATTTATTTATATATTTTGTGATGTTCAGCACTATTTACAGAAAAACTATTAAATATTTGTTCGTCGATTTTTTTTATTATCGAAATACGTGAGTTGTTACTTTATGGCCTGGCGCAGAATCATTTTATACTCAATATATTTCTGTATAACCCCATGTCGGTCTAAAACGATAGTAGCATCGGGACAAATAGTCCTAGTATATAACCACCACAATGCACCAGTCAGATAAAACGGACACACATCTATAATGTAGAGAACACATACAACAACTCATGTTGCACAAATCGCCAAATCGTGTCGTACAGAATGAGTAGCATGAAATATAGACTGGCGCACCGTACAAAACGGATTTTCGATAAAACCCCCGTCTTTGTAAATGACATTGCATTTTTTATTTTGTCGAGATAATGGACGCGGAGATTTCGTTTCGCTAGCGCAAAATCTACTCGGCCTGTTGGCCCATCTGCTTGCCTGTTTGTTTTTATTTATCCGTAAACGGATTGTGGATAACAGTTATTGTTATTATTATTGATTTCTTCGTTTCCGTTTCGTACTGTTGACGAAACGAATGAGACAGATAATCTGACGTAATTGTTTTCAGACACTTTTTTACATTGCAATGCTATTTGTTTGCTAATATAATGACCCTTCATGTTATCAAAATAATCGTATTGTTGATTGTTACATGTAAATCTTGCTATATATTTCAGTTATTTTTTAACAATATAATAACGTTATTTCTGTCACATTAGAATACTTTACAAATAAATTAGAATTTAATAGTCTGAAAAGATTTGTTTTTGTTAGAAAAAATATATTGAATTCATGTATTGTTTTTGTACGGTAGTAAGTAATATTGCTACTTTATAATTTGAAAATTAAAATTGTTTACTTAAGATAAAACATTTATTTTTCAAAATAAACTATAGAATAATCTTATTTAGTATATGCACAAAGTTTTGAAGGAATTTTTTTACGGGAACTCAGAGCTGGTGATAGAGATAAGATATTGAATCAAATAACAAACAAAAAACTAAGAACATAAAATTTTGAAAGTATTTCTTTCTAGATAATCGTCATTATTATAAATATGTTTATTTCTACGTGTATATATTTTTTTCATTTTCTAAGTGAGGAAATCTCATTTTATTTCTTCTATCTGTTTTTTTTACAGCAGTTATAAAAATCAAAATTTCTTACTTTAATATGATGATTTATTACTGGAAAAAATGGAAAACAACTAGTTTCATTTTTGAGTTTCCGAGGTGAATTTTAATATTTGGTTTTTATAGAGAATAGTTAGATAACAATAATCTCGTAGGCAAAAAACACACTCTTTCAATTTTCTTCATATTTTCATCATATTTTCATGAAATTTGTTAAATGAACATGTTGATCATTCTAGAAAATTTTTACTGTAATTTTTCTATAATATGTGAATAATTTAAATGTTCTTAGCCTACATGATGTGTCATGGAGGAATTCTGATTTTCTTTCAGGTTAAAATGAGCCACTAACATTTCAACTTTAAGTATGTTGACGTTGTGTCTGTATAAAGTTGCATATTTAGTTTCACAACATAGCGTCTATTGTAGCTAGATTAATTTATTAATAACTAAGAAAAGTTATACGCAAAAATAATTACTTACTCCCATTCAACATTTATGATCTTGTATACAAAACTTTTTTTAACTTTCATCGTATTATTTAGTTGTATGAAAGGAGGGTTATAATTATTTTTTTATTTTCTCGTGCAAATTAAGTATTAAAAACTATACAAACTCAGATTTTGAAAAATGTTCTGCTTTAGTTCAAGTCATCATGTTTAAAAATGATTCATTAAACTAAGACCTTAATACTTAGAAACCCCCCAAAAAAAACAAATTATTTGTATAATAATAATTGGTATTTTAAAAATTCAAACATGAAAAATAAGTGACACACTAATAATAATAATAATAATAATAATAATAATATATATATATATATAGAGAGAGAGAGAGAGAGAGAGAGGGAGAGAAAGATATATATATATATATATATATATGGATTTCTCTTTAGATACATGGACTGGTGAATAGATATATGGATTTTTTCTTTCTCTCTCTCTATTTAATTATATATATATATATATATATATATATATATATATATATATATATGTGTATATATATATATATATATATATATATATACATTGTTTTCAAAGTACGTCTATTATAGACTTATGCAAATTATATATTAACTTATTATTGAAATTATATTTTTTGGTACATGTAGTGCGTGCATTATGTGTTTACGATAATGTCACATGAATGTGATACTCTGGTCTAACTTTTTTCGAAGGTCAGTTTATAACAAGCTGTGTATATCGTGTTTCATGCGATTTTAATGTTATGTATATACATACATGTATATATATATATATTTACATATGTGTGCATATATGTACATACGTATATCAATATATATTAATAAAATGTAAGAAACTTCATAAAACTTTAAAACGAAATAAAAATTATAATATTGTAAAATATATCATTATTAAAATGTTAGTATGGCATTAATACGTTCTTAAATCTTTTTAAGGTAGGATGTTCTTATCAAAATAATTAAATTAATATTGTAAAGATGAAAAATGCAAATAATCATCAGAAATAGTTACAGTTGATCGAAGGAATTGAAGAAGTTAATTATTATTTTATGTTATAAATATTGCATAATGTTTAACGTGAAATATTAGTGTGTTAATTAAATAAAAATACATAACTTGAAATAAAATCTTTAAGTAAATCTATTTAAAAAATACTTTTTCTAGCTAATATGTTTGTATATCTGTTTTTTGAATTAATAACATAATTTTAAATTATAAAGATATAAATGATTTCAATAATTTGATAATCCAGTTTCTACACTTGTTCATACATTTGAAAACTCATATTATTTGTATAATGACAATTATACCCTCTGGACAAATTTATTTACTCGAGTGAATTAATATATACTATTAAACATTCCTGTCATAAACACAAATAGTAGAAAAAAGATTTTTTTTATTTGCATTAGATTAATTTATTTGTATTAATACATTGTTTTTGGAATTTAGTAATATTTCCTATAAAACAAATTTTTAAAAATATGAACTTTAAAGAATATTTCAACGAATGTGTAATTTTTAATGATTTTATAAAATTTAAAAATGTAATTAATAACACTGTTAAACAAGAATTAATAAATAAACTATGAACGTATTATTAATTTTAAATAAGTAACACAATTGAACCGAAGCTAAATTGTACAAAATATTTCTGAACTTCAGTTTGTAAGTAATACATTCAAAGAAAGTAAATATTAAATGATTCAGTTGTATATTTTAATACCATTGACTCCGTCAATGTATTGTCCTGGTTATCTTCTTTCTTTAAGATCACGTGAGATTCTGTTTTCTACTACAAATTTTGGAACGTGTGCCATTTTAAGGCAGACTTGCGATAACTGATTTTAATTGTGTGAGAATATGATTTAATATATGTATGTACATATTTTAGCATCAGCATTAATACATGTATGTACATATTTTAGATAAAATATTTGTTCGCGAAATGTGTTATTTTTTTATAATATTATATAATGGATAAAATTAAGGAAACAAATATGTATAATCAACGACGCGATTTTTTATACTTCAGTATTATAAATTATGTCTTAACTAAAACAAATATATAAACGAACTTAAAATTAAAAACTAAGATTATCTAATTCTACCTAAAAAGGGCACGTGTGTCGAAACTAGTAATGTGAATTAGAAACTCCAATGGATCAAAAAAATGAAGACCACCAAAATATAATATAAAATGTGTTCATGTTTCAACAAAAGATTTAATATGTTATATATATATATATATATATATATATTTTAGGTATATACACCTATCCTAATTATTTTTTTGGCGCTTGAATATAAAAATAATAAAAAAATTGGCTTCTATGAAATGTATATATCATTATAAAGGAAAATTTTCTGCCTTATTTGAGTACATTTCTACAAGTTATTTTAATTTATATTTTCTACTATATATTTTCTAGAAAATTTAATAATATTATTTTTTTCCAAAAGAAAGTAATATATATAATTTAAAATATATATATATATATATATATATATATATATATATATATGTATATATATATATATATATATATATATATATATATATATATATATATATATATTTATATATATTTTATATTTTTTTTTAAATATATAATTTTATTATATATTTAAAAAAAATATTTTTCAACTTGAGAGAAATGATTCTATCAATATGTAAATCATAAATAAAAGTCAAGAGTATAAAATATTGTTCTGGAGAAACTATAAAATTTCATAGATTTAAGTTATTTAATTTCCTTTTTTTAAATATTTTTTAAAGCTGTCATACGTATACTATCCAACTTCGTTCCTTGCTTTAAAAAATGATTATCTTCTAGTAAAGAAATATATAACCTAAAGTTTTTTGATGTCACTGATTTTGACAGAATTATAAAGTAACAAATAAAAAAGGTTAATAAGCAATACAATTTATATTTCAAGTCCGGTACCTAGCAAAAATTATAAATTTTTAAATCGCGCCTTTTACGAATAAAGGTAAGTGTGTATTTATATTTAGAAAGATAGATCTCATCAGTTGTATTTTTTTTTAATTTCCAGTAACAAAAAAGAATAAAATATTTATAATAACATCTGATGAAACTGATTTGCTCACAATTCGTTCATATAAATCTAATTGATAGCTATAAATGAATCTAATATAATAAAATCGATGAAAATAAAATAATTAAAATATAAATATAGTTTAAAATATTATACTTTACTGATTTGTGCATTTTTTTTACCGATATTTAACAAAGGAAGCTCAAAATAGCCAAATAATGAAACCTGGTCTAGGATCGACAATACCATTTAACCGATTAAACTATTGCCAATGACGTTCATAACGACAAAGTGTTGCATTTGTAATTCATTTTTATGAAACCTGAACATGTATTTCAGATTCAATTTCATTTGGTTAGTTGGCTAAAATAAGAATTTTAATTGAATTTTTCATTTAATATATTAATTATAAATAGCTAAAATATATTTATATAAAATTTAATTATTTACTTTATTAATTAGCATTATATATATATATATATATATATATATATATATATATATAAAATATATATATACGAGTTCATGTATGGAATGTGTATGTAATATATTTAATTTAACAATTATAACGTCTTTTTTATGATAACTATATAAAAAACTGCTCTTTTATTTTAATGAGTGTAAACACATTTTATTTTATGTTAAAAATCAACATAGAGGTTTAAAAACTTAGTTATTGTTTAAAATTTGTTTTCAAAATATAATTATTATAATTATTTTTTACTAATTAATTAAAAAATGTTTAATTACATTCTCTGTCACAATGTATATGACTTGTCTATCTCTCACTGTATATACATACATATATATATATATATATATATATATATATATATATATATATATATATATCATATACTTACATAGCAGGTAAATATTTATTACTAATTATAATAAGCGACTAACTAATTGAAAAAAATATTCATTGAAAATATTGTTTTTTTTTTTATTATCATTCAATTAAATGGATACAATTATAGTTTATGGTCATGTATAGTAACACACCTTTTATTAAAAGTTCTCTTGATTTTATCACATACATTTTTCAATATCAGTTTAACTGCCTTTGAGTATAATACCATTATAGGTATAATTGCATGACAAAAGGCTTACAATGTTGTTTTCCAAATTGTATAATTTTATTATGTTGCGAGGTTTCTGAGTTGGTTGAATATGAAACGTATGCATATTTTATTGTGTCGTAGAATTATCGTTTTGTTGTCATGCGATGTTTTTCTGGTACGAGTGTTTAGCATTGTAGGATATCAGGTGTGCATGATATATACCAAGTTTACGATACATATGTTTATTAGAGATTGAGTTAGAATTTTTATGACTTTTTACACTGTTTTATTATATTTATCAACTAGTTCGATGTCTTAAGATAGCGTTGATTTGATTTGTAAATAAAGATAATTTTTACAAATATTTATTCTTACATATTTATATATATATATATGTATGTATATATATATATATATATATATATATATATATATTTATTGAAATAAATATATTTTTCGCATACCGTATGTACTTACATAATGTAAAGAATGTACTGTTATTAATAAAACGAAAATTGAGAAAACATCTTTGTAGGAGAGTAAATTTAGTAATAAGTATTTCTATCCAATGCAAAACTTTTAATGATTACAATTTCTCCACTTTGATTTGTAACTACTAACTAAATGATACAAGTTTGAAGAACAATAGTGCAAGTTATCATTTTATTGAAAGGTACATAGTATCTTTAAGACTTCAAAATGCATACTAATAGCTATTAATGAAGGAAAGATTTTAGATAGAAATCGAGTTATTAACTTAAATAAAATAATCTAAAATTATTTGAACTTAAAAAAATGTATAAATAAAAAATGAAATATTTTTTTAAAAAACATTTTTATTATTAATGTTGTTTAAAATATATTTTATGAAATGTGAATGTTTATATGAAATTTTCCAAATAAATGTGATAAAAATTCATGGTCGGTGTAATAAATGGGTTTCAAGCTCCCAAAGTCTAAATATTGATATAAATAAATAAGCGTATTTATTTTATTTTTCAATATTACATACAGTCTAATTTCTATTGCAATTATCTTCAATCAAATTTTGATTTTCTTAGATTATATTTCTTGTAATTCGAATATTTATAAAATGATTCGAATATTAAACTAAAACTAAGAATTTTTTCATAGATTAATCGCTTGAAGTTTATTTAACATTTTTTTGAGTCTATCATCTACGTGAACAGAAAATGCTATTTTTTAAAATGTGAACTTAGTTATTTCTGACCAACAAATATATTCTGAACATTATCTGTCAGGTTCGATTTTTGTCATCATTATATAATTGATTAAAATAAGTAAAATATAATTAATATTGTCAATGAAAAGTGATTTCTAGTAATAAAATACATACGTTACGTAAAATTATATATACACCATTTTGTGCAATTATAAGATTTAATTTAAATAAATGATATTATTTTTTATAAAAAGATGTATTCATAAAATAATAGAAAATTAAACTATTTTTTTTTTGGAAAATTTGTATACAATAGAATTCTATTCTAATAACAGGAAAATAATAACATTTAAAATTTTTGTATTAATATTCTGAACAGTGGTTCTAGTTTTATTAGTAAATATACATATCAATCAGTTACTTGATATATACTCGTATATATTACATTGATAGAAAAATAATTGTGTTTTGTAACATCGAAATTCATATACAATTTTTAAGTTAAGTGGTTGTAAGTGGTCCAAAGCTGTTGACTAACACTTACCTTTTGTAAAAGCTCTCGAATTGTTGTGTGTGGTTCTGATTCAACTAACGCATTCAGTTGGTTGTTATGAACAGAAGAAGGATGCTCGCGACCTTCTACATCTTCAAAGCTCTTGTCCCCAGCACGAAATTTTTGGAACCATCATTGTACCGTACGTTCCAATAGTACCCACACCAAAAGGTTCATTTAGTTTACGATCAGTTTTTGCTGTTTTACTGCTGTTTAAAAAATTATATTCTGTACCTTGCCATTCGGATGATCATATGATATCGTCATCAAAATTCACATAAGAAATAATCAAAATGATCTATAATCACATATTGAAAATATACTTGTGTAAAACCAAATGAAAATTTGAATAATTACTGATTTAGTTTTAAAATAATTTCTTATTTAATTCAATATTACACAAGTAAATATAATACAAGGAATCATTTTATTTATGAAAATTAGTAAAACTATTTAATTTTTATGATTTTATGAAATAAAATTTAAATACGTGTTATTGTATACTAAAAATATTTTTTAATTACTCTTAACTTATTAGTTTTAAATTCCAAATTTTTTCTTTTTTCATAACCAATATATCAAAAATTTAATGTCATATTTATTTAAAGTATATACCATTATTGCGGATGAAACATTTTATGACAATTACTTTTTCAATCATTATAAAGTAATTAGAATAAAAAATCTAATATATAATAGAATTCGTATTTTAAAAATTAATTTAACCTATATTTCCATTAACAAATGATTATTATAACTTAGGTATTTTTTATTTCCTTATAACTGTCCATAATAATCATTAACTAATTATCCACTATATAGATCTTTATCACT
Source organism: Acanthacorydalis orientalis (assembly GCA_034766995.1). Taxonomy (NCBI): domain Eukaryota; kingdom Metazoa; phylum Arthropoda; class Insecta; order Megaloptera; family Corydalidae; genus Acanthacorydalis; species Acanthacorydalis orientalis. The sequence goes on from CM068314.1 coordinate 45,178,256, forward strand.
ATATCATATGGTAGACAACATGTATGTGAGTACAAGCCGTTAAACGACATGTATGGGAAGGAACATTTATATTAATACATGTTTTAATAATAAAATAGTTCGTCATGTAAATAATGGTATCATCGATTAATGTCGTATATATATGCATATGTTTTTCTTACAGTATCGATTGATTTTGTAAATATATTCATACACATACACCTACACATTCACATACACCCACACATACAAACACACATACAAACACACATACAAACACACATACAAACACACATACAAACACACATACATACACACATACACACACACATACACACACATACATACATATATATATATATATACACATATATGTATGTAACTGTGTGTATAGATTTATTAATTTAAAAATATCAATATGTCTACGTACATACTATTATTAGAAAATATATATTAGTTTATATCAGTGCTCTTCAAATTATATTCCACAGAACTCTGGGGTTCCGCAAACCTCTTCAGGGATTTCACGAGTCAAAATCGAAATTCTAAAGAATTTCCGAAGAAAAAACCCGAAAATCTAAAAATTCAAAATAGTTAATTTATAATAATTTCTCTTATTTCAATCAGTACCTATTATTACCTATTATTATGCAGTAAAACTCTATACTTATTATGTAGTAAAACTGTATTTATAAGTACACATGACAACTCCGCTCAATCAGATGTAATTAACAAAATTTGGTCATGTAAGACAGCTGATTTTCAAAACTTGTGAGGTATGCATCTTTAGTTTTCTGGAGATGGTAGGGGTTCAAATAAAAATGTATACTCTTAAGGGAGTCGAAACAGTTTTAGGATCACTGATTTATATTAAATGAAAGAGAACGTATTTAGATAAAATAATAAATATGTCCTTACATAACTCAAAAGTATTATGGAAAAGAGAATGAAGTATTGGTGGTTGGTAAACTTGTTTTACGAGTATTAGTTTTACAATTGATTTTTTCTCACTCTAAAAACTATACTTTTTTTCTAATCGAAAATGTTTAACACATGAATATTTATCATTTGGTTCTTTCTTATATGCGTTTATCTTTGAAAATATTGCAATCACCATCAAAATGAACATAAGCAACAATCAGAAATAATCAATAATCATATATTTTTTAATCAAAGAACTTTTGAGGTTTATGCCATGAAAGAGAAATTTATTTATGAAAATAAATTTATGTAATTTTTTACATGCCTCTATACCTGAATAATTTGATTTGCTTTTTCCCATGGTTACTGCTTGACTGTGTTCTGTGACATCTTAAAACACAACATATTTACCTGTAGATGTCAGAAAAAGAAACTGGTCGTAAAAAATACACAAACAGTAATCTCCAGGAGAAGAAAAACCACTTCAATGTAAATTTAAATATTATATCAAAACAGTATCGTCTTATTAGTCATATGAGTTCATATTGTAGATCTGCATGTTATTTTCGTAGTAGAAGAGAAATAATTTTGAAACCTTGATTTACTACTATTTAAGGATTTTATTTGCAAAAAATACCAAATTATTTTCAAAATTTTTGTTTAGAAAACAATACTTTTAGTTATTGAAATCATTCATATCGTATCAACGTCTTTCTATTATATCATTCATGATATCTTAAAAATTTTTAATATTATTTAAATAATAATAATTTTATTATAATCTAGTCCTTACATACTATTACAAAAGGTTCATATTTGTTTTAAATTAAGGGATACTTTTACATACATTGTTTTAATAGTGTTCAATTATATTTAGAAGCTAAAAGACATGTAGTTCTATAAGAGAGTACTTTAATTCTATTATTATCATGTAAACTGCTATTTATTTAAACTGCAATATTAATAAATTTTATAAATAAACAATATGAAAATGTATATTTTACAAATTTTTCATAAAACGGAACACAGAAAAAAATATCATTTTATTAAATCTATAAAGTCATTGGCAGTTATATTTGATTTTAATAAATTAAATGTTTTTATAATATAATTAATTTAAAAAGAAACATCTTTTTCGTCGAAAATATTCAATTCTGTATATTTGTTAATGAAAATTTTGTTAAGATTTTAATATTATATAAATATATATATATATATTATTAATAAATTTGCGTGCATTAAGTAAATTAGAATAAAATATACTCCAAAATATTCAGTTAAAAGGCCTATAATTGATTAAATGAATAACGAACGTTTTATCTGAACTGTAGTAACCATTTATCCACATGGAAGAAGTGAAACAAACAAATCCGTGAAACCGAACTCTCAACTACTATCCGATATCAATTCGAATTGCTAGTTGTACAAAGTGAATTCCTCTCAATTGATCCAAAAACTTTTCGGACGTGTATTATTCCAATTACTCTTGAACTGGAAAAGCAATTCGACATTGACTATTGGAATACCTATCTACGAGTATACAGAGAGACGACGACTTCCGAGGCGATAAGTTCACAACTGAATTTGTTATTGAATGTAAAACGAGCGACAGGATTGGGAATTCCACTAAAGATAAATGACGACTTTAATACTACTACCGAGATGCTAATTAATTACTTCATGTTGCACGTCCTTGCATTCTCCATAAAGCAATAAGCTTTAGCGTTTACCTGCTAACGTACGCAGCACACAGAATATTTGACAAGCATCTAAATTAGTTCATATAGTAAAATTAAATACGCGTACGTGTATTTTACTCCTTGGTTGTGACAATAATGTGCAAAATGTAATGTATAATAGATATAATGTTTAGTGATATTGTACAAAAGTACTTTTAAATGCAATTAAATTATAAATTATTCAGTCACGCTATACGTTAACACATAATAAATAAGAATATCAAACGTTCTTTTCTTTTATAAATAACACTATCATTTTAAATCAATCCAAAAAACGTTCACTTATACGTGTATGTATATATATATATATATACAGATAGAAAGATAGATAAATAGTATAAATGTTTGAAGTTCAAATTTTAACTTAAACAAAAAAGTTATCTTTTGAGAAAAATCATCGTATTAAAATAAAATTATACTTTTTTTATTATGTTAATAAAGTAACATTTTTAAAGTAATATTTTTTTAATAACACTAAGTTTATATCAGATGGATATATAATTAATGTTTTGTTAAAAATGAACTATATATTACAGTAAGTTTATTTTCGGATGATGTTGATCGTAAATTTATTAGAAATATGAATAACAAACTGCAGTTAAATAGATTTAATAATCCTGGTATAATTCTGTGGATTATAGGACAAAACGATAATACTGAATTCAAAGTCGATCGATAAGAAAATTGTATTTTAAAAGAAAATGATTGTATTCAATATTAATAAATCTTGATTTCAGTAAGACTTTTAAAGGTATTAAATAGCAAGAAATGTACTTTTACAATGCTGATATATAGTTTTTATGAAATATGTTTTCTAAAAATTAGTTTATAATTTTATTTTATTCATTACTTATTCAACAATAATGATTGATTTTTGAAATTTGGGACTAGTTTTAATTAATCGACAATAGAGTTGTTGAATTCCAGAAGTTTGTACCATCTGAATTATTTCTATTAAAAATTGTTTGGTATTTGATTTAAAGTCAAATAAAAATAGAAATATTAATTACTTTGTGATTTATACATTTTTCTGTTAAGTATATTAACAAAAATAAAGATTTATAAAATCATTCAATTACATGTAAATATTAATTATGAAATCTGTTTAATATAAAATTTAAGAGATTTAGTTTTAGCTGTAATTAATGCTTTTGTTCAATATGATTTGAATACCTTGTTTAATACATTTTTAATAATATAATATTTTAATATTTAATATGTTGTAGGTTTTATTAATCAAAATGCGAGACACTTGAATAGCTTTTATGATATGTGTAATATTTCATTAACTAAGGAATTAAATATTCTAAATAAACCTGATCGAATAAGTTTACTAAAAATTTGAGCCTATTTTTTTAAAAAATAATTGATAATGAATGATTGTTTATTTTATATAAATTATAAAATTCTAAAATTTATTTAATTCTTAAAAAAATAATAACTCATTTCGTCTGTTAATATTAGATTATTTCTTTCATTTATTTTTTTTCTTTAATTATTAAAAAAATGTGTATCATTAAAAATAAACGAATAGAATACCTTATATATATATATATATATATATATATAATATTTTATAAAACGTTTCGGAGTTGCTTTCCAGATTATTGTGTATTATTTGTACTTTTAATTTTTAATGCATACAAGTAAAATATTACAATTTTAATTATAAAAATATCACATCATGCTTAATTTCATTTTATATTTTATTAAAATTACAAAAAAATAATCGATTGCATTTTATAAAATTACAATGTATTTTAAGATTTATTAAGAAGAATTTTTGATATATCTCTCTTTTTACAAAAACGTGAATTTCATAAACTATACGTAGACAAAGAAGTATAAAAATATTTTTGATTTCTGAAATTTATTAAGTATTTAATGAAGAAAAATATAGTTGTAAATGTATACGAAAAGATACGAATTCGATGAGCAGATGAACATTTTTGTTCATAATTTTAACTTTTAATATTATGATGACATATATAAAATACCCAAATTATAAATTATATTGGTTATTAGATGCTTCACTTCGACTTTTTATTATTGCTCACATAATGTCTCTAAAGTGAGTTGAAGAAGTAAAAATATACTTGCACTGTACAAACAACCATGAAATATCAGATGGATGCAAATGTATTTTTAGAAAAGTACGATCATTATTGGACATGCTATCAGAGACCTTTGCAAATGCCTCAAAACCCAGAGAATTTCAGGCAATTGATGAAATGACCTTATCGTTTAAAAGCAAATATAAAAATAAACAGTGTAACAAGCTGGACTAAAGTTATTCCTGAAATCAGACTAGATGGTATAGCTAACTATCTTAAAAAAATTGTACTGGAAAAACCTTCAAGATGTCATGACAAAAACTGTGTAAGATAAACTCATTACATTTGTGAGACATGTGAAGAACCGGTATGCTCGGAATATATGAAATCTTTTCACTTATAAATTACCAATAACGCTCAGCAGCCACATATGTGAACGTTATTTTTTTTGTGAATTTTTGTTGGTCTGATTTTTCGTTGCTTTATGAATTACTGTCGATAAGAAATTAATAAATCATAATCAAAAAAAAAATTAAATAATTTTTTTCTCACAAAAAAATCGTTCCTGAAGAGGTTAAAAGGACTTGGATATTGAAACCAAAAAAAAAGAAAGCTCAAAATAGAATCCTTCAAATTGTGTATTTATTTTTCTATACTTCATCATTTCAAATACATTTATACAATAAGGTTCTTCATTCCATTAGTAAATAAATTTAAGGTTTATTTCTACAGAAAATCCTTCATGGCATCTTTATTTCAATCGAAATTATTTTACTTAAATCAAACATTAGTTTTGAGAATAAGTAAAATGTCAAATGGTACTAGATCTAAACTGCAAGGAAGCTATAGGAGTATAATAAATTTGTTTAAGCTTCAGAGTTCCCTAGAAGATGCTTTTAACGAATTTATAAGCTTGTCTAAGAAATTTACCATTTTAATCGGCATTTCCTACATAAAAAAAATTTTGTTTAATGATTGACTGTACATCTGTCTATATAAAGTTTACTAAAAACATTTTCAATCGTAGATTAATATCTAAAGAAGATTCTTTTCAGTTGTAACAAATTCAATAAGAGTGCGTTTCTTTAAGCTCACTAACATATTTAGAGTACATAGCTTCATGCTTACTGTTATTATGTACTGTCCCCTGCAACTAGATGGATATAAATTGGTTGGATGTAATGGATAAATGCAAAGTTTGGATGTAAATGTGACTAAGAAGTGCTATATTTGTTAATGAAGTAAAAAAAATGCAGAAAACACTCTTTTTTATGATAAAAACTGGCGTACAGCTTTTCAGCTAATCGTCGCACCTAAAAATTAATCTTCTATGTCAATGTAAGGAAAGTTGAATAATAATCACCATATATGATTTTTAATGCAGTAGAGAAATAAAATTATTTATTTATTATTATAATAATTTATTAAAACTAGAAAGTAATTATAATCTGAATAGAAATTCCTCATAATATTTTAAAAATATTGAAAATCAAATATCATCCAATACAACCTGACACTTAATCATTAATTAGTGTATGTTTTTAATTTACTAAATTACCATCTACAAAAAATAAAGTATTTAACTTATTGATAAGAAAATCTAATTAAAAAATTTCATGAAAACTTGTTGAATATTACTTTATAAATAAAAATAATATCGATTTTATAAAAAAGTGAAAAATAAATTATAAAATGAATGAAAGTATTAAATAAATTAACTGATTAAAAAAAGTGATTTAAAAAGAGTTTTAACTGATTTTATTAAAAGTTTGCATTCAATTATTAATATCGTTAGATATTCACATAGTAAAATTATTTTCATTCATACATTCCATTTGAATATAAAGATTTAATTATACAAAGGATTGCTATTTGAAACTAATTATAAATTAATTCCTAATATCAAACACATTATTTAAAGAGTTATTAAGTACGAAATCTATTTAATAGATTGAACATGTATTGATCGGAATTCTTAAATAATGTAAAGGCTAAGAAAGGAAGTTTTAAATACGAAGACATTCTACGTTAACGATATTTGAATATATATTTGCACTGTAGCCAGTTCTAAGAATACTTTAACTGTTAATTTTATCGGTGAACTAGATTTTAGTAATTGAAGCTAAGAAGTCAGTTAGTGGTTTGTAACAACGTGAAGTCAGCACAAACATTTCAAATCGGTGCGACGGGAACGGAAATAGAGGAATTTGCACATGTCGTAATCGAGAAATACCTGAAGTAAGTCGTTGAGTCGTTGATTCTTCGCTATTTCACGTCATGATGATTCAACCATTTTGTAAACTTTCAATGTTATTTTATACATCTCAACTGAAGAGATTTTCCAGTTCTGGAGTATGTCGGCATCGTTATCGGCAATGCAAAGAAATGACAATGACCTATTCGTACTTTACTTCCAACACATTTAACTAACAATTTGATTGAAGTGGTTTAATTGACAACTCATTTGGAATAAAAAGTTATACTACTATATCCTATTTCTGCAGATTATTTTATCTGAATTATATTGTTCATAGCCGATTTGAATTTATTTTTATTCTACATTATATATATATATATATATATATATATATATATATATATATATATATATATATATATACATATTCATATATATATATATATATATATATATATATATATATATATACATATTCATATATATATATATATATATATATATATATATATATATATATATATATATATATATATATATATATATATATATGAACTCAAATATGTATTAACCCATGATTAAAGCAAACATGTATATATTTTACAACAGTTTATAATATAAACTTCTACATAAATTGTTTGCATATTTTTTTAGTTAGTTTGTTAGTTAATTTTTCTTTACTTGTAGATATATTTCTCATATATATATATATATATATATATGAGGGTGGTTTGAAAACTAATTTGGTTCGTGTTTTCGCTGAGAGAGATGTGGAAATCTGAATATTCTTTCATATAATTTTATCCCTTTTAGTAACTCATGTGATGTATGTCATTCTGCCATTAATTATTCATATGACAGTTTGACACAAACGTTTAGTGCAAAATTGCAAAAGTGATAACATCAGAATTCGAGGTGTGATTCAGTTCTTTTTTGAAGACAAAAACCGTAAAAAAATCCATGAGAAAATATTTATTACATCTTGTTCTTCCTATGAAACCATTCGACTTTGGGTGAATGAATTTAAACGACCATCAAAAATGTATCAAGCTCCGGAGGCCCGAAAATAGCTCTCATGTCAGAAATTATTGATAAAGTTCACGATATGGTTTTGACCGACCGGCGAGTAAAAGGAGAGAGATAGTAGAGGTAATAGGTACTTTAACTGAGCAAACCCATTTCATTTTACGAGTACATGACGAATTGCGTTTGAGGAAAATTTCTACAAGACAAGTGCCACGTTTGCTCACTGTAGAACAAAGACGAGTTCGTATGCGAACGTCAGTAGGCTTCTTGGAACTATTTAAGAAGAATCCAAAAGATTTCATGGGGAATTTTTTGACTGTGACTTAAACGTAGATCATCATTACACACCAGAATTGAAAACACAATCAATCGAAACAGTGAACTGAACTCGGTGAAACGGATCTAAAGAAGGAAAATGCAGTCCATACGGCTGGAAAAGTGATGACGTCAATTTTCTAGGAAATGAAGGGAATTCTCTTGATCGGCTATCTTCTGAAAGGAAAAACTATTACCTGCCAATACTCTAAACATTTTTAGAGAAGTTTAAGATAGCAATTGAGAAAAACTGTCTCGGAATGGCCAAGAAAAAAATTAGTTTCTCGATGACAATGAATTGAAGTTTAAAATCGTTCTGAGTCTATCGTATTCCCCTGATTTGGCCCTTTTGGAATACCATTTCTTTCCAATACTAAAAATTTTCCTGCATGGAAAACGATTTTTGTCAAATGAAGAGGCGATAATAACCACAAACACTTATTTTGAGAAATTTAAAGAATTCCACTTCTGGGAGAGAATCACGAAGCTGGAGACACGTTGCGATAAGATCGTTGAGCTTCGAGCAGATTATGTCAAAAATAAAGTACACTTTAAAACTGAAGCTTGTCTCCAACATTGAATCGAGTTACTCTTCGAACCCCCCTAGAGTTTAATAAAATTAAATACATTTTAAAAAAGAATTTATATAATTGTAAAGCTCGATTTTATTGAAAATAAATTAAAAAATCATTTAAATAAGGTAAAATATCAAAGATATTAAAAATCTTCGAGTTTAATTTAATTTTTATTTTGGTACAAGAGTTGAATAGTTCGATATCTACTGAATGGATATTGGTGCTAAATTTAAATTTTTGCTGCACTGCATTTCCACACTTGTTTTATAACCAGATATCAAATTAAGTGGGTCTGTTAAATTTTTTATTGTAAATACTTGTTTAAATTAAGTCATCTCAATGTATTTATTAAAATGGATAAAATTGAACATCGTGCAGTGATAAAGTTTTTACATTAAAAAAGGTTCAGCACCAACTGAACTTTTGTACCAGATGAAAAGATATTGAGTGATGTGCATCTTCAAATACAAGTGAAAAAAATGAACTGTACTATTTAAATTTGATCTTACAAGCTTGGAAGTTGATCCCCGGAATGTATGTTCAAAAAATTCATTAACACCAGAAATATCAAGAAAGTGAACGATATTATTTTAGGGGAACTCGGATTAAAAGTATCTAAAACTGATATGGTTATGAGAATATGAGATGAATGAGTATTTTATATCCTAACTGCGAAATTAGATATAAGAAGCTATCATTAATATAGATGTTATATTTACTAACAATTGAAGAAAAATTGAATTTGCAATTGAATGAAAAGTTGAACTGAAGCCAAACTGAAGTATAGTTTATAGCTCTAATCCCCATATTTGCCTCATGTAGCACGTCCGATTTTTGTCTACTCTTAAACCTTAAAAAATCATTTGTGAGGTTCTCTTAGAAAATCGTTTAGAACATATTTCTTCAGATGATAGGCTATAAATAGCAGTGAACGGATATTTTAAGGGCCTTGAACAATCAAACTTCCTGGAATGGACAAAATACTGGAGTATTGACGAACAAAGTGTGTTAAACTTCAGAGAGCTTTTATGGAAAAATAAAAATAGTTCTAAAAAGATGTATAGTGGTTTTCATTAGCAGGTCGCGAATTTTTCAAACTTCCTTCGTATTATTTTAAATAAATATTTTTATACATTGTTAATACTAAATTTAGTCTAAATCCTTTTTAGTGAACACTTTTTGTATTTTCAATTCAAATATTAGTTAATATTTCTATTAAAAAACTATTATTCAAAATATAAACAAAAATCGCTTTTTATATTATAACATAAAAAGAATAAATTTTCCCCTTAAAAATAGTTTTTACATAAAACTAAAGAAACAAACCATCGGATAATTTGCAAATGTAAACATAAACTAATGAAGAGACAAAAATGTAAGAACGTACATGTCTCTTGTGAATAAGCAATACAGAATGTATCACGCAAAACCGCAATTACTGTAACGTGTAACTTGTTTGTTCGTGTAAGTTTTGCACTTTGATAGAATACGAAGATCAAATCGACATATAAACCTACAAACAGTATTCACTATTTCATGTACTTAATGACTAAGTTCGAAGGATTAATATAGGTCAAGAAAATGAATATAAATAATCTAATTTTAACATTATTATGTCAAGAGGTCATATATTATTTATAACAAGTAGAACCATTTTTTATCAAGATTAAATCTATCGATGCTAAGATCTTAATTGCGCTTAAAAATTAAAGAAGTGGTTGTATGTTAAATAGTTTAATTACACTAAATTCATTTATCAATATAAATAAATTATATATAAGGGAGTTAAATCACCGTTCAGAATAAAAAACGATATTATATATAATATATATATATATATATATATATATATATGTATATATATGTATATATATATATATATATGTATATATATGTATATATATATATATATATATATATTATGACAGATGGAATTTACAAAGTGAAGAGTCTCACAATAAAATAGGTGGGGCATGTTGCAAGAAGAGAAGATAACCGATGGACAAAAGAAATTATTAACTGGAGACTAAGAAATATAAAAATACCAAGAAAGAAACCAATGAACAGGTAAGATAAGGGAATTAAAAATATTATTTTATTGGATATCAGTGGAAAAGGGAGACATTCAATCGTACAAAACGTAAAATCATCCATGAGGCTTATATATATATATATATATATATATATATATATATATATATATATAATAATCAAGTTTAATAGTATATGAATTGAAATTATTAAAAAAAATTATTTGCTAAATATTAAGATATTTCAAGTCAATAATTTGGGATAATTAATATATAATGGTAATTTTTATAAAAATTTGGAGTTCTTTAAAAATAATATGGTTTTGTTTATATTATTTTACTTATACAATTTATTCTATAGATTCCAGTTATATCATAACGAATTTACTATTTTTACTTATTTAACTTTATTATGGTAATAATATCCTTTTATTTAATAACAAATTTTATAAATTTTACACGCTATATTTACTGATTCAATTATCTCTTTTATTCTTTCTAAAATGTGTATTTTATAAATGCTTTAATAAAGTTTTCTCTGTAAGTTAGCCCAAGCGTTATAAAAATCTCTCTAAATAATTATATTTGTTCTGCATTAGTTTAACATTATTCTTCATTATTAATAAATAAAATACTTTTTTAATATAAAAACTTGTATTTTTCAAAATATATACTCTATAAAATAATTCTGATCTGAAAAAAGAATTTAAACAAGTAATAACGATTTCTATTTTTATTTCAATGATTTTAAGACATTTTTTTTATTAATAATTAATTTTTAATACTACGTTGACTATATAAACAGGTAAGTATTTTGAATTAACAAAATATTATTTTTTTCAATTTAACAAAGTATTAATAACATTAATTATAAAACAATTGAAAAATAATTATTTTATTGAACATTTTTCGCTTCACAATTTCAATAAAATCAAATAGAAATAAATAAATATATAGTTTATGTACATACATACGCACACATACACACATATATATATATATATATGTGTGTGTGTGTGTGCACTAGAAAAAACAAAATTAAATAATAAAAATAATCGGTTGAAGTTCTTTTCAATTTTCTAAAATTACATTTCAATGCATTAATGACATTGGTATCGACGATGCGCCATTAAACCAAACACAGCAACAATTTTGTTTACATCAATTAATCAGTATCGACCAAACTCATTCATCAAGTACTTTTTTCGGTTGTGAACTTGACTCCTAAAACCCTATTAAATTTAACCATTCTGTTTACATTATTATCGCTATTTGTTCATCTATGGTTAATGGTTCGACATAGCACATATGCACCAAATAAAAGAATGAAGCAGGACTACATAATACATAAATTCTACTATAGGCAATAGAGTTGGAGATAAAAAGCGTATCGATTTTCAATAGTTTGGGTAATGCTCCGTAGTGAAATATTTGCATTTACTTTGTCCTTTTTCACGATTTAACGACAAGAAACACTTGTTGAAAACGGATCTAAAACCAAAACGGTGTTAGCATTCCCGATCGACTGGATTTTGTATAATAAACTGATGGGTATTTGTTCGTCATTTTATAAATTGTGATACTTTATTGTTTTTATACAAGCATATATATATATATATATATATATATATATATATTTATGGAAATACATAAAAACATACATACATATATGCATATATGATTTTTTATAGTATGTTTCATATTAATATTAATATATTGTCAACATTTCGGCAACAAACTTTTTTAGAATAAAATATCACTTTATAAAAGTTCACTTCAAATAAATTGATTTTCAAATAATTTATATATATATATATATATATAATGTATATATATATATATATAGTGTATGTCATCACTTTTGTATTACGTAATCACAGATAAAATTTTCTGGAGTAAACAATGTAGAAATAAGGATGATAAGTGTTTCACTAGGGAAAATTCCTTCCCACTTATGTATTTGAATACTTATTAAACAAATTCAAACTATAGAATACAATTAAAAAATGATGGGATACCTATATATATATATATATATATATATACATATATATATATATATATAATGTTAAAACTTACAAAAAACTAAAAAAAATATTTCTTTCATTTTTTATTTACAGACAATTGAATACTGGTTGTTGATGCTCGACCTTACTTTTCATTCATTTAGGAATTTTATTTGTTTTTGTCCACTAAGTTACATTTTAAAAAATATTGTAATGTTGGTGGTTGTCCTTGTATATTAGCTAATATTCTGTTCTCCATTACTTATTTCGGCACATGTATTATCCTCATGTAGAATATAGTAGCTGAAAACAAGTACAAGTGATCTAAAAAGACGAACACAAAAACAACATAAAATAATGATATCAACATTTATTTAATATTTTTGAATATATTTTCAAATTTATAAGAAAATTGTTTTAAATAGTTCACAAATATTTATAGTTCATACCACAAAAAGATCACGACTGAGGAAATATTTTTTTATTTTCATTTGGGTACAAAAAAAAATACTTTTTTATCAGCATGTGCATTTTATAAAAATATATTTTATCTGTAAATATTTAAAAAGTACATAGATAAATGTTATTAAAATTGAAGCCTTATAGATTTTTCTTTTTTTCTATAAAAAATAATTTTTTCACCTATGCTAATTTCTTATGAGATATAATATATATATATATATATATATATATATATACAAAAAATAATTGCATATTAAAAAAATATAAAAATTATTGATTAATCTGTCTTTTTTATAAAAAAGAAACATTTCCACACGCCGAATATAAAGTTTGAAAACACGAATATTTTCATATTGTTTTTCAATTAACATTCGTGTACGAAAAAATGTTAATGTATTAAATATATATATCATGTAATCAACACACGTAATGTAAAAATATCTACATGCAATGTTTATTTGCCATAACCAGTGCTACTTAAAAACAAACACATTATCTATAGCAAATGAATACGTTCCGGTCAATAAAACCGACACATCATAAAAGTATCGTTAACACAGAAAAAAAGAACTGATTGATATCACGAGCCACTTCCTCGGAAAGAAAAAAAGCACCATATCTACTAATGCCATAATATTATAAAAATTTTATTGGGTAATTTTCAGGATAAGCGTTGGATGGATGAGTGGTGGTGAGGTTAACTACTTTTTACTCTTTCAAACATTTTTGATTTCGTCAAAAAGAACAACGGGCAACTAACGAGCGAAGCATAAGAGAAGAAGTATGGCTGTCTAGCTCGGGAGAGCGTTTATAAAATTCGTGATCTACAACGGTTCTGTAATTCGTGAGTGCGCCAGATGGCGCCGAGATCAAAGTTTATTACAGAAGTTAGGGGCCATGAGGTCGATGTGTAATAAAAAACAAGTAAAAAGTGTTAGCTTGAATTATGGTCAGGCCATGCTCTACCATGCTGCCGACAACGTTCTGCCGTCCCTCTCTATTTTCATTCACTGACTTTCGCACCGTGACTACATAGGGTGGAGTGAAAAAAATATACAAAACGTTTAAGGCCCAATAAAAAATCAACTGTTGTTGTATTTCGTATTGCTGCGACCTTTTATGTTTTGGTTCATGGAGCTTGATTTATTGCGCGTTGGAAAAATGTTTCCACCGTAACAATTTATTTCGGGAAAATAGTGATGGCAATCGATGCCAATATCCATGCAGTTTGTTTTACGGCAATATTCCAAATAATTGATTTGTACGATTTACATTAATTATTTAGAAAGTTCACTACATTCGAAAACTAAAATAGATGAGGTGTGTTTTTATATGACTAGTATGTATTTTTTACATGTAGACTGCCATTTACATTTTTTACTAAACAGTTTTTTCGTTCGGTTTGATAATTATAAAAGTATTTTTAGACAATCTGTAGAGAATGAATATAATGGAATACTGTTATTAAAAAGTCATGAGGTGTATAAAGTATACTTAATATGAAATATGATTATTTTCAACTATGATAAAAAATACAAAACGAACTCAGTAGTTTTATAGATAAGATAAAAATATAAACTAATTAATTAACTATAAAACTTTATCCACAAAATATAAAAATTAATCATATATATATATATATATGCATATAACTATTCATTATTAATTAATATTTAAAGGAATAATTATCAAGAAAGTCAATTTAATAATAATTATTATTACTTGCTTCTATAAACACTTTCAAGTTGAAAAAATAAACTTTAATTACATATTTGTTTAGAAATTTAATTCAAATTTTGTTTTATTTCTCATAATTATTTTAAGACTAAATTTGTAAATGTTATTGAAATGTATTATTTCCTTTTTTACACCTTCGTTTGACTTTTTTTGGTTCTTTCATTGTAAGATGTTATTTATATTGTTCAACATTTAAGATATCATCATCATCCTCTGTCAATCCACTGATAGATGAAGGCTTCTTGCACTATTTTCCACTTTGTACGATCGAATGGCTCTCTTAATGGCAACGTCCTAATATATATATATATATATATATATATATATATATATGTATATATATATATATATATATATATGTGTATTTCTGTGCATATTCCTCAATAGTACTTTCACATTTGTTGATGAATAATATTTGTCTATAATTATCTTACTTTAAAAATATTACTTCATATGAAAAACAATGTAATAATACTATTTCTAAGAATAACTTCAATGCGAGAATTAATGTTATAATTGTCAAATTAGTAAAAATAACTTATTTAAAAAATCGTATAGGTGTTACTTCTAAAAAATCTATTTGTTTTTAAATTATAAAAATGAGAGCTGTTTGCTTTTTAAATTTACATTGGATGTGGGTGAATTGTAAAATGCAAAGAAGTCATAAAATTAACTAATTGAACTGTTCGTTTAAAACGTTCCCGTCATAACAAAATATGATGTCGTATAATAATCAATTCATAAAACTGAACTGTGTGTGATAAGTGACGTTAATGCAGTTCGGGTTTAATATAATGTCGGACCGACCGTTTACAACTTACCAATTACGCCGCGTTAAGTGACCACGTTACGTGTAATTGTAACTAACTTCGCATGAAATATGGCATACGATGACCACGTGTTATATGCATCGCGTATAATCCTCACTATGACCGGACGTTACAATGCTTAACCATCTCCATCCCATACCAAAAGTGGGCAGTATCTTTACAGTTTATATGGTTTGGACGAAGAACACCAGAATTAATTTACTAGTACAACGGTGGACACAGAGCACGTCACAAAATATATGAGAATAATCCGGTCAAGAATAATAACAATGTATATAAATGAGGTACATTGTGTATAGGAAAAGTCATAAATATGATTTGTTATAAAATTGTATACAGTTCCAAATGATTAATTTCAAACACGGACCTGCTAGATATATGTATATGTATATAAAGTAGATTTATATAAAGTACATACGAGTATATACAGTAATAAGACAAACATGATAATAACCAAATCAAAGATAATTGAAAAATATATAAATATATTATTTATATGTTTAATAAAAATATTATTTTTAGAATAATTGAAGAACAACGAATGTAATAAACATTTTAATTGTTTTTCTTTTTTTAATATATATATATATATATATATATATATATATATGTATATGCATATATATATATATATATATATATATATATATATATATATATATATATATATACAGATTGTCACACAAAACGTGTATTCATTTTTTATGACAGACTTTTCCTTTCAGTTTATGGTATGTGTTATAATGGGTCATTATAATCCTCAATGGTAGATATTTTTTTCATAAATTTGAAGATGACAAGATTTAATAATTTAGGAAAGAATACATACATTTCATGTAAAGACGTCATTAGATTCCCTTAAAGAAAACAAAGAACAGAAATAGAGGAAGTATTTCTTTTATAACTAATTTTCAAACCTATGTTACTCTGTTATTATCGTTTATATGTAACTTTTACACATACACTAAGCTTTATATTTTTATTCTACATAAGAGATAACAATAATATAGTTCTTCAATACCAATTACAAAAGCATAAAAAAATAAAACTTCAGTTCTTGAAATTCAAATCCTTCTAGTTTTATTATAGTTTAGATTTTAACATTTATTTATATAAACTTTTCTACGACATAAAAAGAAAGAAGATGCTATGAAAAGTACACACATATTTCGTGATACATTGATTTTTGCCTCTCTCTCACAAGATTTTTTTGATATATATATACATATATATATATATATATATATGTGTGTGTGTGTGTATATGTGAATGTGTATGTATACTTGTTGTATTGTATTTCTTTAGAATTTGTCTTTTAGGTATCACTTAATAATTTTTAATTCATTGAGTTCTTAGTATTATTACTCTACCAATGAAAGTAAAATTTAAATTTCATTAAAAAATGTTCAAAGTCTCCTAAAACGTTTTAAAATTCTACGATCAGTAAGATAATGTTATCATTAGACCTTGGAAATTGATATTTCGATTCTGAGAAATGGTCCCATCCAGGGGCTCAAAAAGTCCTCCGATATTACGAGAAAATCTCCAATCTGCGAAACGATAAAAATTTTCAGAGATGCGAATCATAAGTCATATTTTTGAGTACTAAAAGTGTGGCGAAATACTCAAAAGTCTGCTGATTATACAATCAGCAAAATACAAAATTAAAGCACCTGAATCAAAAATGAGTAATGAAGTGTTATATTTAAATATAGTGATAGTGATCCGAAGCTGAAAGTTCACAATGAATTCTCTCTCTCTCTCTATATATATATATATATATGTGTGTGTATATATATATATATATTCATATATTTATATATATATATATATATATATATATATATATATATATATGTATATATATAGTTCTTAAAAATAAACTAAAATTTAATTTTATTTATCGTCTTCTAAATTTAGTTTTTTTAAACCATTTTGGATTCATTTATAATAAAAGAATCTGCTCAATTTTGTTTAACTATTCCTTCTTTCAAATAATTCCGCACGTCAGTTAGGCCAATATTCTTAAAATATATATATATGAATGATATATATATATATATATGAAATGATTCAAAAATTTAATTTAAATAAATAATCTTTTCAATGACCTTCATTTACTCAATAACAACACATTTTACTAAAAAGTCTATTGATCTTGTACAGTATCTCTTGATCAAAGGAAATTCGTTTCTTGATTTAAATTATAAAAAAATCGAATTGTCTCGTTAATCAAACTAAAAACGATGTATTTAAATATAAACAGTTATTTGTTACATGTCCATAAAATGTTTCAATTGGAACATACACCTTACTTATTTCTCTTACTGTATATTTTTATATATAATTGAGTTTTATTTAAAAGATTTAATGCATGATTTTAAATTGAAAAATTGAGATTAAAAAATAAATAATAATGAATTTTTTTTATAAATTTGTTATTTTATTTTAATTTTTTTATTATTTTAATTTTTGTTTATCTTCTTATAATGATTATCTCACAGTTATATATATATATATATATATATATATTGTGTAAAGATAAAGAACAATTATATAAATTTCAAGTCAAATAATTTTTTTCTTACATATACAAAGAAATAAGTGATTAAAAACAGAAATGGGTAAAGTCGCCATTCTGGAATCAAATTTGTGATATTTTATTCTTAAGTTATAAATAATTTTAATTAAATATTAGTGAATAACTAATCATAAAGATTAATCTTAATAACCTTTTAAAACATGTATATTTTCAATTAAATTGTATTAAATACATTTACATCAGAATCCATAAGCAGTAGTTCTATACTGGAGTGTAACGTATATTTCGCAAAATTTGGAAGATTCAGTTGAATTACATGTCAATATTTTATTTACATATTCATTCGTGCCTTACAAAAGTTCTTTGTTCACGTTTGTATAGCATATTGGCGTAAAATGTCTTTTTCCTTCTTATGAGCGCTCGAACGGAGGGATTCATCTTTCGGCGTCAGTTGCTGAGAAGAATTTAATTCAGTCTCAAGTGAATGTGTACCAGCTTACATTTATTGAGTTATATAATCTCTTTGCAACTATACACCAAACATTTTATTTGTTTACATGGATATAGGCGCTGAGTTTGACAGTAATTTTATTCAATAAAACAAGAATTTTTGTATATTGGAGAAGTATAAGAATTGTTTTATATTTTTTATGACTTTTTGTTTCGAAAATTAATATTATGTTGATTATAACATTTCTTACAATTTAGTTTCACAGCATTTCTTATATATATATATATATATATATATATATATAATATTATTTTATAATACAAAAATTAAATCAATAAAGTTGGGAATTTCACTTTTTTTTATTGACATGTATATTTTTTTAAGTGACATATGTTATACGTTAAGATTTAAATTTAACGATTGACAGTTAATGTGAGTATATTCTTAGCAGTTCCTGTCAAATATAAAAGAAAATAAATTAATTATACTTTTTATTTGCATCTAATCATTATATTTTGTAAAATGATTATTGTATATTTTTATATATGTTTAAATTAAGTACCCATATATCATCATAGAAATTAATTAATAAATATACATATAATTTCAAAAGTACTTCATATTAATCTTTTCAAATTGCAGAATAACAACAATGTGAGTAATGCTAACCTACATATACAGTATATTTTAAACTTGGGAATTAAAATTATTTCAATCCAAATAGTTTGTAAGATTTCATCAATAATATATATATATATATATTTATTGTGTATATATATATATATAATATAATGTAAAATTCAGAATTTCAAATTTTAATTGCTTATACTTCAACTTATTAACTTGAAACATAAAACAAAAATTCAAGTGAAATGTACATATAAAGAATATTTATATACACACACACACAAACTCATATGTGTGTGTGTGTCTTTATAATGAAGTTATTTTGTATAATGAAGAAAATATATTTTTGAGTGTATATTTATATCGCTACGAATGTATTTATGAATGTAGGAATACCACAAGTGAAACTAATTTATTTGGATATTTGCAAGTATTTGTTTTTGAATAGAGTTTGTAATATCGTTGTGTACGTGTTCACCTGCGTAAGCGTATGCATGTGTTTAACGCTATTCAAGTGGTTTCAATGCAGTCCAGTGTGGTTAGAAGCACTTGCAAACCCATTCCAGAAAATTTGATTCTGGTTTTGAATTCATGTCCGAGCTACACGGTATTGCAGACTTAAATTAGTCTGAAAGTTGGTAACGCTATATATGAATGAATTAATGTTTATTTTATGCAAGTATTTCATAGTTTAATTACATAAGTTTTGATGGGTTATATAATTCAGGTAATCATATATGAAAATGTACAAGTAATATAACGAGAACACTTTAGAAATGTTATGGTATAAATTAAGATTATATACTGAAATATCGATAGAAGGTCTACGTAGATACTTGAATTTTATTATTATTATTAAGGTTACTTCATAAAAATAACTTGTTATTATTGAAACAAAATATTATTTAATACCAATATATATATATATATATATATGTGTGTGTGTATGTGTGTGTGTGCATATGTATACTGCAAGATTTTACAATAGTCAAAAATTATGAAAATCATCGGGTGCAATATTTTAGAATTCTATAAAGTATTAAATTTTTTAATTATTATCTAAAGATCTGTTTCTATATTAAACTTTCGGGTTTAACATTTAACTAGGTCATAACATTTTCACCTTTTCTTAAGTGGAGTTAAACGACATCCATTGATTTCAATGACACAATAAATGGAGTAAAAAGTTTCTTATTCAGAATGTCTTTTGTTGTAATCTGTAATAGCATTCATGAAGCTTACAAAGACTATACATATTTTATGTTGTTTCTTGCTGTAATGAAGTCTATTTTTATAAGTCGTAATTCTAGCTACTTAGGCAATATCTTTTTTATGACTGACTAAAATAAAATATTGTCTTACCATACACACACACACACACACACACACACATATATATATATATATATATATATACATATATATTAACCGGTATGTTATAAAGCTGAATATAAAATGAAGTTGAGGATAAAATTAAAAGTTTTGCTCCTTAAACATGTTTAGAATATTGAATTTATAATAAATCTTCTTTAAGTTTAATTATCATTCTATACGATTATTGTCTCTTAAATAAAAACTGTTGGTAGGTGTTTTGGTAATTAATCACTATTTTGAAATTAAAATTGATTGTCTATGAACAATTAATTTAACTAATGAAACAAAACGGTTAACAAGCATATATCAACGTATAAAATATTTGCTAGAAAAGCATTGAATTTTTCAAGAACTTGAAGCTTAGTAACTAGCTTACCATATTATTTGTCATGATTTGAATCATAAATCTCCATATAATTTAAAAGAACAATTTATGTGCTTGATTTAAAGGAGGATGTCAAGAATTGTTGGTTTAACTTGTAACAATTTTATGAAGGACTAACTTTATTATATATATATATATATATATAAGTGTGTGTATAAGAATAATTTTATAAAAGAATATAGAAAATACATACAATTCACATTTGTTTTATCAAATATTCCACGTAAATGAACACAGTTCTTGTCATATATTATAAACTTTGTTATTTAATTTTTTTAAGGATAGTTTTATCTTCAAATAATTCATTTTTAATATATTGTAATGCTATCCAAGTGGGCGGATCTTCAAGAGTCTGCGAACTTTCAGAGTTCTACGATCCTTCAGGGTTCTGTCTTCTACAAGTACGAACTTTTAAGGTTGTACGAACTCTTAGAGTTCTATAGAACTATTGTCAAGGATACGTGAATTCGAAGAATAATACAAATACATTTTCAAGTATGTTTTTTGGAGAGAAATGTATTTTTTTAGATATAAAATGTAGATTTAAATGCCAGGATTTTTATTTCAAGGGATAAGTGCGATTATTTAATTCCATTTTATCGAATACATTTATAAAAATATTCTTTTTATAACTTTTTCTCTAAAATATAAATACAGAGACAAAATGAATATAGATCAGACTTAAGAATAAAACATCCCATAATTGAATCAAATATTGTAGCTCTAATTTAAAAAAGAACATTCATTATTCATTATCATAATTTTTTGTATAGTAATAAATCATTGTAATATAAAACTGTAGTCATTACATAGTTGGTACACACTGAATAAATAAATATTTTCTGTTTACAGCTTTTATATATATTCAGTTTCTCATGTTCATATCCAAGATAGACAGTCAATATTTACATAGTTGATTTGAAATGAAAATGAAATGTTAATAATAGGATACATGTTAAATGTTAATAACAGGATATATTCTGATAATTTCTGAAAAATTGTTACTATTTCTTTTAAACTGTAATAGTGGTTCATCAAATACTAAGCTTTAAATATCGTGGCTGTATTATTTTCACCTCATTTAGATTAGTAAATAATCTTTATTTTATATGTATATTAAATTCTTTTGTATTATTTATTTTTATCATTTCAATATTATCTTATATTTTTGGTAATTGCATCAATCCACAATTTCATTCAAGTCCTATTATTAATTTTTTTATGTATAAATGTGAAGTGTGTTGTTTAATTGTCGATTATTTTTTTAAACTTAATACAATTTTATCATTAAATTTGATTGATGTCAAATATTTAGCTATCATTTTAGAAGTTTTTAGAGAAAAATTCTATTTTCTTAAGTAGAAGAACTTATTTTTTATATTTTTATTTTATAATGTAAATAAATTGTAAAATATACAATATATATATATATATATATATATATATTTAATTTTTATTTTGATTATTCTTTGTTTATTGAAATCTATCAATTTATTTAATTTGCATTTTATTTTTTGTTCGTTATACTCTTCCTAAATCGATTTTTAACTCTTGTTTATGAATTAGAAATGTATTAATTTATAGGCGCAACCTATGAATATTAATTGGAAATCTTTTGGTATTTAATTAAATATTTCGACAGTTGAATTAAATTTAATCTTTACAAAGATGCACTTGATAATAATTGAATTTATATAGATAAATTATTAGAAAAATAAAATACTTAAAGAAAAATGGTTATATTTTTCGGTTTTTCTTTTTTTCAAGTAATTATTACATTTTTATGGTGTAGTTTTGTGTAACTTTATACATAATTAAATAAATTAATAATAATTAAATACATACTTAAATAAATTATTTATTTTCTTTTAATTTTATAAAGTTTATATATATATATATATATATATATATATATATATATATAGTGTGATTCAATTTAGACTTCCACATTAAGTATGAAAGTAGATGCAGGAGTTAAAAAAAGTTAAATTATTTTTTATTCTGTATTTTAGTTCCGTTCAGTACCAAAATACAATTGAACTAAAATACCAAATGGGACATGAAATGTGTTTTTTTAACTTTTGCATTTGTTTTAATACTTTTGTGTGGAAGCCTAAGTGAAATTAACTTCTATGTATATATATATATATACTTAAAAATATATCTAGACAAATAGATGTCATAGAGGAGTGTTAAAAGATTAAGTTGAGATCTAGAATGTAAATTTCCGATAACTCTTTCAAGATATCAAACAAGACAGTAAAATAAAACAGAATGTCTAATAAAAAATCGCAACAACTCAGACAAATACCCAGATTTACAGATATCTTTGCATTGGTGCAATCTCATCTCAATACAAACTTAATTTATTCGTATCCGATGATTCTGAACGAAGGATTTACTAGGATAAAATCAAAAGAACTCTTCTTAAAGTCACACTTTAATTCAACGAATTCACGTGAATAGAATATGGTGCAAAGGAAACGCAAAATAAATGTTCTTTGAACTTATTCAATATTATAATTTGATTTTTTACATTTTTTTATGAATCTTATTCGTAAATTGAATACATTAATGAAAGTTTCAATTAAAAAAAATTTTATTAGTACACTATTTATCTTAAGTTTTTTATTTATAATTAAAATTGATATTAGTTTCGCCTTATACGTACATACATACATATATACTTACATATATATATATATATATATATATATATATATATATATATATATATATATGTATGTATGTATATAATATGCTATAAAGTAACTCTATAGAAATATTTTTGAATATAAAAAATACTTTATATTTTTAAAAGTTGTCACTTCTTTTCAAATAAAAGCAATATATATTATAAAAAATATTATAATTTTATTTAATATCCATATACGTTTTCTCAAAAAAAAATTTTCATTCTTGTTTGTGATAAAATAATTAATAAAATTAATTGTAATAAATTAGAGACTTTATTTTATTTATTAGTGCTTTTTCTGTTGTCATATTTGATAATTTTGCAAAACTTATAAAAAAATAAATATGTTTTTTTAAATAAAAATGTTCAATAGATCTGAAGAAGTGAAGAAAAAAATTATGCATATATATATATATACATTTTATTAAATGTGCATGTAACTACATCTTTTATAAACTGGTAAAATGAATTTCATTAAAATTAATAAAAAATCTTAGAAAAATGCTAATTTTCAATTTTAAAAATTGAGATTATATTCTTGTTGACTTAAAAATGCTCAAATACCTCCATAACAAGTAAAGAACATTTTAGTGTATTTAATTTCAATATTATATTAAAATATGATTAAAATAAAATTTAATCATATTGTTCTTAAAATATAAATATTTCAAATAATAACATTTTTAATAGAAACTAAAGTAAGGTTAACAGCAGAAAATTTTAAACACTTCCTTTAAGAGTATAATAACTTTTCAACCTACAGTCTAAATTTATCGTTTTTTCATCAATTATTCAGCAGTAGTTTAAAAGATGCTAATCGAACTTTTCCTTTTCACTTCGAAAGTGTTCTAAATAGAATTAACACGTGTTTATGACTTGTTTATTATTTATATAGGTTGTTATTTATATTCTCCTTATATATTATTAAACACCTAATTTTACTTATTACTCAGTTAATTTCTCAATTATACGGATCAATTGAATGAATATATAAATGACGTATTTTACAATATAATAAATCAAATTGATAAAATGTACATTGAAAAGTATGTTTCTTATATATTTTAATTTTACAAATGGAGATTATTACATACTTTACAATCATAAAAACATTAATGAAAACATTAATGAAAACATCAAGCAATTTAAAAAAAATGCCAAATTTCATATGAATATCATGTATAAAGAATAATATTTATATAATATTTTAAAATTAACTTGAAATATTAGGTTGTTAGAAATGAAATATCATATTTATGATTATAGTAATAATTGTTGGTATGAATATGGATAATCAAGATTACGTATCAGTCGTCATTCAAAGTTGTGTATATTGTTTTTGTTGTTAGTTTCACTGACCGTAGTTCCTTTGATGTGTTTACAAATAACGTTTAGGGTATTTTGTATAATAAATTTTGACTGTTCATAAAGCTGTAGTTATCTAATGTTTTCAAACTTGAATGATAGTAAGATTGATATTTTTCTACGATTTTTGAACAGTTTCATAAAAAAAGCCATTTTAAAAGATTTCAATATCATTCATATGTGATTATATGACTAAGTCTAGTTGCTTTGAAAGTTACCAATATTTTTCACATTTGATAATTTGAATTTTTTTTATCATCGATTATAATTTCGATTAATATCTCATTAAAAGTTAAAATTAATTTGAAAAAATTACATATTAATAAACCTTTTTAATTGAAATTTTGTTTTTTCTGAAAATTCAACTTTTTTAACAGACGTTCTTATAAAATGATAAAAAATATATCTAGAAATATGAATGAAATGGAATTAGTTTCTATGTTTTTGCATTGTACATAAAATAAAATACTAAACGTATAATGAACACAATGAAATATAATTAGAAAAGCAATTGTTTTATTTAAATTCGGTTTTTAATTATAACATAGAAAATTATTTTATAAAACTATAATATTTCATTCTATCTACAAAGTGTACACCGAAGCTCGCACCTCCGTTCGGAGGAAAGCCGCGGACACATACACCGTAAAGAAAGGGTTAATAATGGTTTCTGTTATTAATGAAATATATATATATATATATATATATACATATATATACATTAATAGATGTATTAGTTCTTTTGACTTTTTAAATTCCTATATTTTATTTGTAATTACCCGTATATATATATATATATATATATATATATATATATATATATATATATATGTATGTGTATGCATGCGTGTGTATGTATGTGTATATATAGAAGAAAATAATTTTCAATTTTAAAATTTTATTCAAATATATATAAACATATATTCAGGAATTAGTAAATAACCTTAGAGAAATAATATAATATTGAAATCTCTAAAGAATTCAAAAAAAAAGTTTACTGTAATATAATTATAAATTATCATGTTGAATACCAATTACAAAAACACATAAAAAACACAATATGGATTAATGTTTTTTCACAGCAAGAGTGAATATCAAGATAGAATATATATTCATTTTCCGGTTTATCAAAGTATCAAATTTATCTCTTCCTCGATTGTATTTGAGGGTGGATATAGCAGAAATTACCTACTGCAGGAGCTATGTTCATCGTATGTTTTCCAGTCTATTTTACCAGCTTATTTATAATTTAACGTAACATAGAAAACGTATGTTGAGTTTCGTTTATATATTAATTTTACATGTACATATACAGTAGAATATATACTACGAATATGTTCATACAGATCAATGTTAACTATTATATCCTTCCATTTAACATATACGTATGCAATATAGCCAGAGATAAATTCCAATTAAGGCACTGAGCTTAGTCATTATGCTAATTTAATGAGGCATGATGTCATAATTCGTAAATGTTAAGAAAAGTTTATTTATTACACGCAGTCTTAAATGTATTATTGTTGCATTGCATATTCAGTTTAGTTAACACGCAAAGGTGTGGCCTATATTTCAAAAGCTCGTATGTGCACTTAATATCTGATATTCACATCGAATTAGTTCGAAAACCTTTTAATGTTCTAAGTAAATAATAAAATGTAATGAAATATATTTAAATATAGACGCATTCAGATAAATAGAAAACATTTATATGTATATATACGTACATATATATATATATATATATATATATATATACATATATATATATACATATATATACATATATATATATATATATATATATATATATATATATATATATATATAGATAGATAGATAGGTAGGTAGATATTACATGCTATTTTCACTGATTTAAAAAAAACTGTGCCAATTAAACATAGTTATTTAAGGTATTTCAGTGTTAAAACGTGATTTCACTTATATTAGGTTGTTAGAAAAATGATTTCGGTATATGACCTTCAAATTCATATAAATGTTTCTCTTTTTTGATTTTTATAGCAGTGTTAAGTGTTCCAGAACTATTGGATGACTAACGCCTAACTTTTGTACAAGCTCTCGAATTGTTTTGCGTGGTTATAATTCAACTAACACCTTCAGTTGGTCGTTGAATCACATAACACCGCTTTCTCACAGTACTTTCTTTAAGAGTACCACACCAAAATCATCGCTTAGTTTACGAGCAGTTTCTGCTGCTTTACTACTCTTCTTGAACTCATACAAAAATGCTCTTATTTGCTTCTTTTCCATCTTTAATTCAATAACCCAATTTTAAGCAAAATTAATAATAAAACCAAAATCGTTACCAAACTATGTTACCAAAATACAGACCGAAAAATGTACTTTAAAATGATATTAATATGAACACGATGAAACAACACTTTCATTGAGCAAAGTTATGGTTAGAATGCAGAAGGTGAAAATCGTAATTATTTAGCTAACTAATATTAGAATTTACTATGAACCGAAAACCATTCCTGTAGTTATAAGAAAAATATCTATATATCAAGTTAAAATAGTTCAGTTTTGAAGTAGTTTCTTGTCCTTGAGAATGCTCTTTTTTTCTTTCCGCTATTGATTTCGTTTTTCGACATCTTCATGTTAACACTGAAAATTAGTATCCACCTGAAGACGTCTAAGCTATAGTGGAGGAAAAAATAAAATAGTAACCTTAAGAACAGAAACAAATTGAAATTGAAATACCTAAGAACGAAACATATTGAAATTAATTCAAATAACTTTGAATGTCAATCGAAAACTTTTTTTTATTACTTGAGAATATTTTAAAATAAAAAAATACAACAATATACATAAAATAATACTTTTTATAATATGAATAAAAATAATTTTTGTTCTGAAAACTTTTTTCAATGAGAAGACATTTTCAGTATGAAAAAATAATTTTTTTGTGTACATGTACTTACAATAATTGAAACAAATTTAAAACTTATTTTGGAATTATTATAAACGATTTGAATAAATATAACAGTGATAATATGTTTAATTTCGTGTTTTAAATGTGAATTAAAATAATTCATAATTTACATTTTATTATCCAATTTAATAGTTTAAAAAAAATATCTTTATTAGCATCAATTTCAAAATAATTGAAAATGAAGTAGATGAAGCACAACTATTATTAATTCAAATTTAAAATTAATTGGAATATTTAATTATCCAATATTTTTCAATAATTACATTAATATCTATTCGAACGCATTAAAAAAAAATTTGGTATATATTTTAGTTTAATTATTTATTATGACTACAAAAATAAATAATATTTTGTGGGGAATTGATAACATTTATATTATCATCCGTCCATACGATACATATTTTGAAATTACATGCCAAACTGATATTTGATTTGTGTATTGTTTAATTTCTCTTCTGTTTTAATTATTTAATATTGGAATTTGTATGAATTCCTGGAATGGAAGTAAAATTCATATTAGTGTTTTTAATTAGATATAATTTAAATTTTAATATTAAATGACCAGTGATTAAAATTGAAATGAACCGTAATTTTTTTAAAAACGTGTTTATATATAAATAAGTGTGATGCTGCAAAATGAGATTTTTTTTAATTTCTGCCCTTTAAAAATAAAGTTTTTTTTTAATAATTCTATCGCTACAAAATTTCAAATAGAATATTTGAATAGTATTTTAATTTGAAAAATAATATTTTTTATAATTTTTTTTAAATAAAACATTTTATTCTTGAGAGACAATAAACATTGTTTAAAGTACACAATTTCAGCTTATATAGTATAACATTAATAATAGTTTCACATATATATCATTCAATTAATATAAATCATAAAATCTGTGTTTGAAATAAATATTTACTATCATTCAATATTCAAAATCTTATATTCAAGAACACAATATATAATTATATATATATATAGCCTCACTATATAATTAGAAATAATTTTTAAAAGGAAACAAATTTTTTGAAAATCTATGAATTTAAAATAAGTTAAGACAAAAAAAATTATTAATTAAAAATCGTTTCTTTTTTGATTGCAGTTTCTAATAATAATTTTAAATTCAATTATATTATCAAAATACTAATTTGAAAGTAACGTACTCTCTTCTTTCTGCGGAATTATTCAACTAATATAAATCAATTGAAAAGTTTATCTTTCATGTTCTTCTTTCTTTTATTTGTATTAAAACAATATTGACGTATTCATAGTTACATATTTATAATTTATAAATATATTTTTTATATTTTCATATTATTTTTTCATTACAATATGATGAAAACTATATAAATATGTTATTAAATATATATTTGTTGTTTTTCATATAAAGATTAACTTATACATATAAGGTATTTAATAATTTCTAAATTAAATTATTTATTGTCTTTACCAGGGGGCTCTGCTCCCACACGCTACGTTCGCTTTTATTCACTCACACTCACTGATTCTCGCTCTGCCCTAACAATAACAGATAATAACAAATTATATCTACAAATTATCTGTGTAAAATGTAGATCGTAAAATTTTTATTGGAAAAGTTAAAATTAACAACAAAATACAATGTTAAAATCTGTAACAACTTTTTTACACTAAAGTTTCAGTGAATACGATATTTTGAATGAATTTCATATGGTTGTAATCGGTAATGATTCATAAAACATCGGAAATTATCGGGAATGGAAATTGTTAACGTGTTACTTGTCGAGTGTAGTAGGGGTTCAAAAAGGTGGTCTACATGAAACAATTTTTTTTGTTTTATTGAATTTTTAAGATAGAATTATTTTTTATACACAGAAAAATTATACAACAATCTGTACAATACTTTGAAGAAATATTATTTCTAATTTTAAAATTTCATTGAAATGTTAAAAAAATATATTAAAATCAGAAATGCTTAATGTAAATAATTAAATATTGTTTATTTTTTCATAAATTCATTTTTTTAAAGGTGAATCGTCTAAGCGAGACAAAATCAATCTTTGATATTCATTTTGGAACGAAGAAGGAATCTGAAATTGCGGCCAAATAATAAGTTGATTCAAGTAAGTGTTCAGTTACCTATAAGACAAAACTATATATTAAATGGATCAGTTTCTTTATTTCTATACTGTAGTTATGAAGGAAAATTTAAAAATGTATTTCAATATCAATATTATTTAAACATTTAATATATTATTTATTTTGTGTAAAATTGATATTTATTGTAATTATCACAACGAAATAGTAGAAATAGTTTAATATCCGAGTGGAAATAGCCAATTGAAAACTGCATTTGACTCAATGAGGCATTTAAAATGTCTATCAACCGCTTGTGTTTTTTTTTAGAAAAAATATGCACATTATTTATTCTAGAAAAACAGTCATCTTAAATACAGTAGGTACTTAAAATTTATTAGAAAATTGATTTGTTTAAAATGTATTAGTATAATATATACATATAAGGTGTAAAAATTAATACGGTACCTCTTCAATAGAAAATGTTCGTTTACGGACAAATAGAATGTATTTAAATCCTTAAAGTGTCTATCATTATTTTATATAAATTTGCTGCAACTGTCGGGTAACTGACGAATCCCTTGTGGAAAAAAAGATGGTGAGTTTGAGACGATAAAGTCGTAAAGTATTTTCGGACCTTTTCCATTGTTTTAGCATTTTTTGCATGTTTTATGTGTCACAAAACCTTCCTCCAAAGCTGAACAAATCATTTCCGCAGCCGCGGTAACATTTTTTATAACTGAAATACGAAAAGTATGCAATATCTAATATACTGTTTTTCGGACGTCATTGTCTTTACTACAGTTTTGTGATATTATACCAACTGCTTGATCAAGATATATAGGGTTTTTAAATGTTAAGACTGGCACTTAAAAATTCTAAAACGAAGAAAAATATTTTAATTTAAAACAGAGTTATGATATGCATTTAAAGACAGAAATATTTTTTACACCTAATATATATATATATATATATATATATATATATATATATATGTATGCGAATATGTCTATGGGTTGTGTATTTATGTATACAAAAATCATTTTAAATTAGAAAAAAAATACACACTTAATTTTTTTGTAATCATGAAAAGAAATCATTGGAGGTAATTATATTCATTGTACACGATTTTGAATCTGCCGTTCTTTGATTTCATCTAACATGATTGGATATATGAAATTATGATATAAACTGACCTGAATTAATTATATATTAAAATCTACTTTATGAAAATTGTATTTATGAAGAATTGTTATGGAGAATTTTCTGGCTGATACTTCGAACTGCAAGAAAACAAATGCTTTTTATTCATTAACCATTTTAAATAATGATCCTCAATTTTATTACAATTTTATATTTAATTTTCTATATAAAAAGGTCAATTAAATTATAATATAAGATTTAATTTAATCTACTGTAAATCGTGCAAACTATATAGATTTTTCATGACATTTAATCTAGAAATAAATTTTTGTCACCTTTTCATATAATATCGTAGTTTAGGCCAAAAACTTGCAAGGAAGATAGTTTCTTTCGTGTTGTTAATTCATGTTATGTCATATGATTATATTATTGAAAGAAAACATTAATAGAAAGTATAACTTTCTATATTAAGAGATTAGCTACAATGTATTTTTTTATATATGAACTACTAATTAAATGACAGTAAGTGTTTTGAACTTTAGTCCAGAAAGGATTAACCAATGTTCGTTTAAATTTAATTATTATAAATAAAAAATGTACATATAATTAAATGTACATTTAAATTAAATAATAATGAAAAGAAATATATAAATGACAGTATAATAATTTATTATCTAATATATTTAATGAATTCAAGTAAAAACAAAATTTATACACAAACAACAAATATGCAGTTTAAAGCATTTACACGAATATATATATATATATATATATATAAATATGTATATATATATATATATATATATATATATATATATATATATATTACAAAAACATACACACAAGGAAACAAAATTTTTAATCCTCAGTTTTGTAAATGAAAAAACACACACGCACATATTTGTATGTGTGTGTGAGTATTCATTTAAAAAATTGAGGATTAAAATTTTTATTTCCTTAGTTATAACTACAAGAAACAATGGTAAAAAATAATCATTCACGGAAATATGAACAATTAAAATGTTTAAAAAATACGTTATAATACATATATATTTCATGAAAATGTTACAACGTTTTCTTATAAATTAATTATCAGTTATGCAGAAAACGTTGCAGTAATTCATTCACATGCTTATCATTTCTACGAGAGTCGCAGGGTCGTAACCAGTCGTAGTATGCATGTTTCAAGTGAACGCATGCAAGCCGAAAGTTATGAATAATGGGCTCATTATGTGGTTCAAATCAATATTTATATCGAGTGTTTGCTGTCACGCACCGTGTATGTCGAACGAGGCCCCCAAGCCTGTGTCAACACGGGCTTTCGGTTTAATTTAGCGACTTACACACCGTAAATGAATTTCATTACGTAATAATATAATTTGGAATATGTATTATGAACATGAACATACATATTTTACAATTATTATTATTAAAAGGTACCATGCGACAGACGTGCATGAATCTGTTTTTGAAAAAATATACATATGTACAAATATACAGTCGTATATATATATATATATATATATATATATATATATATATGCACGTATGTATGATTATATTTTTATGTATACTATATGATAATGTTACAATGTGATGGTAATAATATAAATTAATTTTAATTTATTCTACTGTTGTATGTGTGTATGTTTTTTTTTGTTTTGCACGTTTTATATTTACATAATGTTATTTTTTATTTATTGCTAACACAAAATTTTACAGCCGTATTTTTCATTGTTAATAAGCATTAGTACCATAACACTTAAAAATGGAATCTAAATATAACATATTATTAACATATAAACACATAAAGTAAATATTCGTTTATAAGCATATAAAATTACAAAGAATCAAAAGGATGAATAAATGGATACTATATATATATATATATATATATATATATATATATATATATATATATATATATATATATATATACATATATATATATATATATATATATATATATATATATATATATATATATGTCAACGGTAGGAAACCCAAGGCTACTCTGTGCGGCTCTTGAGACGATATTAAGTTTCATTACCATTTTTCCTAAACTTAATAATAATCTATAGTAGTAGAGTATGTACCAATATTAGAATATTTTATAATATAAACGGGTAATTTACATTATCTTTTCAAACATCCATATGCATGTGTCCAAACTGTTTATCTGTGTTTAAACTATTAACTGCAAAAATTAAGACTAAACAAAGTAGAGTGAGGTAGTGAGTAGGGATTAAAGATATTCTTCCTTAGTGAGTAAGAACTATATAGTTGTCCTTTTATTATTTATAAATATAAATTTGAAATAATATTTTCTGTGGATCTTGGACATTCAAAAATTTATAAACAGTATTATATGTGGTTCTTATTCTCGAAGAAGCCCACCCCTGATATATATATATATATATATATATATATATATATATATCTATCTATCAGGTATATATATATATATATATATATATATATATATATATCTATCTATCAGGTATATATATATATATATATACGATTGATACAAAGGAGATAAGATACATTGAAAATTAAATTTACATTCGAATGTATTTAGAAAAAAATACTAATTTAAACAAATTACTTAAAAAATATATATGATTCAATTGGAACAAAATGAAAATTATATTAGAGCATCAATGTTATTATATTTAAGTATAAATTTTAATTTTATTAGTCATTTTGTCTCACATAAGCAATTATTTAAATTATAGTTAAATGATAAATTATAAATGAAATAATTGAAATTAAAAATAAAATTTCTTATATTTATTTACTTGTTAAAAGAAACTACATTATTTTATATATCGTTTATTGAAGTACTGATTTTTCAAATAAAAATATATACATTGAATTTGTTAATAAATTTCATTACGGGATTTATGAAATATTGAGCAAATTCGTTAATTAAATTTTTCTGAATACTTTTGGAAAAAAATAACTGAAATCTAATATAAAATTAGAACTGTCTTTAGAAACAAATTTTACTTTTTTATCCTTGTATAAATTATAAAAATATTCTATTTTGTTCTTCTCGTATTTTTTATGTTTATATAAAATATATTAATAATTGTTATTGTTTATATTAACGATTTTATAGATTTTCTTTTCTTGAAATCTCACCATTAATGGATCTATAGATATACTACAATTTAAACTAGCAATTTTACTTTACAATTTCAGAATAGAATGTTAAAAGAATGATTTATATTTTTTTCCTATAAATATATCTCAATTATAATGAAAAGAAATAAAACAAAGATGATAATATGAACTCTTAGTATTGTGAATAATTAATTGACAAAAAAAACTTTTAGCTAATGAGTAATGTGTGTGTGTTTAAGTTTAAGCTTTGGAATATGCAATGTTCCAGTGCCAAAAATACTGTTTATAATATATTAATCTCTTATATTTTGATCAATTAAGAAATAATATATATACGAGGCATTTTCAAAGTGTTGGATGAGTTCATAACATTTAACATAGCGATATTTATACATTTTTATTGTATATTTTATTTAATTGTGTTGAAGTGAACGATGCGAAGCGAAAATAAATATGGAGCTCTGTGCAGACACTATGTCAGTACACTTGAAGCAAGGTGTCCTTGTAGAATTTCTTATAACTAGAAACGTGTCGTACATAGACATTTATCAGAAAGTAACATTTTGATGTGATACCTAGATTAAAAATTTTAAATTTTATGCATTCTATAGTAATGATCTTCCAAGGTGGACAAGATGTTCTTTTAATGGAATTTTTTGAAAAAGAAGCAACTCTGAATTTATAAGTGTACGTTAAATCTTTGAAGTAGTTTGAAAGTTTCATGTCTTCTTCTACTCTTCAACAGTCCAGATTTTGTATTATTTGATTTCTATTTATACAGAGCAACGAAGGATGATCTCAAAGAAAATCATTTTGACTCTGATCGCCAAATCAAAGCTCCCGTGAAAGATTAGATGAAGAAATAATAACAACTTCTTCAATAATATAATGACGAAACTTAATACAAGTTGTGAGAAATATATTGACAATAATGACGGTTATCTGAGAAAATAAATACGCCGTATGAAATGTTACATTACAACTATTCTTCTTTTTCGTTTCATCTTAATATCTCAGACCATTCAAAATTAATGAGTTCATATAAAATAATTACAGTTACCACTAGTGTATATACTTGGAGGCGTATTTTTTATTTTCTTATCATTACATGTAGTTGTAATCGGATAAAATAGATGATTATACTTTTAGCGAATATATAAGCATATTTAATGTTACTATTAAAATGTTACTATTTAAAACACGAATTAAACTAAACAATGACACAAAAATCTAGTAATTTCAATTTTAAAATTAGTTAATAAAATGATAACGAAAGGAAAACTTTCAATATAAAGAAGAAATCTTTATTAAAATATAAAACATTTTAAAATTGAACAGAAATATTTTTTGGGTACATTTGTTACAAAATATTTTTAATATTTTAATAGCTACAATTTATAACCAATCAGAATGAGCAATACATGTAATTGTTTTCTTGAAAATATACAGAGATTAAAAAATAAAATAATGGTTTTAACGGATGACTGTTACATTAGATGATATATTTAATTATTTTTTATTACCTTCATTGATAAATATGAAAATTTTCTCCATTATCTATTAAAATACTTGGAACTGTAATACTACAAATATATTTATGGTACATGAAATGAATACCAAACTTAATTTCAAATAAATTTTATTTGAAAACAATTCATATTCAATTTATTTTCGTAAAAATGTGTAATTAACTTTGGTTTATTTTATTTCAATACTTTTTTGGTAACAAATACATTTACATACGTTTAACATTAAAGTTATATATATATATATATATATATATATATATATATATATATATATTATTTCACAAAATAACTAGTTGTAATAAAAAATAAGTTATTCACTGCATATAAACACAAATTAACCATTAAAAAATAACAATTCAACATAATTATAAAGACGAATTAATGCATTGTACTCTTAACATTTTATATTTTAAGTATTTTATTTAAAAAAAAAATTTAAAAATAACTTGCATAGTTAATTAATAATCCTGCAAACATTTTTGCTGGTACAAAAAGAGGTATAAAATTAAGATTAAAAATAAATTAATTAAATACTATCAAGAAGAATCGTAAAAGTAATTTACCGCCGTAATAAAAAGCTATTATTATATGAATACCAAATGTGTATATTCGATATTCGTATAGTAAATATAAAACTTTATTAGATTTCTAAGCAATATCATTAACATTTCTGTGTGAATTTTTTAGATTAATATTCTAGTAATTCAGCTACACTTGCTATACAAATTTTCCTGTATTTTAATTAATACATTATTTGTAACAATAACTTGAAGTTAATGAAGTCATTAATAATAAACAGTTTTTCCTAAAAATATAAAATAAATAATATGTATAAGGGTATTTATTATAAATCATACCGAATATCTTATTTTTAATCAGAGATTTTACATAACCACCTAGCTATTTAAACAACGAATAATGTGTATTTACTTTTAAATTAAATTAAATTTTCGCGTGGTGGATGCGGAAGCGTGCTACTGCTGCCACCTTTTTTTAATACGTTCTGAATCCATGAATATTAATTAAGGAAATTATTGAATGGGTTTTGATTTACGTTTCATTTTATACATACAAAATTCCTGAGTGTTTTTGTCATTTAACTGCAGAAAACTATTGAATAAAATAAAATAAACTATAAATAAT
Organism: Acanthacorydalis orientalis; assembly: GCA_034766995.1. Classification (NCBI taxonomy): domain Eukaryota; kingdom Metazoa; phylum Arthropoda; class Insecta; order Megaloptera; family Corydalidae; genus Acanthacorydalis; species Acanthacorydalis orientalis. The sequence goes on from CM068314.1 coordinate 45,215,516, forward strand.
AATATTATATTATTATTAAATTTCGTCATTGAAGAAAAATTAAGTTGAAATAATTTTCTTAAAAAATATGTTTATTTCTTAATGCTTGAAATATTTTTAAATTTTAAATATTAACTACTGCTCTAATTTATAACAAAAATATTATTTATATTTATTTAATTTTGGTTCTTATATTTTTTTAATAACAAAAGTAAGAGATTACATTAATAACGAATTTGAATATATATATATATATATACATGTATGTTTATATATATACATGTATGTTATATATATACATTGTTTAATTGCAGCTGGTTCATTAATATATTAGAATATTTTGTTAGAGATTAATAAAATAATTTGAGATAAAAAGACTTTAATTTACTTTGCATTTATTATTTATTGAATAGGAAAATTGAGTATTTTTTATTCTAAATAAGTTCTATCTTTAATTTTTATATTTTAAATTTTCTAATATGTTGTAAGCTAACATTAATAGTGATGTAATTGTTTTTAAAGAAGAAAATATTTTAAATAAATTTGAAAATGCTTTTGTGGAAAATATCGAATGTATATATTTTAAAATTGCACTTATATTTTATAGGTTAATGTTTTCCAAATAAAGTTTCATGGAACTTTAAAGTTTTTTTTGAACTTCATGTACAATTCTGTCAACATATTTTAAAAAAATCAATAACATTTAACACTAGATTTACGGGTATCGACTGTATACCTACTTTTACTAAAATCCGTCTTTTTGACGGGTAAATTAAAATGCAATTTAACGTTTAGCTCACTTTTAGCATTACCTTCTATTCTGAAATTTTTTTGTTTAGAACTGAGCAATAATACCTTTTTGTTTGGCTTGATTTGTAAACTGTGAGAATGTACTCATCTAATTTAAAAAGTTTTGTGGAAAATCTGATCATATTATCCTTCTTAGCCTTTGCAATTTTTGAAAATTCTCTTCTGTTTACACGTATAGTCCCAACAAGGGTTGTTTTTTTGCAAGCAACTTTTTTGCAAGGAAAATGCCTGTGAAAAAGTTGTCAGTAGTAATGTTTCTTCCACGACCAAAATATGGTTCAGCAAGCTTGAGCACGACGAATTCGCTCAAAAATATATTTATACTTTTTGGATGAAATATGGGTTATTTTTCAAAACTTTCATATTTTTTGGATTTGCTGTTTTTTTATAATATTTATTATTTTTAAACTACATCTACAGTTATTATACACATTCTTAAATCTACATATATGTTTATAAACATATAGATTATGTTTTAAATATTTATATAAACATATAAAATGGTATTAAAATGATAATAAATTTGTGTCTTTTTTTCCATAAAGATTTATTATTTCTTATGAAGTTTTCTTTTCTGACACTCTTTTATGTTTTGAAACTACTATATTTTTATTGTAAAATAAATCTATAAAAGAACATGTACGATGTGGGACATAGAATAGAAAAACTTTATCACTATAATCTATTGCACATATCACATTCTCTTGCATTGTGAACTCTCGATACAATTCATGCTGTGATTTCCTTTGCATCAACTTCTATGTGCATACGTTAAAAGTAGCAAACAGAGAACTTTACTCGTCATTGTACAGCAAACTATATACATTCTCTAACGCTTATGTACCCATTAGAGACTGATTAAAGTACAGTTTATCTTCAAAATAATGATTCTTTACAGTGTACTTATGCGACACTAACATTACAAAATTTAATAGTCTAATGCAGGTATTCTACTATAATTCAGATTCTTATCCATTTTTGCTTTTTGAAAATTTGTATTATATTCATTAACTATAAATGTGCGGATATAAATAACTAATTTCTATTGGAATTTATTCATCAAAATATTTCATTTGGAATTATTTAGTTGCAAGATTGAATTAAAATATAAAATTCAAATATAAATATATATTACCGACAATAATAACCACTTTTGGTTTAATAGAAATTATTTCATATTAAATTCATTTATTTCATATTAAATTCATATTAAATTCATATAAAGTCATATAAATATATAGAAAATAAATTTTGTGGAGCTGAGTAAATTTACCATCATAAATTAATTTTTATATCTCCATAAATAACAAAAAAATGTTGTGGTTAAAAATGTGCAATAATAATTGTTGACCATTTCGTAAGCGATGCAGCCCTCTTAAAGATGCTGTGTAGGAATATGGAAATCTCTATGGAAATACAGTAAATTAGGAATTCCTTCAACATATCCCATACATGCACATGGGGTTTAAATTTAGACTCATAATCAATCTAATCTATTGCTAATATACCGAGTTCTTGTAAGAAGTTATCGGCAATTTTCGCGAATATAAATGGGAGTTGACTGTGATCAGACATTTAACCACTCAGAGTTATCTGTAAAAAAAACGTTTGCTTAACGATCATGACAAGAGAGCGACTCATCTCAACTGCTCATTGTTATAAGAACTCAAAACTCGATGTTCCAGTGTTCACAATGTAAAAATTGCTCGTTTTCGCTATAAACATTAAAAATCAATTATACAGAAATACTTTTTTTTTAATTATAGGATAATGAAAATTACTTTTTATGATATTTATATAATATTTTGACATGTTTTGAAGATGACTACGGATAATTTAAATGAGATATTGGGTACATGAACTTGTAAATATGTTAACATAAAAAAAATATTAATAACTTTTAGAATTTAAAAAGAAAGCAAATGTTAAATAGGTCAAAGAGCACAATAGTTCAGCTGAAATTGAGCGCTCAATTGTGATCACATGCGAGTGTGTGCAGTGATATTTCAGTGAGCACTCACTTGACTGAATATAGTCATTGTCGTGCGTTAAAGTGAAATTATCGCCATTGTAATCTACGCAGCATACAACATAATTAAGAATTATACTCACTCTCTCTATCTCGATAAATATATATATATATATATATATATATATATATATATATATATGTATGCATCAGGATATTGTTAGTCCTGAAAAAAATTACAAACCTATAATATTATCAAGCTGGCATAAAGATTCCAATACTGACTAATAACGCATTGAGATTATCTCTGATTTGACATTTTCAATCTCTTTTAGAACCATTGAGGTGATAAAGTGATAATATTATCTCGTCTGAAAATAAATCTCGATTCCATTGACCACCATTTCATCTTGTGTGATTTTGTCCAATTTGATTTCTAATTTTTCAATGTATAAAAAGAAATATCAGTCTAGTAAATGATCTAGTTCAAAAACTTGCTTCTTGGAAATTTAATTGCATAATATTCTCGTTGATATGTACATGTGTGCACAAATGAATTCTTTTTTCATCCCATAAACTACACGAAATCTTTCGATCTAATGTGAAGATAAAAAGATATATTTTTCTGTACCTTAGTGCTTTCAGAATGATTGCCGTATTACCATAGAAATATGATAAAGCAACAATAAAACATTATCAATAATAATTTATTGAATATTTCTAATCGGAAAAATTTAGTTTGGGTTATGGTATAAAAAAGAAGTCATTTGTGGTAGTGAATTTAGACACAGTGTCAGAAATGTTATTGTGATGTACTTTTTGTACTTCTCAGATATATTATTAGACATGCGTTACTGTTAAAAGGTATTTTCGTGTAATAAAGCAATGAAACGGTCATTGGGATCTGTTACTGATCTAAGTCGACCAAATTCCGATCATTGCATGACTCTTGAATGTTAAAGTATTGTGGAAATACTCTTCGTACATTTATGACAGCTTATCCAATTCTACTATCTATATTTCTTATATTTTGATAGTCCTCCACCGGAGAAACAGCCTTTATAACATTTATTATATTCATATAAACAATTTAAAAAAGTAAAAAAGAATTAATCATTAACAAAACGTTTATATTTACTCTCATAACATATTATTTTAAAACAAATACCTTAAATCACACAAGACAAAATGAAAAATCAAATGAACAAAATATCTGATGGCCAATAAGTCCTACAAGTAATCTTGACGTGACTCATTACAGATGATAAATCATCTGTAAACGAAATTAACAATAACATATATATATATATATATATATATATATATATATATATATATATATATATATATATATGCAATATACATGTACAACTATATAGAGAGAAAGAGAAAGAAAGAAAGAAAGCAAAGATTAGATTTATATGAAAAATCGTACCATAATTAACTATCTAAAATTAATAACTAAAAATATATAATTTTAAATGATTTAAAATAAAAAGCTTCTTTTTCAATATTTAAAGGTATACTTTATTATATTTTATATATTTTTAATCTGTGTAATCAGTGACTATCGACATAATTTGTAGTTATTGAGTAATAAAAATTTCAAAACGGTTTACATGGATCGTTTATTTTAACTTTATACTTATTACATGATTGATTGTTATTATCTACAACGTGAACATTCGTGAAGTTATGGCGAACATAAATTTAAAATGTACTAAGATTGTAATAAATCCAAGATACATTTTATATAAGAAACTGTTAAAAGATTAAAAGATCATTTTCATATTATTATTTTAACTGTTTTTTATATTAATCATCGTATATTTGATTTTTGTGAATAAAATAGTATTAAAATCAATATCTTACACCGATGTTAATATTTGTATATATATATATATATATATATATATATATATATATATATATATATATATATATATATATATATATATGAAATTTAATAACAAAAATTGAAGACTTTTATATAAAAAATGTATTACACATAGTATTAATACATTTTTTGTAAAAATGTATTAATAAGTTACATTTGACTACGTTTGAGTCAAAAAAGATTGTAAATAGAAAACGGAATTTTATTTCCCTGAAGAATTATAATTTAAGGAATTAGTGACATTTAGAATAATTCTATTCTATTTAAAAATAAAGTTTTATAAACATCTTTGTTCAACTTTCCATTTTTTATAATATTTTTAAAAGAACATTGAAATTCATATACAATTAATTTTACTCACTTTCAGACTATGATAGAAATTATTTTTCAACAAAAAATATAAATTTATATACGTATCTTATTAATTGAACTTATAGAAATATAATAACTTTATATTACGAGTATATGTATTTTTTATAATTAATTGACGTGAACATTATATTGAATTTAAATATATTATTATATATGTTGTTTTTTTTAATTTTAATACTACAGTCAACAGTAAACACTTTGAACCATAGAAAGACTTACAGAAAGCGTTCTTTTCACTTAACGTTGACGGAATACCATACCACAAAAAATATATATAAAAAAATTGTGAAATCATTCTAAAATCGTTATCAGGGTGCAACTAAAAATAAAGGATCGAATACCCTACATTAAAAAACTTTCATTCTTATCGTATTTTTATTCCTTTCTTAATGTTTCTATCGATAAATTTAGATATTAATTTTTCTTGATTTTTCAAAAAACATAAATCAATTTTTCAAATTCTTATTTTTTTATCGACTTATATTCTTTTACATACAACAGTCTCATTATCCACGCAGTGTCATTCATAGGACACGTTTGAATTAGATTTTTAACAATGGGCCGTTTTTTCCCATTCCAGTATACATATATATATATATATATATACATATATATACATATATATATATATATATATACATATATATATATATATATATATATATATATATATACATATATATGAATTACATGATTTATGTTTTTGAATCGATTAAGTAGAAAAATAGATATTCATAATTAATAATTGATAAGATCACTGAAACAATATATAAACACCAATGATGTAAAATTGTATGTTTTTCTGACATATATCTTTATATATATATATATATATATACACATATATATATATATATATATATTATAATACGATGTCGACTTGCGTTATTGATACCAAAGAACGTAAGTTGAAACGATGCAAATGGAAATAATTTGTAACATAGTATTTCTATAGGACTTCTTTTAATTCGTTTCATCTGAATAAATAATACTTCTCATGAAAATTGTGAAAATTGAGCGAAATTGAAATGCATAATGATTAAAATTTTAAAAAATAATCTAATTCATTGTAATAAATAAAAGTAGTCAAAAAAAGTATTATGTAATTAGTTTGTACATTAAATATATACGATAAATATTTTTTATTTTGAACTGGAAGATGAATCAATGGCTATTACTGTCGCCTGGGCTTGGGTAATTAAAAATTTATCTAAAGTTTGTTGAATTCTCACGGCCTTTTTTCTCGATAGATTTATTTGTAGCAATCTATGGGATCATTGACAGTTCTTGTTACTCTTGAACTTCGTTATTCATCTAGGTCACCAGATGAAAAAATGACTATTACCTTTAATATTAATTGCATTGCGTTCGAATTGCTATTAGTATTTAATTTTCTTGAAGAAATGAAAAAAGAAAATGAATTATCGAAGAAATGAAAAAATCTCGTAACAACGCAACTTACTACGCAATCGAGCTCTTGGTGTATGTACATATATATATATATATATATATATATATATATATATATATATCTATATATATATATATATATATATATATATGTAGATACATAAATATATATATATATATATATATATATATATATATATGTAGATACATAAAGCTGACAAAAAAATATACGTTGAAAAACAGAGAAAAATAGTGTCTGTGTATGTACACGTCTATGTACTCGTATATATCTGTATACGAAACAGACAAAAAATGGAACTTCATCTACTTTAGAATTCCTGAACAAGTGAAATTGTCGCATTATATTTGCATCAGATTTACGTAACTGTACAATCCCCGGTATATTTCCAAAGTCGGCTACCAGTATCGTTGCGGTCACAGTGGTAGCGCATGCATTGCATAGCGCGGCTATGTTATATAAGTCGTCGATGTCCAGTACGACTGTCGACTGCCGAGCGAACTAGGGGGACCCCAATTTTCCAGCTCGTTGTGCCGCTAAGTGATGGGCTGAACGCAGCCGTTGGACTGATCTACTGTTCGTTGTCCATAACCTCCCTCAAGTCCCTTTTCGAATCGAACCATCGGTCGTCTTTTTCCAAATCGCTTGACAGTGGCGTCGAAATAAAGGTCACTAAACAATCATCGATTTATAATTATTTGTCCTTTAGATTCTCCAATATAATATTTTTTTAAAAGTGTCTATTTCAATGATTTTTTTAATATAATAATTTATTTTCTTTTGCAATATTTCCTTTACAATTAAGAATATTAATAATGAATTATTTTACTTCTTTCTATTTTAATTCTTTTTCATCTATATGATTAACAATATTTAGAGAAGATTTTCAAGTAAACTATCAGTTTTACAATAAAGTTGAAGAAACCAAAATCTTAACCAAATCAAATAATATAAATTTAATAGTAAATTAAATATTCTATCTCTAGTTTTATTGATTCCTTTATTTATATAAAATAAAAATATATAAAATATTCAATTAATTGTTATTAAACTTCAACTGTAAAACCAATCATCACCAAAAGTTTATATAAAACAAAAAGTAATGCTGAATATGTATTTAACATACAATGGATAAAAATACGAATTTAAATAAGAAAATAATACTGTTTTTTTCAGGTTACTTTATTAATACGGAATTAAATTCAAATCTTACCTTTTAAAGTAAAATGAAATATTTATTTTTATGCCCTTAAATGATAAAAAATATGAGCCGAAAAACATGTTCACATACATGAAAAACGTAGGGATAGTGACAAAAATTAGAAAAAGTAATGTCGTATGCAGAATTATTAACCCTTTGAAGCCGGACGTGGATCCAAGAATCCATTAATGTTTTCCAAAGAAAGTATGGTCTCAGAGCGCTATCTTTTATTTTTATAAGTCACTAATCTATTTCTAATAAGACTAAATTTATAACCAATTCTTTTATTAAAAAAATAATGGTCGTCTAAAAATCAGAAGAATTGCATTTTTTTCATTTAAAAACCTATGGAAATTGTGAACTTGATAATTGGGTTGAATAATATTTTTTCCTAAAGTTCATTATTGGAAGAAAGCGTATAAAAAAATTCGAGACGCTACGTCCAGGTATAATATGTGACCGATATGAAACCGTTTTGTACACACTTGATTGTTTCAAAACTTTTCATACTGAACAGAAATGTTATTTCTGAAAATTTTCAATTGTAATTATTCCGCTTCCAATTATATGTATCCAATCAAGAGATTTATGTTTCTCCAAATATTATCAACTATTTTCACGATATATGAGAGAGATGTGTGCTCATCTGAATAACATATTTTTTCTTATAACCGACAAATTTGCACTTTTTATTTTATTTATGATAAAAAAAAGTCCAATTAATCGAAAAATATTTTTTAAACATTTCAGCACCCTTTCGCCCGTCCTGGCTTTAAAAGTTTAAACTATTCACGAATATCAGCTTATCACGTACAAGTTCTGATAATGTAGTTAAATTCTTTTTCACAAAAAAATTATTTTTTTACCCCAAAAACCACAATAAATATTTTCCGGTTAAATATATTCAATAAATTATTATTGATTATTTTTATTGTCTCTTATCTGTACTTCAACTGTAAACACCAATCATCCCCAAAACGTTAAAATACAGGAAAATTAAGATCGTTTTTTGTACATTGGCGCTTTGAAGACATGGCATTTCAATAGAAATGCAGATAAACGGCAATTAAAAATAATCAATAATAACTTATTGAATATTTTAATCGGAAAAAATATTGTAGTTTGAAGAGTGAAAAAGGAAGTTATCTGTGAAAATATCAGTTTAATAATATTTAAGAAATTGACTAAGGAAGCATATAATTAGTAATTCATTCTCTTAATAAAAACTTTTTTAGTAAAATTTATTTAGCGTGCAATTATTCAGTAGTTTTTCTATAATTTATTTTATGTTCTTACTTCACTTTTTGATGGGGATCTTCAGATGATTTATATATTGACACCCAGTCGGAGGATTTTGCAACTATTTTATCTTTTACTCTTATAATTCATTAAAAACTTTTCTGTTCTATTTATATTTATAATTGCGTTTTTTTTCATATTATTTATATTTTTTTTGTCCTTTTTTATTTTTTATAATATATATTTCATAGTTATATTTGTTGTACTAATTTATATATTTTAATTTTAATTGTCTAAATATATTTATTAAGTATTAAGTCTATTTTTTGCTATATATATATATATATATATAAATAATAATTTAAAAATAAATATTTATAGATTTAAATTATTTATTTTAGTTTAAAACTAGTTAAATTTTCTCTTTAGTTTTGATTTTTATAAATTAATATTATTTTTTGATCTTTTTTATAGTTTAAAATCTAAAATGTATAAATTTATTAAATATTGTAAAATTTGAGAATTTCAAATAAAAGAATTTGTATTACTAGCTTTCTATTTTCTCTCTTTAATCAGTTTAATTTTCATATTTATATGAAAGTAGATACCTTTAAAATACTTATATGCTATAATTTTTAAGGGTTTATTTATTATTGATACGCATTGAAATAATTGTATATATATATTTAAAAAAAATTGTTTTCATTGAATAACTTTTATTATAAAATTGTTTTATATGTTTTCTATTTTATTCATTGAGATATTTATTTAGTGTTTGTTTAAAATAAATAAATATCTCAATGAATAAAATAGAAAACATATAAAACAATTTCATAATAAAAGTTATTCAATTAATAGACTAATTACATAATTAATTAACGATATTAATATGACTTTCCCATGGGAACCTGATTTTATTTAGGAATTTTTTTATGAATAAAAATTTTAAAATATCTCTAATATATATTTTACACATATTTTTTTACAAAAAATAAATATATTTATCCATATAAGGAAAAGTTATGACTTTGCATTCATGCCGCCACTGCCATCGGTCGCCTCTTTGAATCCGCCACGTTCTAAATGAATGATTCGACATACCGACGTGCAATGGTATATAGTCAACGCCATATATATTATCACAGCCTTCTAGACGGACTATTGCGAATTGGATGTGATTTTTGTCGATCTTTGATTCGGCTACCCCAACAACTCATTGCAAAGATTAAGCACGATGTGCTTTTTTACGAATGGATTTATTTCTCTTTTTTTCATTTGTATCTTCCGCCTTGCTTTGATATGTAATTGCGACGTTGGATGATTTTGGGAAGAGGTCGACGTTTTTGTAATTTATTTGCTGACTTGAATTGAAATCCGTACCTATTTGTATATATTTATTTATTTTTCTTTTTTATTTATCTTTCTGTAATCAAGCATTATTTGTGTGTTTTTTTACCAACCATTGATTATTGTTTAATGGTGTACGTGTACATAAAGTAACATATATATATATATATATATATATATATATATATATATGTATATATATATATGTATATATATATATATGTATATTTATTTATTTATGTATATATATATATGTGTATATATATATATATATATATATATGTATATATATGGTTCAAAAAATATGTTACATTCATTATTATTAATTATTATATAAAATATAACATTTTATGAAATTACGACAAAACACCGTTGTAAAATGAAATAAATACCAAATACAGTAAAATCAGCCTAAAGCATTAACAAACCCAACGGACCGCAAAATCTTTTGGTTAAGCTCAGAATTATGTTTTAAACAAATAGTAAGATAAAGCTTAACAAATACAAACATGACTGTGTTGCATATTATCATGTAAATGTGTAGGGATATATATATATATATATATATATATATATATATATATATATATATGTATATATATATACGAGTATATATGTATATATATATATATATATATATATATATATATATATATATATATGTATTATATTTAATACCAAAAATATATTCAAATGAGATATTTTTATTTTATTCTCTCTTGTAGACATAATAGTTTCCCGCTAATATTAACGACCTAAAATATAATCTTTAATAAATTTGATTAATTAATTGTCATGTATCTAAATTCATTAACTTACTATATTTATATGTTCATTGATAATATGCAATATCAATTTGTCCATTTATCTATCTATATATCGATGGCTAAGAGTATTCAGTATTTTCAAAGGTAGAATAGGAGGCTAGGAAAATATGAAGATACTATAAAGTGCAGACTAATTCCCAATTGTTGTATAAGGTATTAAAGTTGTTTTTATGATGTTACAGAAAAATCTGATTTTCTTTCAGATATGTTATAGTTTCTTTAATATCTTATCATTTCAAGGAAGATGACATCTCTAAAATAACAATCGGATATTCATATGTGCATTGATAATAATAATAAACCTTTATTATAATTATTTTTCTTTCAGTTTGCCTTTTTATTTACCTATCTACATATAGATAACTAACTAAGAGAATACTCTTACTTAGTTATCTATTCAAATTTAGTTAGTATTTTCAAACCTAGAATAGGAGGCTAAAAAATATTAAGATATTGTAAAGTGAAGACTAATTCCCAATTGTTGTATAAGGTATTAAAGTTGTTTATGTGAAAGTTGCAACCTATTTAATTAAATATTATTATATCTGGACATAATTGATCAATGTAGAAAAAATAACATACGAAAGTAAATATCTGATTAATATTGCTTTATACATGAAGCTTTTAAGTAAAAGATAATTCTGTTTACACGGTAACAATCAAAACGTAACGAATACATCATATAATGAAGAATTTCTAGACTAAAAATAACCACATGAGAAGCAATTCAATACACACTTCTATTCGCCACATTCACAGTCTGTTTGCAAATGAACAGAAGTGTAGATTGAAATATATTTTATGATATTGTTATTAATAAAATGATATTTTGTTAAAAAAATTACATAATATTAAATAAGTGATAAGCTCTAAAATGTTAAATAAGTGATTATTAATCATATCTAATCTAATATCTAATTATTTATTTTGTGCGTTTTATTGACCATGCCATTATCTTTAAAGAGTTAAGTTACAAAAAATCTGATTTTCTTTCAGGTATATTACAGGTTCTTTAAAATTATATCATTTCATATATCATCGATAGCATCGTTATAATAAAATTAAGATATAATTTATATTCAGTTATTGAACATTTTTGATATCGAAAGAAATTTTGTTCGTAAGGGACTCAAAAATCCATTCACGAAAACGAATTTATCCAAAATTTTAAAACAATATTCAAGTATATATGGGTATCATTGATGAGTACATATATCGAGTTATGCTGAAAAATAGTTATTGCATGTTACAAAAATTCACGTAGCCTGTCTACAGTATGGAATTTGGAAATGTTTTCAATTAAAACAACGCTTCCAAAGTTTGTTGAAGAAAGTGAATTTTGAAAATCGTTCTGAATTTTCTTGAATCTATATTTAACGATATAGCACACATTTTAAATTTAAGATCATAGTGACAAAAATTTTTTTTAATTATAAATTTAGCATTTAACAGATGAAAAAAATTATGATCAAGTTAAAATGTGGAAATATAAAATAAAATAACTATGATTATTCAAAAAATTTTGATATACGGAATTTAATTTTTATATAATTTTGTTTTTATGAAAATAATTAGTAGTTAAATATTTTAACAATATGCTCTTACTAAATATTATGCAAATATTAATTTAATTATTGTCTTAAGTTTTCTTAATTAACTGAATTTGCAATATTAAATTGAAATAAATGTAATATATATATATATATATATATATATATATATATATATATATATATGTATAACTTATTTACGTTATTATATAAAATACAAATATTTTCGTTTCGTTTTATACCTTGAATTAGAATATACTCATTAAAATAAACTTTTCACGAAATTAGAAAAAATAACAGAATAAGTTACAAACAAATGTATTATTTTTTTATAGTTCCTTAATATCTTCGTAAGCTATTAAATATTTTCGTAATCATATGAATGTAACACAATTGTTTTATTATATAAATACTCTTGTATTCTCATCTATTGTAAGACTAGAATTTAATTAGAAAAATAATTATCTTTTCTTTCATGTTCGTAAAGTACTCGTAGTTAACGTACCTTTGTGAAACAATTCTATCAACTTCAATATGAAGTTGAAAAATTAATGTTTATGATAAATGAATCATTACATTTTGAAAACTTAAATGTTAGTTGTACGTTATACAACGTTTTATTATTTATATGCTACTGTTTAGTCGACATAGACAACTATATTCGACCTCATATGACGACTTATATATAGGTCAAAGGTCGGTTAAGCAAATAATTTATTAGTTCCTGAGAGTATTGTAGCTTGTCACCGGATTTAGAAGGCAGCGTAGCATACAACGGCTTCCATTCATATTTTGTTATGTGGAAATAATTTGTGTTGATACAACGACTACACCTAATACATTTTTAATCATGTGCACGAAAGTGAATACAAATAGTTAATGTCATGATATTTATAGATGTTTTGCAATAAAAAATTCACAGCTCGGTTTAATTGAAATGAAAACTCATAGAGTGTAATTACAGAAGTAAATTCGAAGTGTTTGTGTTTTCATTCACAAAATATATGTGGAAAGAGAGAAAAATATTTAAAAGGAATACATTAAATTAGAGTAAAAAAATAAATTATGAATAAGAAATTTATAACACGTTAATTATTACTTAAAAAAAATATTATCAGTTACCATATTTTTTCAATAAAAATTGACATTAATTAAAATTATAATACAATATTAATATGTAAAGGATTTTTTATTTTGTTAAAGAAATTTATTTATATTCATGTTGTTTATATATATATATAACAAAAATAAGGAAAGAAACGTGTTATTCATTGAAATTAGTTATTTTTAATAAATTTATTTTATATGTTAGGTTTATTTTATAATTGTTCGATGATAATTGCATATAGAGCTTGAACTTTTTAACCTTATTTTCAGCTAAACGCAAAGATTATTCTTTTATTAAAAAATAAAATTCATTTTTCTCTATAGATATTATATGAACTACTGATATTTATATTTATGTCAATGTCTGTAAATAATTTATAAATTTTAATACTTATTCTTAATACTTATCAAATGTATTAAATTAATTAATTGATTTAACGCCAAGTAAATTTTTATACTTTAGTAAAACACTTGATAAATTGTGATACATTTAATATAATTTTCAATATAATTCTTAATTGAAGTACTACATTTTCATATAAATCAATTGTAAATATTATTCATAATCAGAAATAATATTTAAAAAATAATATAATTTATCATCCATTTTCAAACAACACTCATAGTTCCAATCGTTGTCATAATTCAGTATATATATATATATATATATATATAATTTATTTTAAATGCATATTTTGATATTTTTTTTTTAATATTACTATCTATGAAGTACATTCATTAACTTAAAAATCGATTAAATAATATAATCTAATAAATTTTTAAATTTTTCTTTTTTTTACTATATTAAGAACGATTATATATATATATATATATATATATATATATATTTACTCATAGTCAAAAATAAAAAAGAAATATATTAAAACAACTTTTCATCACGGATTATAGATATCCTACTGTGAATATCACGTAAGGAAGTCACAATTATCAAGTAACGAAAATGGTTAATTACTTTATGTATATTTATTAGTTCTTCTCCTGCTATCTTTATATATATATATATATATATATAATATATACATACATATACATATATATATATATATATATATATGTATTAAAACCCTTAAATTAAATTCTGTCTGTAACAATAAAGTCTTTCCCTCAACCACTAAGCTATTCGACCGCAAGAATCACCAGTTGTGATAATCAGCAATGATGAGGTAAAAGTTATAGCAATGAAATAACAATTATTGGCGAAATGGATTGAAATTCAGAGGTCAAAACTAGTTTCTTATACATAGTCACAATAATATTATTGTATTTACAAATAGTAGCTATCTTAATAATACTCTCTCCCCTCTTTTCTCTTTCTCACTCTATTTCTCTTTCTCTGTACATATATATGTATGTATGTGGGTAACTTAATTGTTCAAATTGGAGAACAATATAAAGTGCTACTTAGTCTAGAATCGTACAAAGGTGAAGAGGATTATGATATGTTGAAGATAATATTCTAAAGTGTTTTGTTTCTTTTATGATTGTTTATTTTTAGTTGAAAATATAGAAAATAAGGCAGATTTTTAGTCTAAACTTTAATATGTTTCATGTTCAATTTTAAATCTTTGTATTATATATAATTTTTGTCTGGTATGTATACATATATACATATATATATATATATATATATATATATATATATATATGTATGTATATTTATACAAATTTTTAATTATATATAATCACTTTCCGTAATTAAATTCGACTTATATTTAATAGCGATGTTTTTATTTAATGGTAGGTGAGTGAAAAATTAATTGTCCCACTTTCAAACTAACAGTTTAAAGAATAATGTGTTCTTCATGATTATAAAATTGTTCTAAACTTTTGAATATTATTGTATACTAATTAAGTATTGTAAGTTTTATCGCCAATATTTCAAAATTAAATATATTTTACTTCATTCACTTCTCTTTCACTGTTTGTATGTATATATATATATATATATATATATATATATATATATATATATATATATATACATACATACATACATACATAAAAGCCATATCTTTGAAGTATAATAAATTATAAAAATAAATGTTTTTGTCAAGAATCGAAATATGGTCCGTTTCGAAAAATAATAATATTGGTTGGTATCCCCTCAGGTAATTTCGAGTATTTATACATTTAGGTATCGTGATTTGGTGTTTTTGATACCAGAAATACATAGTAAAATAAAACTTGTCAATTAATAATAGTATTATACATATCTCTCTCTCTATACATAAAATTAAAATTATCCACGAAAAGTTTTGATAATGTCGACTTATTTATTTATGGCGTCGAGGTTTCTGTGGTACTTAAATATGTTTATCTCACATATAAATTAATATGTTTACAATTTATCTGCGATAATTATTATATAAACATAATACATATATCTTCCTATATAAATATATATATATATATATATATATATATATATAATCAAAATTATCCACAAAAACTATACAAAATACACGTTGCAAAAAATAGTCTATCTGCGAGAATATTTATATAGACAGACTGACATATATTTTGTATATATATAGATCCATGACGTCGACTTATTATTTGAGACGTGACTTCTCTGATACCGAAATATATTTATTATTTCATTTGGTTACATGTACATGTTTATGAATACATACTTATAATTGACAAGTGGGCGAGCGCAGCGAGTTCTAGCGTTGGTGAATGCATGATATGAATATATATATATATATATATATATATATATATATATATATATATATATATATGTACATATATGTATTTTTATGATAAAGATCCACAATTGTGGATAATATTTAGAATTTGTACATAAAAAATATTTCATTACAACTGTCTTAAATACAGTCCTGATTTTATGTTAAATAACTAATTGTGTGTATAATTATCAATGTATTTCGATCAATGTGAAAAATAAAGACGAAGAGAGTAATAGGGATTAATTTATGAATTTATCAGTACATCCCACTATATAGTTCTAGCACTGTAGCTAAATTTACTTTTACAGATGAGCTATATTTTCAACCTAAAAACTACAAAAAAAATTATGATCATAAATGTTTAATAAATGAATTTAAGCATTTTTGATTGTTGCTTATGCATATTTTAATGATGATTGCATCATCCTTAGAATGTGTATGGGTGTAATTGCATATGTATAATTTGGTTATATTTTAATATACAAATATTTAATAGCCATATTTAATTATTTTAATTAGTATTTATACAATTAAAGGTTTACCTAGTCACTTAAACGTACGTTAAGTAAAATGTCAAACTTAACTTCCAACCCAATATCTCACGTTTTCATTGATTAATTTGATTCAAAATTACACAAATATTTTCCCGAAATACTAGTCAAAAATATCCAATTTGTATCAGAAAATTAAAGGGAATTAGATATGTTTATTACATTTCTTTATATTTGTTAATATGCAGGTTTTCACAAACCCCTCCTCCCATTTTAATATTAAATAATATTAAAATAAGAAAGTTTCATGCAGATATTTATCATAAATAAATTTTTAATAACAACTTTCAAAATCATTTTCTGAAAAGTTGTAACTAAACTCGTAAATGTTTTTTTTAATAACATGAAATCTAATTAGAAATAGATGTCTATAAGACAATAGACAAATTCTATTAATTCGATAATTATATAGATATTAAATTGTTTTATGTAAATAATAAAGATGTAAAGTCAATGCTAAATACATTTTCCAGTCACAAATCACATTCGCAATGTAACTACAATAAGGTTATGACACACACACACATACACACACACACACATATATATATATATATATATATATATATATATATAGATATAGATAGATAGATAGATATAGATATATATCTTAAACGTACTATCCAATTTATTAATATATGTGTAATTTATTTTTGAATACTATTTATTAGAACTAGATTTATTAAAATATCTACTAAACAACCGAATATGCAGATTAATTAGCATCAATTACTTATTTGTAACTTAATCTGAATTTAATTAACACCGAAGTTAATAGCACATCAACTAGTAACTAAAACTCGATTTTGTCGACATAAACACTCGTAAAACGTATATGATATCACAGTACATTGAATCCGGATTTCAAATAATCATTTTCCACTTTACAGAGTGTGGAACTGTGAAGGCTTTACTGTTGATAAAGTATGTTCGGATTTACGTATATTATATATATATATATATATATATATATATATATATATATATATATATATATATATTGTGTAATGGTATGTTTATATTGAAAATATATGTAGGTATGTAATGTATGTATGTACATAAGCTCATCAAATACAAATCATGTTTTACGTACATAATTATCCGCAAGCGTCACAGTTTGCAAATACGTCTGTTCATAAGCTGCAATTTAGACAATTGCGTTTTGGTAGTGTTTCTGCACAAAGCAATGCACATCATGCCGATTTACTTTATGCAGATTGTATGAGGTGAAGTCAATTTATTCTACAGTCTATTCAGTATAATGGATTTTATGTTTATAATCAAAACTATTAATTTGTATAAATTTTACTAATTTAATAACATTTACAAGTTGTCAGATTAATATATTATCTATTAAATGGTATAATTTCAATCGACACATTCGACACGTTTTGTAATTAGTTAAATGTAATTGGAATGTTATTCCTAAATGCGCAATCACGTATTTATAGACAACAGTGCATATTCATAGATGCACTAATGTAAATCTAATTTTAGAAATATTTCAAACAGTGTTTTAATTAAAAACACTTTACCAGGTTAAAAATTTAGTTTTTCTTTTATTTATCTAATATATTTTTTTTACGAAACTATCAAACTAAATTTGTTTATTAAATATTATTCTTTATAAAATAAAATACAGAACTAGAAAATAATTTAGTATTAAAGTTTAGAATTTCAATTTTTAGTCTCCACTGTCAATAGTGTATTAACAATTCACTTGTATTTGCTAAAATTAAAGTTATTAAATTTTTCTAGAGTGGTATAAATACTGAATATTTTAAATAACAATATTTATATTGTTTCGTTTTCAAAAAAGTATCTATGTAATAATATTTATACTTCCGTTGTTGCTAAGATATTGGTATTAAAATGATTAGCAAAATAATATACTTTTTTACAAAATAATATACAGAAATGATACTAAAGGTGATTCATATTATTGTTAAAAAAAATATTTCATCATTTCAAAACAAATCTTTGTGAGAATGCAAAGAACTTTATACGAATGATGTTTGTGAGACTACTGAATAATTTTTTTTATAATAAAAGAGTGGTAAAAGAGATTATTTTGATAATTTCTTTGCTACAACTATGGAAGTATATTACAATTGGTTATGTTAAAATAACATATTAAAAAATATAACCTAAATTATATTTTAAGAAAAGGAAATAAAACATTTGAAACAATATTTCATGGATATAGAATATTACTAGATATTTAAAATACTAAATTATAAACTATGAAGTACAATTATTTTTAGTTTTATGATTTTTGGTAAGTTTTTTTAACTGTCTGCTACAAATACTACTTTTGCTTGCATTAAAATAATACTTAATTATTAACTATTCTCTTTTTTAATATGCAGAGTTCCTAACAATCTGAAAATTATTTGAAATTTAAAGTATTATGCCCAACAAAAATTGAGTTCTTAACTTATCAGTTAGCTTATTATCAATGTGAAAAAGTATTCTCATCTTAAATAGAAAATTTTTTATGTATTATTATATGAGCATCTAAAAATAAAGATTCAATAAAGACTCAAAATATAAAGTTAACATTTTGTGACCCATTTCTCAGTTTGGATTTAATTTACTGTCCTTTATGTAATTATTAGGATGGCAAAAAATAATTGCGGTTTATGAACCTCAAATTCATATCGATTTTTCTCTTTTTTGATTTTACTAGCTGTTTTAAGCGTTCCAGAACTATTGGATAACTAACGCCTAACTTTTGTGCAATTTTTCGAATTGTTGGAAATAGTTTTGAGTCAACTAATGCCTTCAGTTGGCCTCGAGATTTTATGAAGTTGTTGCGTGTAGATATAGATTGAAGAATGATGCCTAAAAGACCACCTTTTTCATCTTGAAGGTTCTCGTCCCGAGTGAATTTTTTAGAACCATTATTGTCCTATACATTCCTTAAAAGTACCCACACCAAAAGCATTGTTTACTTTACGAGCAGTTTCTGCTGGTTGTCCATCCATTTTGAAATCAAATAAAAAATCGTTCTTATTTGTTTTTTTCTCTCTTTAATTCAATAAGCTAATTTGAAGCAATAAAACCCAATAAAAAAACTAATAAAACTAATAAAACCCCAGTTGATGTTATCAAAATACAGACCGAAAATGTATTTTAAAATGATACTAACATGAACTCGATGAAATGGCACTTTCATTAAAAAAAAATTAGGCTAGAATTCCGAAAACAAAAATCGCAATTATTTTCCTACCAACCCAATATTTAAACATTTATTATGTTTATTTTCAACAACTGGCTTTTGAATTTCAGTTATCTTCAGGTAGTATAGTTTCACTCTATTCATTGTTTACTTGTAAAATTTAAATGCGTCCTTTAAGTTAATTATATATAAATCTGTATAGTGAAAAAAGAGAATGAAGTTGATTAAAATTAACTATGAATATATAATAAAGATAAAAGAGATTCTTTTTTTATGAAAAATATTATTTATTTGTAAAATATTAGAAGGCAGGTAAATATATTAATATCTGTTCTTTTTATGCTAAAAATACAATTAAGATATATTAAAATATCAGTATATCTTAAATTAAATTAAAGTTGGTATTAAGTTTGTAATCAATATCTATTTAATACTGTTTCTTTTTAAATCAATGATCTTTTAGGTGTATTAATAATGATATTATTGGTCCAATGAAGATATATGCGATTAGCAATTGACTACACAAATTGACTACCAAATTACCCAAATCAAGTACGATGATTTATTAATATTTTATTTATAGATTTATTTTTTCACTGCGCTTTTTCTTAATAAATTTAAGTTAACTGCGTTTTTAATAATGAACTTATAATCATTACCTTTCCTATACTTATTATTTATTTTTATATATAATTTCTAAACTTCTAAATATTTTAAATAATGTTCCTATCACTATAATAATTTAGATATTTTTTTAAAAATATAACATTTTTAAAAAATATTTTTATCTTGAGAAAAATAAATATGTTTAGTATGAAGTGCCTAAATATATATATATATATATATATATATATATATATATATATATATATATATATATATATTCAGAAAATACGAGATTTTTTATTAACATGAAGTTAACTAAAATGCAATCGATAGCCTAAAAGCAGTTTGTATTAATAATATATGATGTAATGACAGAAATATTCAAAATGAAATCGCTACCCGAAATGTTTGAACCAACTGTAGATATACGATAGGAACAAGAGAAACACGAACAAACGTATTCGTTCGATGTTTCGTTATCAGTGTACTTGCAGCCGGTTTGCAGGGGTAGTACGAGATGTCAGCGTTGTCCGTGACACTTATTTCACGGCAGTTATCTCAGGCTAACGTAAGTGCTCGTTGTGGCACAGCACATGCAGTCCTAGGAAGTAATAATCATGTTGGAGCATTGCCAATTCGATGAAGACGATGATGACGCCTCCGCCAGGAGACAAGGTGACGTTAAAGACCGCCATTGAATGGTGCATTAAGTAGAATAATAATGATAAGTTCGCAAAGATTTTTTTTCTTATTTAGATACGGAAAGTAAGTATTATGTACGGATATTTAATAATAATACAACAAATACTTTATTACAAACATTAACTTTAAATAAGTTATAATAATGAAACATCGTTAAAAAAATTCTCATGTCAACATATATATATATATATATATATATATATATATATATATATATGGAATTAAAATTATTTTATTCAGAATATATCTAGTTATATAGGAGTATTTAAATAATTTATTTACTAATAAAACATGACAGTATTATTATTTTAAATACTTATCGAAAATCATGTGATTTTCAATAAATTTTTTAAAAAAAATGTTTTGTAAAAATAAAGACTTAAAAAATATTGCTTTTTTTTAGTTAAAGTTCGAATTTCTATTATTAATTGCAAATATTTAATGAATTCTAACACAAAGTAAATTAATTGCTATTTATGTCTTAATCAATTATATATTGATTTATTATAAACAATATATTTTAACTTAAAATTCTTTAATTTCGTTCGTGTACGCAGACTATGATTTTTATTGGAAGTAGATGCTAATCTTTCAACTTACTAGTGAAAGTTTTTTCTTTTAAGGTATTTCACAAAATATAAACGTATTAATCAGTCAAAAAAGTACGTGAATATTAAAATTTTATATTCAGTGTAAGTCATATAACAATTTTGAAACAGTAATACAATTTAGTTTTATTTTAGAAACAATTTTACTGCAACATATAGTTACTGAAAAAAAATTTTAAGAAAGAAATGATTATTTTTATTTGTTTCTATGCAATGAATGAACATTTTAATAAATTATTTATAGAGTAAAATTCAATTCTTAATTATCTTTGAAAATTCAAATCGTGAATTATATATTTTCTAAGCAGTTATATTTTATATTAAAAATAATCAAATATAAAAATAAAATATCACCTAGAGAAAATTATATTCATTAAATATTAATTTATCCATTAATATATATATATATATATATATATATATTGAAATATATTGAAAAAGGATATTCTCAGAAATAAAAAATTTACATAAATCCCATTCATTAAGAAGAAAAATACAAAACTGTAGAGTGTGACAAAAAAGTCATCTTTAAAACAGTTAATTCATTATTAATCTGTACACTTCTTTTACTGACGTCAGATGGAAGCAATTATCATATAATTTCTTAATCTGCTTAACTAGCACGATACGAAAAACAGTCAAATTAGCTTTTGTCGTGCTTTTGCATAAACAGGCAAATACATTATAAAGCCGTGAAATTACAAAGAATATTGTAGAGTCATTAAATACGTACATTTAACAAGTCACATTTAGATCAGTATAGTATTTCGAATATTAATTGGTTTTCTTTATTTCCTTAATTATACAATTATATTACTTAATTTATATAGTTTTTTATTTTAATTATTATTTATGAAAGAAATTTAAGTATAATCTAATGTCTTCAGGAATTAACAAAAAAATATTTATTATTAATTATTTTTTTAAATTATACTATTACTAGCGACATCACTATTAGTTAAGAATTTTACTTAAAATTTTAAGTATATAATTTATAAACATATATTTTATTTTTAAAATGATCAAATTTTAATAATGAGAGAAATTGTATTTATTATTATTTATTTGGAATTTACTAGTTGTTATTGAATTTTTTAAATTATGTATACTTTTTATAGTTGTTTGATGAAATATGCTTTAAAAAATACTTTTCTAATATTAATAATTATTATTATACCCATTCGTGAAAGTTGTATATATATAATAATGAAAGGATCATAAATAAAAGAATAATTGCATAGAGGAATAGTTCATGAAATTAATAAAATTGTCGTATAAGAAATTTCTCAGCATTATATAAAAATATTTTAAGGAAAAAAATTCAAACATCAAAGATAAGAAATGATCATTAAATCTTTCATATTTTTACTCACTTTAAAATAGTTAAGTTTTATTCAAATTAAGAATATAGAAATATTGTAAAACATTTCTTTTGAAATTGAAATTTATATTTGATTTTAACAATCAATAAAACAAATATTACTTTCATATAAAACAATTGTTTTGTCGTAGTGAAACCTATTGTGTTTTGAAATAGAAAAATGTGAAATAATGCATATGCTAGACAGAAAAAACTATAGTTTCATGTAGAACAATATGGAATTGCTAACATGGTTGACCAAAAACTTCATAGAAAATGTATACATTTTTTAACTAGATTTTTTTGATGTAATTCTTTATTTATTAACAATACTCATATATTTATACAAATATATATATATATATATATATATATATATATAAATATCAGATAAGCAAGAAATTTCTGTCGTTTTTGAATTGAGAAAAAACAATTGTGTATTTTTACATAAAATAACTTTATCAAAATACGCTCCTTCGCATTGAACAAACTTTTTCCAGCCAGAAGATAATTTATAAATTCCATTTTTATAAAACTGATTATGTAAAAAATGTAGACACCTCCATTTTTAACTCTTCTTCATTATTAAACTGTTAACCACGTATATGATTGTCCAAAGATAAAAATAGGTGATAATCTGATGGGGATATGTTTGGGGAATACGGAGGATGGAGAGGATCTCCCACACTAAATTCATAATTTTTGTTCTAGTCCCTACTGCAACGTGTGGTCGTGCGTTTTCTTGCAAAAATTAAACTATTTCATGATTTACAAGTTTTGTTGTAAATCATCGTGTACTCGTTGGAGTTGTTCACTATAAAGGTTTGCCGTTAGGGTTTGACCCACTCGTAGATATTCATGGTGAATAATTCCTTTTGAACTCCACCAAACACAGAGAAGAAGTTTTAGCGGTGTTAACTTTCCTTTAGAACTTTGTGGGACAGGATCTCCTAATGAAAACCAATGGGTGAGTACGTTCGTAGCTGAAATACATAGTTCATTTTTCATCAGTGGTAAAAATTTGAACCAAAATGTTCTCAGATTTTAGTCGTGAAATAAGAGATGTACACATTGTAAGACAATGTAATTTGTTATTGAAACTTAATTCGTGTTGTACTCATTTATTTAATTTCCAACTTTTTCCTATTTTGTGTAAATGCTTCTGTATTGTTTCGCACTTACTTTGAAGAATTCTACAACCTGTTAAACTGAAATTGGTTGGAATAGACACGTTAAACTGAAATTGGTTTCAATCATTGTCCCCAATTCGTCGATATTCAAATTCGATGGTCTGCCTACCTGATCTCGACTTTAATATATTCATCCCCGGCAGACATTTTTTTAATTTATCTACGGGCATCGATGTAATTTTCTTTTCTCTAAACACAGTACATTTTTTTTGTAGTTTCTGTAGCGTTAGTCCCAAGTTTAAATTCATAAAGCAAACATCCACGTATTACACTATTTTTCTAAGACTTTTTTTAGGGTTAGATTTTGTAAATTAAAATTAACAGTTCGAGATTCATTTAACAGTTAACATTAAAGCACATGCTAATATAACTGATGACAATTCTTGGAATTTTATCTGATAATAAGTGTAAACAATTCTTGGAATTATTGTACGTTATAACAACGTCAGAAATTTCTTGGTTACCTAATATATATATATATATACGTATATATACAAGTACATATATATATATATATATATATATATATATATATCCATAAAATCCAGTAACAATAGTTTTAAACGTTAGAACGCTTTTATTTTTTTATTGATTTCCCTCTTCAATATTTTTGAAACATTTTGTTGAAGAAGGTAACGGATTCAACAAGCAGTGATGCAAATTATTCCAGACACAAGCAATTTCTAGTTGTTACATGTTGGATAAAAGAGTCATAACTCATATATCACTATGTTAATATATCTTGCTGGTTTTGAAGATTGAATTATGAATAAGACTTGTGGGAGACTATTAGACTACAGAGTATTATGTACAGTTATGACCAGTCCAAAAATGTTTTAAAACTTATCTGACCGTTTTAAGTAATTGTTTGCAGTTCTAATTTATTTTAAACAAATGATCTTTGTTCCATAAAAATAGTTATGGAACAAAGTTTTTCTTCGATTAAATTCCAGCATTGTTGAGTATCTTACAAATTATAAAAGTATAAAATTTTAGATATTAGTTTTTGCTTTTTCTGTATTTTTTTCCATTCAAGTTCTTCAAATATTTCACTTGAGTAATGCAATCTGACTAATCTCCTTAAAATAAAGTATGCTTTCTATAATTATGCTTTATCCATATTCTAATAATGGACTCATTTGTTTCAATGAAGCTTCTTCTTTTACTTTAGAATTTGACCAAATCGTCTCTTTTCTTCTCACACACACGCATATATATATATATATATATACATAGGTTCTTTGGATGATTCAAATTAAGTTTTGAATTATTTGTATGGATAATATTAAACGTTTATGTTTCAATTATGAATATGCATCATTGTACTTGTAAAGCGCCTTTAAACGTTTGCATACGTTGAGTATTACAACTTGAGACTTCGACATATAGCACATAGTCAGAATAACACATTCAACATGTTTAAAATGTCGAAACTTGTCTAATATATCTAATATATTTTACATATGTAGGATAAACATATAAAAGATATCTAGGTCTTAACTGTGATTGTGGTATGATCGTTGATATGTATTTTTATTTATATTGTCACAGGTCCTTATATACATATAAAAAATTATATACATATATATATATATATATATATATATATAGATAGATAGAAAGACAGAGAGAGAGAGAGAATTTTTGACAATAATATCAATTTATAACTTTTTATTCACCAATTCCAATTATATTAATAAGTAAAGCAAAATAAACTATATGTAACATTTATTGTAATACTGACCTGAACAGTTTATGATTTTTTTTAAATGAATAAAAATGTTACAAAAATTTATTCTTTACCATCAGGTTTAAAACCAGTAATCAAATGAAACTTCTGATAGAAATTATTATATTTCTTTTTGTATTTTTTTTCATATACACATGTTATCCATAAATGAAAATTTTAATATAAATTCAAAATATATCATAATTACACATAAGAAAAGTAATGAAAATTAGATTCGCGTTAGAATTCAGTATACACACGGAATTTTATATAAGTTTTTATATAAAATTAGAAATGCAAAATGTACGAAACAGTTTTTATTAAAATGCAATCTTGAATGCTTTTTTAAACAGATTTATACTTTTTATTTTTGTTTCGTATTGAAAATAATTTTTATATTTATTTAATGATAGTTAGGTTTCCTTACTTTTTAAAAAATAAAGTATCATTAAAAATGCAGAATTGAATTAGTTTATTCAAAAATTTTAATATTTTTTTTAAAAATGTAAACTTATTTTTTTGTTTAAACATGATCCTATAGGTAAATATCTAAAGAATTAACACCTAAATATTTTCATACCAACAAAATATTAGCCAGAGAAGAGCTGTAATATTTTAAACAGCTCCTCTATTGTAATAAATCAAATTAAAGCTCATGTATTTGAAGAAGATACTTGAAATATTTATCTTAATTTTATTTCAATCTATATATTTCTTCAATGTTATATTGTTTTATTAAAGAAGAGCAATAATAAAATATAACTAACTTAAAAATAAAACAACTCATTTTGACTCTAATAAGAACTATAGCACTGCAAGGATCTGTAATCCATTAGAGTAAAAAATTTGATTACCTAATATTAAATTTATATACAACCTCATATATAAATTTTCCGTTCACTTTATATCGCTGAATCTGTATGAAAAAATAAGAATCAACTTATTTAACACTGTATAATTTAAATTCATATATTTTTAATGCTTCATTTTAGAAGTATTTATTAATTTTGAAATAAAAAAAGAATTCGTTTTATATTAATTTTTATTCGTGATTATTTTTCAGATAAAATTATATCCTTATAAATGTTATATTTGTTTTGTCGCTTTCGAATTTAATAACTAACATATTCATTTATTTAACATTATGGGAAAATCGTTGAAACGGTTTTCATTTGTTTCGATACTGAGGAATGTTACTTCGCCTACGCAATAAATTCCTAGAGAGAATGTGTAGGTGTAAATGAAAGCAAGTTTAGCATAGTTTCTTGAAAGTAATTTTGTTTACTTATCGTCAGATAAACAATTGTACTAATATCAATTTCCTATTAATAAGAAAATTTTATAAATCATACATATATATATATATATATATATATATATATATATATATATATATATATATATTTTATTAATTATATGTACTAATTTTATGAAATTCGAAATTATGATGTCATAATAATTTGAAATTAACTTCATTTTAAAATATGATTAATAAAATTTCATGTAGACTTAAATGAAAAATTGTATGTTTCTTTAAGTAAAATAATAATTTAAAATTTGAATTTCTAAATATTAATACTTAATTACGTTGAAAATATTTATTTACAATTATAGTTTTGTATACAAAAATACATATTAATAACAAAACGTTTTGCTAGATTTCATTATATAGTTATATTTTTTATTCGTGTACCTTGTTAAATATATATAATTTTTTTTTTTTTATTTATTCAGTATGTTTATTTATTTCATGAACAACACTGTTTATTTAATTTAGGAACAGCTAGTGAAATGAAATGCGTAATATGTATTTAAAACCATATAATAGTAATAATTTGGGAAAAAAAATATATATATATATATATAACATATATATATATATATATATATATATTAATTTCTGTATGACATTTAATTGTACAATTTCACATGGAAATAATAAATGATGGTGTAGGGGTTAAGAATAGTCATGTTGTTTTTTAGTTAGTTTTTTAATACAATTCAATACTAAAATACAATTGAACTAAAATACTAAATGGAAGTTAAATTTTTTTTTAATTTTTGCATTTTTAATACTTACATGCGGAAGCGTAGATTGAATCATTCTCTCTCTCTCTATGTATATATATATATATATATATATATGTATGTTTTGTATTTTTTTTACACAGTACAAGTGAAACAGGAAAACAAAATTAACATTTTTGTATTTAATCTTTTATTATAGTAAATTAAGTGTTATAAAATTATTTTAAATATTCAAGTATTTGTTAAAAGTAAAAAATAACATAAATTATTTAAAAAAATAATGAAAAAACATCTTTTTCTTAATCTAGTTTAATAAAGTTTCTAAAGTAATTTCAAAAAATAAATTTTAAAGACTGGATCTAACATCTAAATCATAGATTAAACGACTTGTTGAAGCAGTATTTGAAAGTTTCGAATTCTTTGAAACGTTTGTTACACTTACTGCAATAATTCTTCATGGCTATGAAATTCACTGGCACAAACTAGACTTTTTAAGTGACCCCACAGGAAGTTCAAGTTTGATAATCGAATGGAATAGAAAATAACACCATTCGTTTGTTTTACTACAAACTGTGTAGAGAGAACGTCAGGAACGTTTTAGTAAAAGGTTGAAATTTCAAATAATTATCTTAAAAAAATAAACATCGGTTGAATAATTTTTTTTTAAAACCGCGTTTGTATGAATTCTTATTATTTGATCTATAAAAAGTATAGATTTTTTTTATATTTATACATATTCAAAATTGTCAATAAAAATATACATTATTCTTTATTTCGAATTTTTAAAACCTGATGAAAAGAGTAAAATATTTTACGAAAAATTCTTAGGCACATAAATTTATATTATCTACAATTTTCAAAAATCGACTGCTAGACAGAAACATACATACACATACACATTTATATATATATATATATATATATATATATATATATATATATAAATTTGTATATATGTATGTGTTATACATATGTCAAACATTATCATTGCCGTAAAACATTGTCGTATACTATGATATTTAAGATTATAGAGTTTGAAGTATTATTCTCTAATAAAATAAAATTACTCACTGAAGTATGTTTTATACAATATTATTTTTACATTTTCAATTATTAATGATTAGCAAAAATTTTCTTCAATTATACACTCTCATAAAAAATAATACTTTTTTATTATCAAAGAAAGTGCCAATAAATAAATATTTAATAAGAATGGCAGATTAACGTGATTCAATTTTCGTGGATAACCCTGTTATGAAAATCTTCGAAAATGTCATGGAGTAAGTCTCTGTAGTAGTTACGAGAAAAGGAGAATTTATGAGTGGGCGAAATAGAACCATCAAATCAAAAGAGTTTTATTTGAACGTCGCCGCAACAGCACGGTGTCGTGAAAGCAATAAGTGGTTCTCGCACAAGGTGGCAGTCTTCACAGCGACGCGTTCTTACTCGCTCGAATCTTACTTCTTACATCAGAGAAGTAGCTAGAGAGCAATACTGCAGTCGAAGACCGCGTGTCGCCAGTGCGGCTGCTGCTATACGCAGGATTGATCGACACAATTCTTTAGAAAACTTGTTCAAACTCGACGACCGACTACCAGCAAGTCACAGCTGGTTTAACGTAAATGTTGAATATCGACGTGTTTCTAGAAAACAACAGCGAAGTATATTTTTCAACTGAAAAATATAAGTGTTATTTACTAGTCATTAAAAATATTTTTTGGTATAATAAGAAATTAATTATATTGAAAAACATTATAAAGTGAACAATTTGTTCTGAAAATTTCTAATAAACTAAGTGTTCCAAAATGGATTGATCTTTACAAAAAATATTTTTAAATTTAAAAAATCAAAATCTAGGTTAAGTATGTTATTTACCTTTCAAAGTATTCTTTTACTTTTTCAATACTTTTTTTTTCTTATCGCAAAACGAATCTTCTGAGCCTATGTGAAAAGTTTAGCTATTATTGAACCACGTATACAACGTTATTTGAACATGATAGGTTTAGTAATATTTCGTTTATCGAGTTTTTTTATATATTTTAATAAAGTTAAATAAAATTTTGTATATACATACAAAATTTCAAATTGAAGACTCATACGAACTTTTGATACATTTTTCTAATTATATGCACATTTAAACTATAATCATTGAATACGGATTCAAAAATAAATGATACATATTTAAAAAACTTAGGAAATAAATTGAAACCTTAATTTTTTAAATGAAATTATATACATGTATATATATATATATATATGTATATATATATATATATGTATATATATATATGTATATATATATATATATATATATATATATATATATGTGTGTGTGTGTGTGTATGTTTTCATTAATTCCTAATTAAATGATTTCATAAATTATAATGTATTTCTCTTTAAAAAATAGCCCGAAAAACGCTAAGAAGTTAGTGAAAAATTGTAAAAATACTCTTTATTATTTTAACCTATGTAAAAAATTTCGAATTGATACTCTGGCTCATTTAAGAGAAATTGGATTTTAATTTTTCAATATTTACCCTCTTATAACTACGTTATTCAATATTTACGCTATTTATTATTTTTATTTACGCTCTTATAAGAAAACATCATATAGTCAAATTTAACATCAAAAAAGATTTAAAAAATTGAGAATTAAAATAAATTTCTTCAATGTTTATTTTATCAACGGAGGAATTTTTGTATATAAAGTCGCAAAGATTTCGAATACTATTTTAGAAAAATGAATTATTTTTAAATGAAATTTGACAACTTATAAATACGAGTTACTAAGGTGTGAAAATATAGGAATATCAAAAGTAGCTGATAACACAACTAAGACGTTTCTAAATTTGAACAGAAAGTGATGTATTCCTGTGAAACGTTTCATTCATTCTTTTCCTCTTAGACATTTTCTGCTTATTTTCTTCTAACTCAAATTTCTTATAATGTACTAAGTAATCAACATATAAATCATGACTGAATATTATTATAGTGTTGTTACATTTAAAACCTTAAATAATATGTTAAATATCAAACTTAGAAAGAAAAAATATTAATAATCTTCATAAATGTGATATTTATTAACCATTTTCATAGATATTCTATATAGCACTTATTTACCTTATATCAATAAATAAAATTTAATAATTTTCAATCCATTAAATTGAAAATTGAAAATTTTTAATTCAAATATATTGTCTTGATAAATTATAATATTCTTTATGTAAAATAACATAAGATTAAACCACAATTTAATAGTAATAAATTATGAAATGAAAAGTAAATAATGAGAAATTATAAAAAGTAGTTCAATTTTTTTAGTATGATCCTGAATTAAAAATTCCATTAAATTTCATATATTTAATCAGGTTACTCAGTGATCAATTGAATATAAAATTGTAATTGAAACCTTGAAAAGTTTATTAATAAACACAACAGATATGTTACAGGTTTTATAATAATTTAGAATACTTGCTTCCAAATAAATTATATCGAATTTAATATTGGTAAAAATCATAATACTTAAATATAAAACTTATATTGAAAATATTTATTGTCGAAAATAATTTTATATTGAATATAAACAAATTTGGTTAATTATATTTTCTTCCAGTTCTTTAAGTTAATGAATTGAAAATATATATATTTAAAATTGCTGTACATTATGTATGATTTAAACATCATTTAAAATACTGCAATATTAATCTACATATTTATTTATGCATTCCATAAATATATACATATGTATATATTAGAAGGCTGCTAGAAAAATAATTGCAGTTAATGACCTTCAAATTCATAAACATTTTTTAATTTAAGTCGTCCAGAACTGTTAGATGACTAACGTATAATTTTTGTGCAAGCTCTTGACATGTCGTGCATGGTTCTGATTAAAATAACACCTTCAGTTGGTAGTTATGACCTGAAGACAGACATCCGAGATAATTTTCATCTTCAAGTCTCTCGCCCCCGGCACAAAATTTTTGGAACTTACATTGGACCGAACGTTTCTTAATAGTACCCTCACCAAAAGCAACTTTTAGTTTACGAGCAGTTTATACTACTTTACCACTTCTTTTGAACTCATGCTAATCTTTTCTCTTATTTGCTACTCTTCCATCTTTAATTCAATAGCCCAATTTGAAGCAAAATTATTAATAAAACTAACATCGATGTTACC
Source organism: Acanthacorydalis orientalis (assembly GCA_034766995.1). NCBI lineage: Eukaryota > Metazoa > Arthropoda > Insecta > Megaloptera > Corydalidae > Acanthacorydalis > Acanthacorydalis orientalis. The sequence goes on from CM068314.1 coordinate 45,248,092, forward strand.
AAAATACATACTTAAAAATGCATTTTAAAATCATATTTACATGGATACAATGAATTGACACTTTAATTGAAAAAAATTAATGTTAGAATTCAGAAAAGAAGAACCGCGACTATTTTTCTACCAAACATATATATATATATATATATATATATATTTATTTATATACATATATGATACAAAAAGTAAATAAATAAATATACATATAATATTTTATATAACTTTATTCATTAAATAAAAATGTCAAGTTCCTTCTTAAAGATGTAATCGTGTAAGAATTACAGATATTTAATTAAAAAATGTAGGTCCTTTTACAGACTTCCGTACTTGAAATTCTATATACTTAACAATCCCTTACATCAACAAAAGAGGATCATGGAACGAACGAAAGAAACGCGTCAATCGTATAAAAGTGTGAAGGGTTATAGCTACATCGTTCACAAACACATTCTTATTACACACATATAACACTAATACACTACGCACACAATCGTACACTTATAATATATATATATATATATATATATATATATATATATATATATATGTGTGTGTGTGTCTGATTGTATTTATATATATATATATATATATATATATATATATATATATATATATATATATATATATATATATATATATATGTATATACACACACATACAGTCACATAATGGTCGCCTTTTCTAATCTTTGTCCGTGTAAAGTCTTTGCCTGTGGCGAACTTAATGGAACTAAACCTAAGGAAACTTAATCAATAAATGTCTTAACATTCGACTATAAAGCGTAGGCTATTTCGTAAGATCTCCAAGCGCGAAATTCTCAGATGGATTTGAAATGAATATTTTATTGACATACGTATAAGAATACAATCTCGATGGATAAAGAGATAAATTGTCTTTATATTTAAAAGATAAATTGTTCACGCTGTAGTCACTTTGAAATTTAATTTCAAAAGAAAGATATTTGCATTTCAAATTAATCGATCGTGGACGTATTTTTTCTGTGATAATTTTGTAAACAAAAATTAGTCATACGAAGTGTTAATAATTGATATTAAGAATTTATGTACTGTATCATATGTTTTATCTGAACTTTTATTATTTGTAAAAATTTATTTTTTTTGAAGTTGGAATTCAAAAATGAAATTTAATTGATTGATAAAAGAAATATAAAGTAAACAACATTTGATTGATAATATTTTTTTTATAAGATTTACTCTCGAAATTGATATTAAGACAGAAAAAATATTTTAATATATTAATTAATAATGTAAGTCTCTGATAAATCGTTAAATGAAAAAACAAAAATTATTATTACATTTTAATGAAGTCTTAATGACTAAAACGAAAGAAAAATATTCAAAAAAGAAATACAACCATCAAACTTCAGTTTCCGAAAAAATATTAATTAAAGTCATTTATTTATATATTACAAAAATTATTTAATACGTAATATTATTTTAGAAAATAATTTAAATTGTATAGTATCCCAAATACATTTTTCATAGAAGACCAAATCTCATGTACTAGACAGAAAGGGGCTACCTTTCAATATAAAAATTGTATTATTTATTGATATTTATGTTAAATATTTTAAAATGTAATACATATATATATATATATATATATATATATATATATATATATATATGTTTATATATATGTATATTATTTAGCCTAAAAATTATAACATTTTAAGAGATCCAAACTATGCATACTTTTTCTGTTAAAGGAAGTTGAATGCAAAAGACCTTCAATTTTGAAAAATTGATTTTCTTTCTATCAAAACTTTACTGTTTCTCACAAGTAGATTGTTTCCATAGCAAAAATACATCCAACTGGTTACGAGTCAGATACATACCAAACTTATTTATCTTATCCCGATCCGTTCAAATTCCATCTATTTTTATAAATGAAAAAGGCTTGACAGGAACTAGATTTCAGTGAAACGGGGATGTGTAAAATGATATACAAGACTTTTTGATGGTATAAAAAATCATTTCTGAAAGGGGGATACAATCATTGTAGTGTTATCGCTGCAATATAAGTATGTGTTATTAGGAAATGATTGTAAGAGAACAGAAAGTAACTTTTATCCACAGATTCTTCTGTAATTTAACTAAATTTTTTTAATAAAATATTAACTGAAAGGTGTACTTTGGGTTACTTAAATTTATATACGTTATAAAAATTTTTACCAAAAATTATTAAATCATTTCATTATGAGTACGTACTTCAATTCTAATTTGAAAATTATTAAAAATTTTTTTCAGATATACATTATATTATATCTTTAATCTAACAATGTGTAGAAAATATAAACATTATTAAAAACAATATTAAATATAATGTTTAAAATTCAAATTTGTACATATTCTAAATTATAAAGTAGTAGTAAATAATAATTTATAAAATATTTTTTAAAATATTATTATGAAGAATTAATAATGAAATTATTAAAAATTAATAATTAATAAATATTTATATCATCTCAAGTGTTAGATATGTACAATTTTCTGTTTGGTAATCACATCAAAAATCTAAATTATTCATTCAGTTATTAGTTAATTAAAAAAAAGTTACCCCTGTTTATAACGGAATACATCAACACATTTTGCACATTTGTGTTAGTTTTTGGTTGAAAATATGATAACTGTTGACAGATAGAATCAGGCTATAATCTCCATAGATTTGTGTTTAACTAGTAAAAAGGAGGAAAATATGTACAGATAATATGATTTTGTTGATGTTTTAGTATGGTTTAAATGTTCTGATTTTTATTTGCATATTTGTAAGTCGTGCTTAGATTGAAATTTAATAATTTATTGTAAATTATATAAATTAAATCATATATTTTCAAAATCTAAGAAATGTATATATATATATATATATATATATATATATATATATATGCATACAACTTATCCTTGATTTACTTGGTAGATTGGTTACCCAAAAGTACCGTTAAAATCGAAGTCATGCAATTCCAGTCCATATCTCATATTAAAAATAAGGAATAGGTTTTAAAAACTTGCAATTAAACAATATTATCTATTTTTAATGAAACTAGGGAATATAATTTACACACTAATTCAGAAAACATCAAAAACAAAATAAAAAAGTGTTCATTCTGTATCATTTTTACTTCTTAATTTTTTCTTCATTTCTCTTCTATTCGCATCTTCACTTCTATAATTCATTTTCCAAAGGCACGAAGGGAGGTTCATGAGGTTTGAAGGGATGTATGTAATGTTATTCAAAACTGATTCTTTCAAGTAGAAATCTGTACTGATATTTATAGAGAACATTTCCTTAAATTATTATTTTTATGCAAAAAGTATATAAATAAAATATATTAAATTTAAAAGTGTTAATTTTTGCACATTTCACGACAATATAGGCATAATAGATAAAAAAATTTTTTGATATTAATTGATAAAGTTTTTCTCAATTTTCAATTTTTTATTTTTATTTTAGAGCATTTTACATTTTATTTCCAGATCTACAGATAATTATTTTCAATTATTCATATATTTCATTTAGTTCTCTTAACTTCTTAATAAAAATTCTTTATTAATCTAAACAATTCTAACTATTATCAGTATTTTATAAATATGAAATTAAAATGAAATATAATTTTAGCATCGAGGCTAAATTGACATTCATAAATGAATTTTTCATTGAAATTACACTTTATATTTTTTCTGATAATATATACATGTATTTCGATGCCATTTCATCGATCTTAGAGCGTTAAGTTATACATAAATCTAAAAAAGGATCAATTAAAAACCTGTTAATTATCATTAATGCCTGGTTTTTAATATTTTTCTAGGTGAAAAATCACACAATACATATAGATATTCGCGTAAAATTCTCACCAGAAGAACTAGACGCATACAACACACACAATTGTTAAATAAATCAGTTGTAAAGAAATAATATCAATACAAATTTGTTTTGATTTTTAAATTTGAATTGAATCAATTATTGAACACTTTTGCATGGAACTTTTTTTACAAATTGTTAGAAGATTTGAAAATTAGTTTTTTTTTAAAAAATATTGAATTGTATTTTTTAATTTTATTATTATTACTTATAAGTGCAACGTATAATATTTTTTAACCTTTAACCTATGAAGTAACTAACACACATCTTCCAAAAGAAATGCAAATGAAATTCAATGTATTTTTTAAAATATTTTTTATTATAATACCAAGGGGCTCCGCTCCCTACTCTCTTGGCTCGTCGATCCCGGAGGCTTTTCTCCCTACTCACTACGTTCGCCAACCCCCGGGGGTTCACTCCTGCTTGATACGCTCACTCCCTCGTTAGTACTGTTATTAATATGATAATAAAACAAACAATTATCCATTATTCTCTAATCGTTAACGTTCGGCTAAAATCGGAAACAATCGAAAAGAATATGGAGATAGAAGCGGATGTAGAGGTAGAGGAAAAACAAATTTATTTTGTGACATTAATCAGTCTTGCCGATAGAATAGTTTTATTATAATAAATATTTTTCTTATTCAGAAATTGTTTTTTTTTGTAGTTGTATCTGGATAACAGATTTACAAATAAGTGTTTATATATTAATATACTTCTGTAAAACCACATCATTTAGAGTACTTTCAGAGAACATTTTATGTAATAAAACATTATCTGAAGTTTACCATTACAATTTCATTGTCTACGTGCAAATAAGAGTAAGGGTGAAAGTGCTTATTTAAAGATTTGTTAGTGTTTAAAACAAAGTGTTCAACCTTTTTTTGTAAAATATTTTCCATCCAAAAGGTTTTTCATGAAAGATTTTTTACAAATTTTTTATTAAATAATAAAATAAAATTATACAATTACAATTAAATTGATAAAAATAATAATAGGCTAATAAAAATAATATAAAATTATTAATTTTATATTAATATCTGAAGAATATTAAATATATTCTAATATTACTATTCATTCGATAAAGAAATATTCTTTTTTCACTTCCCCGAATTTATTAAAGTTAGTCGTAGATTAATTCGAAACAAAGAGATTTTATGAAGTAATACATTATTTTCTCTACTTACTTTTATAAGAACGGACATTTTTTGATGGATACATAATGAAAACGTGAACATTCCATCATATATAATTAATCTTGAGTAATCATTCTTTTGAAATATAAATCAAAAATGTTTGCAAATTATTTATCATGAACCCTTTAAAGAATTTATAAAGTGTAGGTTGAATTACTTATATTAGTGTTAACTTATTGGAAAAAAGTTAATTTGTTTTGATACCTACAATACATTTTCGGAATGAATGAAACCAAAAATATCTTCATTAAAAAAATAACAAAGAATAGTTCAAATGCATGAAACATTTTTTCAAGGACGAAACAATTGTCAAAATTATTTTTTTATTCCATTGACATTTTTTTATAAATGTTGAAAGGTGTGTTTATAATGAAAACAAGTTTATAGAAATAAAAAAATAATACAGAAGAATTATGTTATTGATCAAAATTATTATAGGATTTTTCATGAATATATTAAAATAAAATCTTTCATAAATAAACCATTTTATGCAATATTAAATTTTCAAAGTACCAATACTTTTATTGTCTAATATTGACTGACATTGTAATCGTGATTTTAAATTCTGATATGATTCTATGTTTAATAAATGTTTATATTATTTACAATTTTCTACTGATGAACCTACATTGTTATTCAAAAATAATTAGATTCTATCAAAAGATAACTATACTTTTAGCTTTTTAAATGAATTGTTATTGTCAAACATAATTACGATAAATATTAAACAATAATGTTTAAGCACGCACATTTATTCATACATCTAAACACACACACACACACACACACACACATATATATATATATATATATATATATATATATATATATATATATATATATATATATATATAAATCTATTTCTTTTACTTGACATTATATTATTATCAAAAAACTGAAATATAATATGAATTTTTTCAAACTCTTTATAAACGATGCTTTCATCATAAGTCACTCTTTAAATTTTATTAAATTCGGTGTTTCATTACACTATTCATGCAAATATCTTAATTAAAGGAAAGATGCTTACCTTTAGATAATTACTAAATGGGTTATGTCGTACATTATTACTATATATTCAAACATATGAACGTTTCAGAAATACTTAAAAAAACATAAACGTATAGTTATCAGAACTATAAATATTATAAAATAAGTTTTGTTCACAATTATACTTAAAAATAAAAGTGTGTAAAAAAGTAAATAAATTAAATTTTTGGTAATATATATTCTTTGATTGAAAACTAAACTTTAAGTTACAGATTTAAGACTCATCAATTTTTTATTTTAGTTTACATATGGTTATTGAAATTATTCTGTGTAATACGAAATAAGACATTAATTATGAAATACATTTGAAAATGTAAGCATGACAGTTTATAAAGTACTAAAACGTAATCTGGGTTTGCTTGTAAGACACGTAACCTAATTTGTTACCCTATTCAAATATTTACGCACCGTTGCTTAATAATGTACACTTCTATCATTGCCAGGTATTTTGTCCTAATGTTTATGTCCTAACAAGTATTTTAACATATCTGTAAGGTAATTAAGTCGTTTATAATACATTAACATTAAATTGTACAATTACTGATAATTAAAAAAAATGACAAAAAATTAAATTTGAAATAACATACAATGAATCTTCTTTTAAGTCAGTGCCATTTTTTTGTTTTTTGGACATTTATATTTGTTATTTAATTATAAATATTAGTATAAAAAATATGCAAACATCTTATTGCCTGCATATATTATTTTTTTAATATTTTAATAATATAAAATATAACAATTGATGATAGAATTTTATACTTATTAGAATTTTTTAATACTACCTAAACTAAAATATTAATTTATTATATATTATGTTTTGAAAATTTCAATATACACTATATTTTCAACAATTTGGTTTTCAATTATTAAAAATCTGCGTAATCCGACATAGCTATAGGACTTCCAAAGATTATCAAATCTTAATTAGTCTATTTTTAACAATAACCTAATATATGTGTAATATATGATGTTAGTGTTACCATAAAATAATGAATTATAAATGCGATACATATTTATGTTACATTACACATTTTTTTATTTCTCTTTTAGTAAAATCCTATATTTCTATTACCCTCTCAGTCTTGTGTACGTTTGATTACCAAAAGTTTACTCTATATTAATGTCATGTTAAAAATTAAATAAAACAATCAGATGTTTGCTTGATGCACTGTTTTATATTTATCAAATTTTATTCTTGGAAATATTTAATAAAAAAATAACTATACTTACTAAGTCACTTAAAACTTAAAATCTTTGTTGTGATACTGAACTAAATTCACGTTTGCAAATGAATTTTTCACTCACCTTAAGAAAATAAACAAAATCTGATATAAAATCATCAATATTTGTTTATTTTTTACACGCATTTCGATGGCGGTGCCCTTATTCTCAGAGCACTGTAATAAAGAAAAATATTTTCTTTACTATTTTTTTTGTAGCGCAGTGCTTTGAACTTAAAGGATGTAAAATAAAAGACAGAAAATAGACCTATAAATTCCATGCATACAAAATGAAGCCACATAATAGCCCAGTAAGAAGTTTGTCTTCACGGGTACTCTGTGGTTTTTGTGATGACGCTCGATTCACGAAACAATTTTGATTTTTGAACAGTGCAAGTCGAGAGCTTTAGTGTTCGGTACTTGTTCTGGTAGAGAAGCCACATAATTAAAGGCACCACGAAATAATGATTATTCCTTACTCTAATGACGTCAAGAATCTTCGGAAACTAATCAATTTTTTTAAAAAAAATTGTAAGTAATGTTGTTTAAGATTTAAATTTTCGGTACTTAAAAACCAAAATATTAATTGTGTTATTATCGCTTATATGACTCGAAAAAATAAATGAATGTACGAATATTTTTTAGTAAGTAATACTTAATTTTATGTATACAATACACAGTTCTGACACTGGCTAAATTCACTTTCATAAATGAATTCATTCTCAGAGTACAAGGCATAATAGATTTTTGTATACTTTGCTCTTTGAAAATGATGGTATTGCCAGTGAAATTTCCGTATTTAAGAATAATAATCAATAATAATTTATTGAACATTTTTGATCAGAATTTTTCTTTGTTGTTCGCGTAATCATGTAATTATGTATGAAATTAATTTTAAGTTTTTTTAATATCAACTATATGAGAAATACTCGTTTTTATTCATATTCTCAATATCAATATTTTCAAGTTGAAAAAGTTAGGAGATTTGTGATTTAAGTTCTTAATTGATTTGATTTAATTTTCATTCTAAAATTTAATAATAGTTAGATAAATAACTTTTTCTAAAATATTAGCTTCATTACAGGTAATGTTTTGATGTTCGACATATATTTAACAATTTTTTTGAGTTCAAATTTTATATCTAAAATATTTTCAACATGTTTATCATTAATGACGCGTGTTATAAATAAATAATTATAATATTATTAATTAAATTTCATGTCAATTAATGTACCATTATATATATATATATATATATATATATATGTATATATATATATATATATGTATATATATATATATATATATATGTATATATATATATATGTATATATATATATATATATATATATATATATGTATATATATATATATATATATATATGTATATATATATGTATATATATATATATATATATATATATATATATATATGTATATATATTTATCTATTTATATGTATATATATATGTTGTAGGCACAGTTCGACAACCAGGCAAAGTGCGACTTTGACTAGCTAGTATATATCCTGATTTATGAAATCAAAAATACCTTCACCCACACCTTTACCTTTATCTTCATCTTCACTCTTTTACTCTTATCACTATTTCACTCCTTTACCTTCATTCTCACTCAGCCAAGCGCATGTATACAGCCCTGAGTAGAGGATCTACTTCTGACTTTGACTAACAGTGGCCGGGCAAAATCGGACTTTGACTAGATAAAGTCGAACTTTGCCTGATCGTCGGACTTTGGCTACGATATATATATATATATATATATATATATATATATATATATATATATGTATATATATATATATATATATATATATATACCTACCGTAAATCTTGTAGTTTTGGTTTTAAAGCAGTGAAATAAAGTAGGATAAAGTCATTAAAGAAATAATGAAAAGTATTTATTAATAAAAGCAAAATTTAAGAATATAAAATTATCTAAAGAAGAATCTTTTTGATTATTTCAATTTCTACATATATGAAATAAATATAATGACTATATGTAAATTAAACTAGAAAAAAAATAAATAATATAATTTAATTTTTTTTTGGTATTTAATATTTAATTTCTTAATATATTGCACACACACACATACGAGTATGTATGTATATATATATATATATATGTATGTATAATTAAGATATCTTTTAATATATTATATATGTAAATAGAATATTATAAGTAATTATAAGTAAAATTTTACCTAATAAACTTTAAATATAATTTTAATTTAAAATTTATATTGATGATTTTAAAATTAAGTAAGAATCTCCAATTTGTACTAGATATCTATAACGGAATTGATTTTTTAATATTACTACCTACATAAGATTAATAATTAGAAATTCCTACTTTATTAATATATTGTAGTATATATATTGTATTCAACTTATTATTCAAATTTAATTATCTAATAAATTATTAAAAATGCAGATATAATAAAGCGGTATTAGATCATTTATTTTCTTACCATTAATTTTAATTATATATATATATATATATATATATATATATATATATATAAATATAGTGATAATAATAGGAGGAAAAATATTATATGACTGAACGAGAAAATAAAGTTAGTAGTTGATGGATGAAGATAAATTATAGTAGGATATATTATAAAAAATAAATCTGAAATTAACGAACTGTACTTTCTTCTAATTATATAGAATTGACGAAATACAATACAATTAAAAAAGTATGTCCAGTATATTGCTGTACAGACCAATGTATTTTAACTCTAACTCAAGCTTATGATAAAGTATACTAATTTAAAAAAAATAATTTTGCAACAATTAATCATTAAATCATTATGTTTATTTTTTAATTTTATATACCGTAATTGCGTCCATATAAGGAGAAAATAAAGATTTTTATAATTACTAGGCAGCTCCTAACTCCTTCCGATCGCTTAACCCCGTGTTTGGGGGGTGCTTCCCGTTCACTAACGCTCGCTTCCCCTAAAAATGATTGAAATTAACAAATTATACGCGCAATCACTCTGCGTAAAATGCAAGTTTTTATTGGAAATTAAAATATTTATTGGAAAAGTTTGTACAAATTAACAAAATACAATATTAAAATGCATAACAATTTTTTTACTCCCTTCTTCCCGTAGCCTTCGTGTCCTGTTCGTTGACGTTCACTCTCCCCTAACAAATGACAGTAATTTACAAATTATACGACCAAATAATCTGCGTTAAATGTAAGTCGTAAAATTTTTATTAGAGAAGTTTATATAAAATTTACAATAAAATAATGTATTAAAATGGCTAACAATTTTTTTCCCAAAAGTTTCAATGAATATATTATTTTGAAGAAATTTCCTATCAGTTTTGCACTGAAGTCGTATACCCTTTTTCGTTGTACACCGAGAGAGACTTACATACATGTGATTGAGCCAACAAATCGGAACAGAGACCACGCGATTTCCATCAACCAATTAGAACAAGAAAAAAATTTCCAAAAAATTTATACATATATATCAATTTAAATGAAAATAAAATTTGCTTATAAAATTTTTAATATCTGTAACTTTTTAAACTTAGAAATTGAAACTGTAAGATATTAATAAGATTATATTAATATAAGTAAAAAAATGGTTTTTCTCATATTTATTTTGCTAGGTATTCTAATTTTAGAAATATTACCATTTTTAAGAATGTATGTTTATATTTATAGAGTAATAAGAATAATTTAGATTCTTGACTTTAATGAAAATCTTACCTTCTAAAAGTAAATCAAAAATATAAATCTTTATATTACTATAAAATTGAATTATTGTGTTAGAGAAAATATTTCTTAAAGTATATATATCCATTATTATTGTGTTGCAATTGGTTCTCTCTCTCTCTCTCTCATGTATATATATATATATATATATATATATATATATATATATATATATATATATATGTGTGTGTATGTATATGTAAATGTATAAATATAAACTTTTATAAAAATTTAAAAAATGTTTTACTAGTTATGTGATTGTCTATATATTATACTTTATTGTTAATAAAAATAAGTATTATATGTATACATGTACAAAACATATAATAAGTATGTAAGAAGCATAAATATTAATGTATGTATAAACAAAACTAAAAATAATATATATATATATATATATATATATATATATAAAATATTAGAGATCATAATGTCTCATATATTTCCTTTACTTCATAATTGAGCGCATGGAGCCCGAAGCATCAACAAAGTCGTAACGAAAAGTGGCGGGCGACAATAACACTCGCTCATTGTTAACGCTGTGGTGCCACTTTCATTCGTAAGGAATTATTATTGAATGGAGCCAGAAGACCACTTCTAGCACAACGAGAGTTCCAATAGAAATTGGATTAATTGACTTCGTGAACAACTTTTGCCACACATGAACATTTTATTCCGAATTGTTTTGATTTCTTTACTTATTCCATACGATTTTTTTACTTAATAAAATATTATTACTGAACACATTGCAGACTCGATAATATAATATAATACTGTTCTGAAAAAGTGTTATGTTTTTAATAAACTTTTTTTTGTTTTATCCAGACGATATATGAACACATTCAGCCAACGGTTATTAATCTTTTCATGTCGGTTATGTTTCATATTATGAATGAAGTAATATAATTGATAATGTAAGGTTCATATTTTTATTAAACAAATATTTTCATGTCAAAAGATTATTAATTGAATTTTCTCTTCATTGATTATAACTTTTGAACACTATTGATACAACATTTTGTATGAAGACGATTAATTCGTAATTATAAATATACAATTTTTTTTAAAAAAAAGCACTTTTGTATAAATATTTAACACATTGTATTTTTTTTTCACTTATCTTTTATGAACTATTATTACATTTAATTTTTCATAAATTTTGTTATGTATTGTACATTCTAATCGAATTAATAATTTTCATACATATAATTAGCAACTACGAATAATAATTATTAAGTACATGTACATAATAATTTAAAAAAATAGAAAATATATTAGATAAAAAAAATATATTAAATATTTATAAATATCCTTGCGTTTAAGCCAATAATTTAATTGATATTTTGGCAGTATCTTTTTTTTGCATAGAATAGAAACATATTTTATCTATTTAAGGTCTTTTTGTTATTTCATAAGTTCAAATTAAATTAACATTACGACAGCATAATGGATATATTTATTTTTAATAAAGTCGCATTAATTTTATCTTCATTTACATGCATAAATATATACACACAACACATATATAAATATATATATATATATATATATATATATATATATACATGTAAGTACGTGTATGTATATATATAATTAAATATCATCTTTGAAGTCTTCCAGTCGACAGTAATATTCCCACATTATAAAAGAATTAATCATAAAAAAAGTAAAACCAGAAACGAGATAACAAATATACATTTTTTAAATCATCAAAGCAGAATTTGTATGGAGACTGGCCGAGTATATTTTACAATTTAAAAAGATGAAGTTGAAAGGAAAATACGAATTTCATCTTTTAATTTCATGTAAATTATATCAGTGCATTCACTTTCATCCTAATCATATTCAGATAACGTTCATCTACTGTTAGATGAGAGGTTTTATTTTATATCTTTAAATCAAAAGAATGTTTGAGGAAAGAACACTTTTTTATTCTATTAGTTCATTTCACACACTTTTATCATTTAATTTGAAAATTTGCAGTTAAAATATTTGGTTTATATTCAATCAATTTCATTTTAGTTTTCAGTTTGAGTAATTCATGTATTTTTTTTATTAAAATATTTTATAAACTTTTATTTTAGATTAATTATTACATATATAATTAATTAATCTAATAATACAGTAACAACTATTATGATAATCATATAATTTAGTAATGAGATAAGAAAATATATAGTGGAAAAATACTTCAGAAAGCCAAAAATACAAATTCTTGTTTTAAATTCAAAAGAATTGCAGTTCTAGTTAAAAACAGCATACTCTCTATCATTTTAAAAACCAAATATTTTTTTAAATCTATAGGAATTTGAAATATATTTAATATCTTCTTTTTGATTTTTAAAAGTCAAAGTGAATAATAATTATGTCAAGTAATGAAAACTGAATAGTTTAACTTATATATATATATATATAAATATTTGAACAGACATGTATTTTTTTCAAAAATTTTCAACTAATTTTTTAATTTTTTGAATTAGTCAATATTTTTCAAAAATTTGACTAATTCTCAAAATATAATCTGGAATCCAAAATGCATAGTCTGAAAGGTTTTAATTAGTTCGTTATTTGAGGTTAAAGACGATATCTACAAATAAGGTCATTAGTTTCCGCAAAAACTTCAAATCCCAAGTTTTAAATAATAAATAAAATATTCTTATCCAGTTATAATGTCGCTTAATATAAATATTATTCCATTATATAAAAAATTCAACAAAGATCGTTACATAAATTCCTTATATAATATATCATTAAAATACAAATTACAAAGCTGAAGCCATTTCAAGATTTTCGTAAATTAAAGATTTTGTGGAATGTGTATTTTAAGTCTAAGCAAAAAAAATCATCTTCATTTTTTGATTAAATATCGCCGATTTGTTTGAATTTTCATAAAGTAAAATAACAAAAGAAGTACGCTTGTGAAAACTTTATGTTGATAACAAATCACTAATAAAGTGAGGAATAGAATATATTCTGTAACGACATATTAGTTCAATTATTATGAATTACAGTTTTTAAAATCATTTGCACGAATAACAACTTCATTAGTATTAAAAATATTTTCAGCTAGAAGAATCATTATACAATTATATATATATATATTTATATATATATATATATATATATATATATCATCATCATCATCATGCTCTGTCAGTTATATATATATATATATATATATATATATATATATATATATATATATATATATATATACGTACATATCATACACCTACAATTAATAACAGTGAAACACTTCTTTTTATGAAGACTAAGTATTAGTTAGAATTCTATCATATTAAGCAATAACATGATAATAACATTAATTGACATGATTATACAATAGGGACAAACATTTTACTAGGTATTTTCATGAAACGCCTGTTTTCTTTCGATTCATTGAGTTTAAATCGTCTAATTGTTGAAATGTGAGTAATGGTGTTTTGTAAAATGACTACCACTAGCGAAAATATTGTGTCCCGTCATTATTTAATTGTTTTCTTAGCTATAGAATAAATATGTTCTGAAGAAATATATCATGATTACTAAGAAAATTAGTGCAAACTGAAATCGAATGTCAAGTACAGTTAAGTCGAGCCGGGTCATTTTAATTCAGACCAATTAAAACTGTATTCTGACACAATCTGACTGGAACTACCTTAACCTAACCTAATCAGTTAAGATCAGATCTGATTATAATAAGTTTGTGTTAATTTCCGAAGTAACCATATTAGTGTCAATCTAAAAAGTTATTATTGATTAATTAGTTTTAATTTTAAGTTGTTTAACTTGTTTTTGTTTGGTATTTCTTATGACCAAATATATCATTTATTTGAAAAAAATTCTTTCAACTTCAAGATTGTTTATGTTTTTTAATAAATGTTAAAACGTCTTTATCCTTTTCACTTATTTTAATTTCTTTTCAACACTAGAAATATAAACGACAATACGAATAAAATTGCAGAATAAAATTATACTATGAGAGGAAATTATTTTATAAAACTTCAATATTTATTTTGAATCACATTATCTTATATAATTTAAAACACCTTGTACTGAAAAGAAATGGGCGCTTTATGAAAGACTTTGGAAGAACATCTACTATTAGGAACTTGTATCATTTACCAACATTTCATACAACCCCTAGGATCTTTATAGAAAGGCATATTTCACTATGTGATTGCTATATATATATATATATATATATATATATATATATATATATATATATATATATATATATATATATATATATATATATATATATATATATCTAGTTTAATAAAATCTATTTGTGGTTATTGTTCATAGAAGTCTAGAATATCAAGTTATTTAAACAGTGTCGTCATTTAAATTGTAATCTTATTAAATATTTGTTAATAAACTGTTTATAAACGTTATTGAACTTTGAAATTCACTATGTATTAAATTGGAAAAAGTTCTATTTTACTTAGAAGTAAGAAGTTATTGGAATTACAAAAATATAAGCAAATAAATAAACGTATACACACATTCAGATCTTTCCAATTATAAGAAACAAAATTGATAATGAAGAGTAGATTACTTCATAAACAGGTAGTTTAAGAAAATATACTTAATAATATATATATATATATATATATATATATATATATATATCGAAAGACTGAATTTAATAAATTCCGGATGAAACAACGAATAAATCTTGAATTTATGAAAAGATATTGTGCGAATGATATTTCTTCGAGCCTGTAGACACAGAGATGCAGAGTAAACTCGCAACGAATAAATTATTCAACAAACTTGCAGTTTTGTGTGGAAAGTAGATGAGCGTGCCTGTGAATATTAAAGAGCTGCTGAGACGCGTCATACAACGACACATAGCTTAACTTTGCTGCTGATGCTGATGTTAGCTGACTACTGAACTACTATAATAATAAACTAATTTTACCAAGGGGAACTGTAATCACACGATGGTAACACCATTTATATGTCGTTCCACTTGACTCCGTACGCAAAGACTAATAGACACAGTAGAGATGTGTCAAGTTTGAGAATAATTTACTTTTAGAATTAAGTTGTTTTCTTTACTCAAACGTCTATTTGTTTTCAGTAATATTTGTTTTTGTGGTTTGTCAAACATGGTACTACAATAGTTTTACAATATCATTGAATAACAGTAGTGTAATTTATTTTATTAGCATACCAGTTTAATTATTTTAATCTAACATTCACAGTTATATTAATTACAAATGTTTATTTTATTTAGACTGTGTTTAAATTGTAACTAAATTTCAATTGTTGTTTATTCTTTCTCATGTAATACTGAATGTAAAAAAGTTGTAGGTAAATATACAATCATAAAAATTGACACTTGCAAGATAAGCTTTTAGTATTTTCTATATAAACTTGTACAGTCAAACTGTCATTTACAGAAGTAGAATAGAATACTGCTATTTTGTGGTGTTTACGTTTATACAGTCGGTATATTTATCTAGCTGTCAATTAGGTATGTCAAATGTTTGATGATATCATCTACAGACAAATATGGTTGTCATATTTTTCTCGTACAAAATCATTTATATTTGCAATATATTAAACAGAAATCCATACTACTTTTACATTTTTTTACAATTATTATTGAGTCTTTTTTAATTTAAATTATATCTTGGTTTCATTCATAGCATCTTTTTTACAACTTAAAAGTTTTTATTTTCAATTGCACAATCAATTCAAATAACTTTTCTCGTGATGAATATAATTTGTGTATTTTAAAATAGATACTCATCAATACTGAGTTTAAATACTTTATCATTTTTAATTTAAAAAATGTATTGTACTTTATTGTTTGATTTTTTTAATAATAGTATAGAGATTTTATTATAAACTGTATTTACTATATACTACTTACAAACTCTGTAAGTTTGTATAAAAAAAAAAACAGAAAAATTAATTAAATAAAACATTTTCTTTATGAAATTTTATATTTTATTGTGGTTTTGAAGAATATTTGTTGAGAATTGTTGCGAATTGAATGATTTCTATTTTTTAAAAAAAGCATCATGTATTTATTTTATAACAAGAAAGTAAAATATTTTCCACTTCTTTAATGAAAGTTCAAAAATAACGTCATTAATTATATTTTTCTTAATTTTGTACCTTTGAATAAGTAAAGCCGTACACACGTTTTAGTTCTCACTATGACATCTCTTTTTTTCTGTTATCTGTATCTCTCTCTTTATATATATATATATATACATATATATATATATATATATATGTAAATGTATATATATACATATACAAATATATATATATATATATATATATATATATATATATATATATATATATATATATATATATATATATATATATGATAATAGTATTTTGATTTGAATAACATTTCAAGAAATTATCGATCTTCCAGTTTTACGGTTACTTCCATAAAAGTATTGATTTCTATTTACATCTGAAACGTTTTAAAATATATATTACACATATTTTATGTTAAAATTAAATATGAAATTAAATATTTATGGAATAAGTCAAAAAGATGCTATATATTTTTTAATGATTTATGTTGTTCATCAAATATTATTATTAAGTTTCTGTAGATTTAAAGAAACTAACAAAAAGGATTCATTTACTTGTAATTTATTTTTGTGTATATATATATATATATATATATATATATACATACATATTAAAATATTATCAAAAAGAATTTCCCTTGAAACTATTATTTAATTTAAAATTCCAACCATACTTTTTATTCAATTATTTATGTGTTAAAAAGCAACATACTGAATCATTAAATAATTGTACGTTGCGTGACTCCTAACGGTCTTGATATTTTTTTACAATAATTTTAATATGTAGAAAAAATTATATGGATTTCACGAATACTTTTTCTTTCTTTGATAGTAGTTTTAAAATAACGTATTAAATCTTATACGATTTTTAGAAAACTTGAATTTTAATGTTTTTGTATATCTCTAATGATGTATCAGTTTTATGTTAAATCATTTTTTGAAAAAATATACTTTCTGTAAGTAGAAATGCAATCAGTTAAGTAATCATAATGAAAATATAAAAAGAAATCTAAAATTTTAAAAAGTTTTGTAATTTTTAATTTATTTATTAAACAAATTTAAATATTTAATAAATATATATTTATGTTTTTATAGTTTCAAAAGTCTATAAAATATAAACAAACTAGCATAACATAAACACATAATTTATTCCCAGAACATCGAACTAAAATTACATTTTAGTTATCATATGCAAATTTAAATAGTTTTTTTACATTTTCTGAAAAAATATTCATTGTTTCCAAAACAATCAAAACACAAAACACTTTTCTAAACGAAATATGTATTAGAAAATTATAGTCGTATATAAGTAAAAATATCTTCATTGCTTGTTTTATACTTTATTTAATGGTTCATGTTTTCATATTTGAAAACATTTGGTAAAAATAGCAATAAATTATAAAAGTATTTAAAATTTCACAAACTCATCGTAATGCACAATTTTGTGCTTTACCAAATAATCAATAAATAATTATTTTTTACTTTGATTCGACTGGTGTATTTCAAAAGAAAAGTCGTCATATTAAAAATGTGAAGTGGGTACAAAAAATCAGTTTTCTATGCTTCATTTGGAAGTTTTCTAGTGTTTAACCTTAAAGGACTTCAATTTGCATCAATTGATTTACTATAACCTAAAAAATAATGTACCAATTTCTTATTTTGCTTATCCTTTATTTCTGTTATCTTTTTATTGAGTTTTATCATTAAGAAACAGATTTGAGCTGAAATCATTATGCGTTCGAAATCTTTCACACAAAGAGAAATTATATGCTTTTTTAGAGATAAGAAACACACGTTGCACGCACACACACACACACGTATATATATATATATATATTTGTATATATACAATAATACATAATTTTCGTGATTAAAAAAATAAATACATATTTTCTGGATTAAGTTATAAAAGCTACGACTTATTATAAAATATTAATATTGGAATAATTCTAAAATGAAAATTAAAATAAATCTTTAAAAATCACTTACTAATAAAAATGTGGCGTAACTTGATGAAAATGTTAGAAAAGTTTCAACTATTTTCCATATCTTTCAGTACTTCTTGATGCGAATATTTTTTATTCGTTTATTATTAGTAAATTGGGATAAACGTATCGAATTTTAAAAAATAATAAAGGAAGTTTTAACTTGTTGTTTTATACGTATTTGATATATCATGAATTTCAATTACACTTTAAACATACATCTTAATTTATAAAAAAGAACAGATTTATTAGAAAAAATTATGATCCATTTCAATATTACCAATTTTATAAAAACAACTTTAATATATAAATCAAGGAACCATGACTCATTTACTATAAAATTTAATTTATTATATTCGTATAACAATAATTTCATATATACATACTTTGCTATATAATTTGGTTTGAAAATTACTATACGGAAATCAATTCAAACAGTATGATTTTTCAAGTATGTGAATTAAATAATACGAATAAAATTTTTGTAGATAAAAAAGCACAAAAATAGAAATATCTATAAACCAATATGATTCTGTAGGTGACAATATATAGTAGTATTAGATTTTTTTAAAAATTATTTTTATTTAAATATTTTATGAATATATATATATATATATATATATATATATATATATATATATATATATCCGTATGTTTATGGGTGGATGGGTGAGTGTGTTTGTGTAAATTATTTCAAATTACATTACAAAGTACATATTTTAATATTTCATTCATTTAAAGTAATTCAATGAACTCTTTATGGAAGGTATAAAAATAAATTGCGATCGAGTTATTTTTGCTCGTATATATTCTTGTATTTTTAGTAGATACACTATTTTTCCGGAACAACTTCGCGAACAAAAAAACACATCTCTCTCATTGGTTAAATAGCTACAAGGGTTGGTCAATTCATAGAACGATCGTGGTTGTTTTTTTAGTGGTTCAGTAGCGTACTACAAAAAGACGTACGCAAAACATATTAATCATTTCGCCTACACAAAACTATTGGCAAAATAGACGACACAAATATATCACAATTAAAATAGCTGTTGGTAGTATATTTGTTCATTTCTTGTACTTTTTAATTTTATTGATTATTTTATTATTGTTTGATTAATTTGGTAACATTTATAAAACCTAAATATAATAAAATATAACATCCAGACATTTACTTTATTTCATTTGTTAGTCACACTGTTTTATGACATTATTGAAATTAACAATCCATGTTTTTTAAATATGTAATTATATAAAATAGGTATATGTGTAATTATATAATTATGTAATTGTATCAAATTATTCTAAACGCTATCAAAATGAAAGCTTTTGCTTTTTTTATATTTATCAAATATTTTTTTTCCGAATAATATATATATATATATAAATTTGTATTCAATTTGAAAATACGTACTATATTTTCTTTTTCGATAGCCCTACAGCTCAAATCGAGCTTTGGCCTCCTCTTCCTCCTGACATTTTCTACCTCCAGACATCCTTCTGCCTACCAGTCCTTCTCTGGTTCGTTACTTCCATCAGTTCCACTACATCCTTCTCTACATTATCTATCCATTTTTTTTTGCTGATATATCTGGTTTCTTGCTGCTAATAGACTGACTCTGTATTTTCTAATTTCGTCGAGTAGCTCCAAACCCGCCGCTTCTGTGAAGACTACAAGTGTTCCATGTATCAAAAATCAAATCCGAATTCCGTATTAGTGGTCGTTCTCCGTTAAATACATCTAGTGTTCGAGGGTTATTTTGAGATTGCATAACGTTTATTGTTTTATGAGGTGAGGTTGTTAACCAACGCCTTTTTCGGAGAATCATTCTCCCGTTCTCACTAGCCTCAAACCCTCTCGACATCGGGGTTACTAGATTTTGAGTGATGTTACTCAGGTTACCAGGGTTAACTACTTGGAAGTGAGAGTCTGAATTGGGTAAGAGAGGTTATGCGACGCTAGGTGGAGTCGGCGTCGTATGGTACGCATGCACTACCCTATTTAACCCCACGATAAACTATATATTAAGTTATTAGTAAATAGTTTGTATATATTTATTTTAATTAAAAATGCTATTACATAATTCCGATAAGATCAAAACATAAACAGGATTCATATATAATTTATACAATTAAAAATCTGAAATAAAAGCAAGTGTTAATTTTAAAAATATTCATTTAAAACTATATTTTACGTGAACAATGATTTTTAATTAAAATTTACAGTTATTATACAATTTCAAATTGATTTTGTTACTCAAAGTTATAATTGAATAGAAATATGTTTTTTGAAAAGCATAACTCTTATTTTTTTAAATACAGTACCAAGTCTAAAAAGTATTGTTGCTAAGTTTGTATTACATTTTACCTATTGACATTGTGGTAGTTCTATTTGCATACAAATTGTGTGCTAAAAAGTAGACAAGATATTAAAAAATAAATAGTCAACTTAATTTGCAAGTGCTTATATTTCATAATTTGTCCGTACGAAATTAAATTTTTTATAACGAAATGCATAACAAATTCTAATGGCAATTTATGTGTAATTACAAACATAAAGTCTGTTTTTTTTTTGCTCCATTAAATATTAATGACTCTCATTACCTTTTACATTTTACTAAATTTATCTTAATGTACTATCATGTATAAATTTACATAACGAAAAAATTAATAAGAGCATGTATAAATTAAAAAAAGTGCATGTTTATTCCAATTACAATGACAGGCCGCCACTGACTAAGAAGTACCTCAGCTACTGTGTGGTGATCTGGGTCTCTCCGGGCTAATTGCCTACGGGCCGGCCCCGGCCTATCTTCTCACAAGCCGCCTAGGGACAGATCCTGTCTAATGGAAACCGCGGTCACTTCTACTGTGGTTTCTACGACGCCTGGCGTCCTTGTCGGTGTCATCGTCAGGCGTGTCAACGCATCGCTGATCCCGAGAACTGAACTCACGTGTTTGTGTGCAGTGGTGACACGAAGCGACCGTTTCAGATATTTTTAGTTGGTTGATCGAACTTCATGTAACTGACCTTTTGGTACCGTTCTATCCAATGTTAAATGTATTAGTGAAGTTGGTACCAAGTCAAGATCCTTAATATTACTATAGTTTACTCTTAATTATAAAAGGCAATGAACGAAAAACTAAGAACGATACTAAAAATGACAAAAAATACCAATTATATCTTATACAAAATCATTGTTTATTCATCTAGTAAAATATATGTTAGTTCAAATTATTTAATTTGACAGGAGAAAATTCTTTCATATATATATATATATATATATATATATATATATATATATATATATATATATATATATCATGTTAAACATATATTTTATAATAAATTTGATATATTTATTATATTTTAAATAAACTATAAACATTTATAATAATTCGGTCTTTCTCATAAAGTGTTATATGACTAAGCTGAGAAAAATGGTCATTATTCTTCATAAAAATTGTAACAACAATTAAGTGGGTATAGTAATGCAATTACCACGTCATAAACACGATGTGTGGTAGATTAGAATATAGAGTTAATCCGCAAGTCATCTTTCATTAAGAAAGTAATTTCATAAAATGAGTTCAAATAGTTTTAATCTATACAGGTAAAATATTATAAAAAAAAATATTTATATGAAGTTAAGTAGTGAAATTATAATGAATATAGTGAACTATAGCGTAGAAATTGAGAAACAGAGATAAAATTAAAATCAAATGGTATGTACTGTAATTGAAATTAAAATAAACATTTAATTTTTTTAGAAATTGATATGTCATAAGCGAACTTAAATTAATTTTAAAATAATTTTGCTTGGATAATTATCAGAAAATTGTTTAAAATAATTCTAAATCCATTTTGTATAAATAAAAAAACATTTAACCACTTTTTTATAATTAATTATATATCGTTATAATTTAATCTATAAAAATCTATTATTACAGTCATAAAAATTATTACTTTTTTGTGGCAGACATATAATTAATTTTTGAAAATTAAAAAGTCAAGAATTAATATTTAAATATTTATTCTTTTATTAAAAAAATATTCTCATATTGTACGAAACCTGAATGTTTATATTACGAAAATTTAGTATCTTGGATAATTTTTTTTTGAAGTGTAGAAATACACAGAGAAGAGATAACAAGAGAATTTTGATTAAAAGTTATTAAGATTATTGATAACTTGGCTTATTTGATAAATCAAAATTATTTGGTCCAATATTTTTAAATCATATCTATCACATACATTAATACTTAGTTATTTTAAAAAGTAAGAGATATTTTCAATGTTGAATTTTTTATAAAAAAGATAAATTCTAAAAAAAGGTTCGTGTAACACAGTACGCGCTCCAGAAGTGAAACTTATTTTCCGTCGGTTGAAATATAAAGAGTTTTATGAGCATGGTATCATACATGATAAATGAATGACTTCCTTTTTGTTTATTGTTATTTTAAGAATCAGTATGGAGAGAGGACAAGATGTGGAATTTTGTATAAGAAGAAGAAGGTAAATATAAAACAATAAGAATAAAATTAGAAACTTAATATTTTTTTTATAATATTTCATCAACTTCCATGACTTCTTCTAGTAGGAATGCAATTGGTACAACTGATACTGTAGTCTTATGATAACTGAAATATGAAATGTAGGTTTTAGATTATATGTTTTGAAGATATCGCAAAAAGACATCATCTAATGTAGTACCCTATTTTGTCGTTGTGATTATGGGATAATTATTCATACTTAAATTTAGTTTTTTACGTAGAAAATTAACAAGTGGTGCTGAATCTTATGACGGGAAATTGACATTAAAATCCACACTGAGAATCATTGGTAGTTTATCCTCTCCCTTGCCAAAGAGCAATGCACATCCATGAGTGTACGGTAGTAATGAACGGTGTATAAAGTAGAATATGTCATCCATTTTTTCATTCGGAGAAATGTAAATCATTACAATTGTTTTTCGGTCTTCCATTTTACACTCAGCAACGTAGAATTCATCAACTGCTGTCACCGTCGTACCAAATAACTGGGATTGTGCAACAGTCATAGTATTTTTTATATTGACTTAAATTAATGTGGATATTGATTTTTATCAAACTGTAATTATATAAAATATAAAAATTACATGATATAACATATCATATTTCAAAATAAATAAATAAAGACGTAATTATTAATCTGATATAATTTTTCATGAAAAAAGCTAATTCATTTTATCCAAGAAATACTTATCAATTTAAAGTAAAATAATAATTAGATTTCATTTATTAAAACACAACCTTAGAAAATATCTAAATTTTTAAATTAAAAATATTGTAAATTACTAACCAACAAAACACATTATACTTTGTTTGTTTCGACATCAAATTTCGACCATGTTGGCTTTTTCTATTAAAATTACAAATCTCGAAAAATCTAAACCATTTCAACCACTCCGTTTTTCAATTGTACTTAAAATTCAAGACACTCCTCTTAGAAATTCTAAGATGTTTATGAAAGATGCATAGAATACTTGATTTCGAAATTTTAATTCGTTCATGAATTTGCTTTTCTTTAATTAACGATCGTTCGATATAACGTACTTCACAAAATAGACGTTTTATTGAATGATTACTGCACTTGAGTCATTTCGATCGACACTCTTTCGCAGTGAAATAATATCAACCAGTGTTTAACATTTGCAAACAATAGAGCGAATCACTATATACAGAATCGCATCTTAATTTGATTTCGTTGGATTTATTCGTTCTTTTTTTGGAAAAGTCATTGGTCTATGTTATTTTTTTTCCAAATTTATTGGAACTCCTGTAATATGTAAACTGATCTACGAATCAAGTATCGTTATTATTTACGCGATTATATATAAACCTGGTAAGCATCTTAAAATTTTCAAAATACGCCAAGATATAAACATATAAATTGCCAACTTTTAGTCTGCAATATATATATATATATATATATATATATATATATATATATATATATATATATATATATAGAGAGAGAGAGAGAGAGAGAGAGAGCATATTTAAATTTTTAATCAGTTTCGGTGGTAAACAAAAGATTTAGAATAATTTGATAATTTCTTTTTTACTTTAGGATATAGAACAAAATTTTACCTATATATATATATATATATATATATATATATATAAGTATATATATACATACATGTGTATATATATATATATATATATATATATGTATTATCAAACAGATAAATTAATAACCAAATATACGTGCTCTCTCAGTGCTTATATTAATATGTTAGCGTATATATTAAATAGATCTATAATATAAATGCAAAATTCGGATAAAACAAATACTATTGTATAGTAAACAATATTTCGACGTTCTAGGTTCATTAATCAAATCTATTTATTTATGAAATGTACTAATAATATTCAAATGTCATTAGCAGAACAACACATGTATATAAAATGAATTATGCGTAAACTACGTGCAATATCCACATAATCCTATTTAAATCTATTAAGAACATTTCTATAAATGTGCACACAATTTACGATTGCCATTGATATTCATACATGCATCTTTAATGAACATGTTCGTGTTGTCTACGGGAAGAGACATTCAATTTTATCCATCGTAACAATATTATTATGGTAGATTGTAGAAGATTTTATAGCAGCGGTCGTTTATTACTTGATAGAAATGAAAAAGTAATATTTGAAAAAGTAATATTCTGTTCTGTCAAGAATGTTATTAAGTCAATACCTATTTTTCAATATGACGAATAATAAAATATCGAGGAAATTGTGAATAATTTGAATTTAATATTCAATAAAACATGAATGTTTTGACTTCCGTAAAGGTAATAAATAAAACTAAATATATGAATATTGTTGTCATTTTAGATTCTCTTCAAAAAAGTAATAAGTAATATAATTCTTACCTTTCGATGAAATATTGACTAAAAATTTTTTGGAAAGAAATTAAAAGAAGTGTGTAGTATTCTAATAAAATCAAAAAAAATATTTTTTTCTAATAATATAAAGATTAAAAATATTTCGCTTTTTATCTGAAAAGTAAAGAATAATTTCTAACCATTAATTGAGTGTTTTCAAGAGAAGTTATACTTTTACACGAATCTATAAAATGCTTTAATGTATGTTATTACTTATATATATATATATATATATATATATATATATATATATATATATGTATGTATGTATATTGATTGTTTAATTATAAAATATGACATTTTTAAACATCTAATTTTTAGTCAATATTATTATGATATGAAAAAAATTATACAATAGATTTTTTATTTCAAAATAAATCAATAATTTATTTCAATACAAGAGTAAAATTTTATATTGAGTGACATTTTTTTAAAAAGTCAAAAAATAGAATACCTATATATATAGACACCTATATAGACACAAAATGAATTCGGTGATTTTGGTGGTCTTTCGATATCGTCGAATTTCGAGATTAATTCTTCCGGAAATATGTCATTCAAAAGATTCCATCCTCGCACGTGCTGTGTATGATAAAGTGTGATCTTGTTAAAACTACATGTTCTAAAAGACCTATTCGTCGCGTCGCCGTAAAAGTATTTCCTGTAGCGTTCTTAAAAAAGTTGATTCAGAGACACCTCTAAACAAATTACAGCATCACACTGTCACTCCATGTAAATGTAAGGGTTACTGATATATATATATATATATATATATATATATAAATATATATATAAAATTTTAATTATAATTAATATATAAATTAATAATCGCAGTTTTGAAAATTGTTGAAGGACAATATAATTAATATTATACGTATATATTTACACACACACACACACACACACATATATATATATATATATATATATATATATATACTTGCAGTGAATATTATACACTAAAATTTCGTTTCACAAGTCTAAAGCGTATGAATAACAATTCGATAACCTACGAACAATTTAAGCGTGTCGGTAATAAAAACTTTAACTCAGCATCCTCGTGCCTTTATCACTACTCTCAAGCCAGTGAATATCACAAGAACTTTGCACGACCCTCCAATATACTCCTTCCCTTTGTCTTCATTTAGCCTACCTTCACTATCTGGCTCAATGTGATCATAACACCGTACTTAATTCCAGAACACGCGTCCACATAAATGAGGTAGATTCATTATTCACATTCCACATTGATACATTAAATAATAGTAATACCTTTCAAAAATAGCGATATGTTGTTCTTTATTAAACTTAAGGAAAATTATACACTTGTTTCAGGTTTAAAACACATTTCATTACTTTTTATATGCAAATAGTTTCACCTTAAACGAATCTCTTTGTTTCTCGCATGCGTTTATGTTAAAATATAATAGATCGTCTTATTTAAATACAGTGCTGCTATTTCACTTTAACTTTGTTGAAATTTTCGTGCCGAATCACTGTATCTACGTACGATAAGTCTATTATTAATATAACCAATACGCCTCCTATGGGAATAGTTCTCTATATATTTTCAAGGTATCCTTATTATTAAACCAAGCTTTGTCTTTGGTTACTGACATATTTTGCATTAACTATTTTATGAGATTCCATATTTGTATAATTAATTAAAATAAAAAAATTAATGTAAAATATTTCTATCCTTTTTATTATGTTTTCAATAATTTAAAGCAATTTATTTTTATCTAAATTAATAAAGAGAATCATCATCGTGAGACATTTTTCTAGATATTGGTTTTATTGTTCTCTATTGGGTTTAATAAAAGTTCGTCTGTAAATTTTTTTTGTATATAAAATAGATATTAACTCCTTAAATTTCAAAAATTTAATAAAATTATTTATTATAAATAGTTTTGAAAATATACATATTTATTTTAGCAATTAACCTGAAATTATTTTCAAAAGTTTTATACTTTTAAAATAACTATTTTTTAAAAATGAAGAAATTAGGGTAAACTTTTGAATTTTAAATATAAATGTGTAAAAAATCAATAGATATAAATATTTTTTAAGTATCAAGAAGCTCTCCCTCTTACTCTCTACTCTCACCAACCCTCTCAGGGATCTTTCGTCTCCCGTTCGCTGACGTTCGCTCTCTCCAAACAAATGACAGTAATTTACAAATTATACGCACAAATAATCTGCACAAAATGTTAGTCGTACATTTTTTATTGGAAAAGTTTATAAAAATTAACAATAAAATAGTATATTAAAATGTATAACATTTTTTTTTATTCTTAAGTTTCTGTGAATACAATATTTTGAAATATTTCATATTAGTTTTACACTGAAATCGAATACTCTCTATCGATGTACACCGTGAGAGAGCTTCATACATGTGACTGATGTCAACCAATCAGAACATAGACCACGTGATAATCATCAATTAATTATTGATGATCGGGAATGGAAATGGTTAACATAATACTTTCAAAGGGTAGCGGGAGGAACATCGTTGTAAGGAGGTGGTCTACAAGAAAAATAGAAAAAAATTGTTTTATGGAAATTTTACGATGGAATTATTTTGTATATACAGAAAGATTTTATTTGTTCAATAGTAGTTTCGAATCCATATTTTCGAATTGAATATTTTAATTTTTAAGATAATAGATACTCTAATGTATAAATAGAAATTGATAATGATCCTTTTTTTAATAATAGCAAGTAATCTGTACAGAAATGTGTTAACTCTTGAAAGACTTCTATTAATGAGCCAGATCCAAATGCACTAATCAAGTCCATTGCAACAGGAGATGAAATACTGATCTTTTACTATGATCTTCACTAAAAGAGATTCCACAAAATGCTAAAGAACAGATGTACCACCCCAAATAAATGCCAAGGAGTCACAATTCACTAAAAAGATCATGGCCACATTTTTTTTGGGATTGAAATGACGTTTTTTTAATAGATTTTAAAAAGAGCAATACCATAGTTAATATCCCATATTATGCAACATTGTTGCATAAATTTAACGATAATATTCGCTAAAACAGCGTTGAAAACTAACAAAAACAGTGATCTTGTTGTACGACAATGCCTTAGATCACATATTTACTGTTTATCTAACCGCTGTTCATGCGTGTGGCTTCTAAGAACTTCATCACCTACCCTAAAGTCTAGACATAGCTTCTAGCGATTACTTCTTTTTATTATCTGAAAAAATTACGTGGATATTTTTTAATGGTGACGAAAACAGTGAATGAGCCTGAGTTAATGGTAACTGACCATTACCACGAAAATGGAAGATTGTTTATATAACGATATAGAATTGCTAATTAAGCACTGCAAAAATATATTAAAGTTAAAGGATTATCTAGAAAAATAGTAAAATCTTCTTTTTTTTATTTACATTCTTTCCTATCTAGGCCGTAAACATTTGGTGTTACACTCCTATTTATGTAATAAATGAAAATAATTTGCTTTTTTAATTAAAAACTGTGTTATAATTTTATTGTTTATAATTTCATTTTAGAAAATTTCACAAATATTTGTGAAATGTTCATTTCTTTCATTAGTTACATTAAGTATTTGTTATTTCAGTCATAAAATTTGGTTTTATAAACAGTTATTTCATGGAAGAATCCAAAAATTATTTAAGAAAATAGTTAACGTTTTATTTAAAGTTAATAAGAAAATAAACAACTTTTTGAACGAATAAAACACAATCTTATTATTCTAAAATGTATTGTATATTCTATAATCAATATTATATTTTAAAAATAAGGAACTAATTCAATAAAAGTGTTTATAATATGAATTTTTTTAGAAAAACAGAATTATTTTCATTAATGATTTTTTTTCACTCCGCAAACAAATATTTTTATTTTAATCAAAAATGTTCATTTAATACATTGTTGATTATTTTTGATTGTTGTTTGTGCATATTTCAATGACGACGCCATAATTTTCAGATAATAAAAATCACAATTTTTTCTCTATCTTGAAAAACAAAAATATTTTTATGGTCAGTGGGGCAAAAAATAATTAATTTTTGAAAATAAATTTAGTTAGAGCATCAGAACAATATTTTATCTAAAATTATTTTTAATATTAATAGGGTGATATATCTCTGGTGTTTTAATAGAGATAATATGTAAGTACACTTATTTATAATATATATATATATATATATATATATATATATATATATATATATATATGTGTGTGTGTATGTGTGTGTGTATTGAAGACTTGTGACATATTACAGAACATATGGTTTTTAAAGGGTATCACTGAAAATCCTCTGTAACATTTCAATGTCACAATGAAGACAAACAAAAACAATGCCTATATAATAGTTTGTAACTTACAGTATACTAACAAAACACTATCTGATGACTAGCACAAACCGTATTAGAACTTCATATGTGAAATAAGATGTGTATGTTTTACCGTATATAAATTACTGTATACTTCCACTAGATAATTTCCTTTACAAAATACGATCTAAGATTAATTATCTAATTACTTTGAAGCATTTAAGGAGTTAAATTTGAATACAGGTTCGTTATGTATTGTAAGGGGTAGTAGCAATGAGATTATTCTGCATAGTATACATGTAACTCTATAATAATATACAAAAAAGTTTCTTAGTACTTTTTAGTAGTATTTTGTCAAATTATTCAAAAACGTTTATTAATAGAGTGGCTTTTTTCATATTTCTAAAATAAATATTTTTATAATTTATATAAATACATATTAATATATATATTCGTATTAAAATTTAAAAAAAATCTATTTTCTAAATAAAAGTTAGAGAAAAAAGAAAAATATAAGTTTATACTAATGAATATCTATATCAAGAGTATTGTTCAGAATCTTTTATAAAATTATTTTTTTTATAAATCACATTTTTTCAGAAACGAGTATATAACTGAATATATAAGTAATTTATTTGTAAATAGAAAAATAAATTTGTATCAATTTCAATAAATTAATCTTCAAGTCAATATTAGTTACCTGACTAACAAATGACATTAAAAGGTGCTTATTCAGAATTTTCAAGGTCGCATAGTCCTAATATGTTAAAAATCATATTATTGTTTTAAGAGTTCAATTGCATAATTCGACAACAAGAATTCTAAAATGAAAAATTATATAAGCTAGAAAATATATAAGATAATTGGACAAGTACTTTGCTCATTTTTTTTTAATAAATATACAATAATTTTGACTGAAAATTAATATAGAAAGGTACTGAAAAAATCTACAAAATTGTTCCTTCAATTTTAACACTATTGATATGTATATATATATATATATATATATATATATATATATATATATATATAAAGATAGAGAGACATCATAGTCATCGTCATAGGGTTCTCCGCTAATCAAATACAAAATCAAATGAAGTGTCTGTGCTATTTTAAAATACAAAAATGCTATTCTTTTAAATTAAAAAAAGTTATAAAATGATTCCAAAGTTAATTCTTTGAAATTTTAGTTATATATTTGACTACAATATTGTTATTTCAACATGCCCATCATTATTATGGATAATAAATATGCTACAATTTTGTAATATTAAAGAAACAAAAATTATAACGCTCAAAATTGAATAAGCATTCCTGAATTTGAATTTTATTTATGTAATTAATCATATTTTTTATGCTAGTGTAAATATCATTATATAATAGAATCTTTAATGAATACACTTATCATAAAGTTCATTGAATATAAACCCGTTGAGTATATTAGATAAAAAATTAGCCCAACTGTTCTCATCTATCTGTTACGGAAAAATCATTTAAATACAGACTAACACTATGACTAGATTAATAAGATACACTAGATACATAAGATACAAGATACACAAGAAGATTTATTTTTTACATAAGATCAGATATCTGTAGAGTTATAGAGGAAATATTAAGAACATAAGTTGAATACAGTAAAATATTAATAATTAAATAGATTATTTTTATCTTCTATAGAAAACAGTTCTTAATATTTAAAAATATGCAAGACCTTTTCAATGATTCGGTACATATATATATATATATATATGTATATATGTATATATGTATATATATATATATATATATATATATATATATATATATATATATGTAGATTGATAGATGTACAAAAATGTACTTAATTCAAATAAATCTAATTTATTAAAATATTTCGAATGTTTATAATTTTAAGGAATATCTAGAAATTTTAAATATTTTTAAAACACTTAAAATATAAAAAAAAATTTAAATCAAATATATTTAACTTACTTTCTTTAGCAAGTAAATTTTTTTAAAAAATTTAAACCTTTAAAAAGCACTATATTTTATTTAAATATCATTTCTTTTTTAAAAAAGTTACCTTTTTATAATTCATAAGGTTAAAAATAGATATAATTAAGTTTGTACAAATTCTCTTAATTATGAACATAAATCTAAATTAACATAATAACACGTAACACAAAGTTTAAGTGCCAACAAAGTTTTAGTAATGAATATGGAATAAAATAAAAAATTCATTTCTAAATAATTACATCGAGTAAAATGAACTATTTTTCCCGAAACATATTTACATATATATATATATATATATATATATATATATATATATATATACATACATATACAGAATCAATAAAATAAATAATCCAATAACAATGAAAAAGAAATTCAAAATAATGTTTGATAAAATTAAAAACATTTACAATTTATAAAAAAATATTCTAAGGTATTCTAAAATAATAAATTATTTAATAAATTAATTATTATATATGGAGTAAAATGAGATTTAAACGAGATAAAATTGGATAAAGCCTAATTTAAGCTTCATATTTAGTAAATTTGGTGACAGAAGGCATTTTATTTAATGAATAAATATTTTTTCAAATATATTAGAAAGAAAATGTACAGAAAGATTTGAAAACGAAATAAAAACTATCAAAAATTGATTGGTTAAACAAGAAAATTATTTTCAGTGACATCGTCTGTTTAATATTTTGGAAGAAAATATTATACGAAGTATAATCTTAGTATAATAAAATATTAATAGCAGATCATGCACGTAAAAGTAAGGTATTAAAATCAAGACAAGGGGTTGCTTACTGATTCAGATTTCTATACCCATCGGCATATATGAAACTAAAGGACGTGGGTTCGAAAAGTATCCCAACCCTAAATACTTTGTGATTATGCTCTTATATATTAGGATATCAGTATAGCTGAACTTGCTTAACGTACATATAATCTTCTTGAGAGAAGTTTGTAGCATACGACAGAACTATAGTTAAGTGTGCCATTCACATTATACAATATCTCTCATACATATGTAAAGAGAGCATGCGTTATGTCGATCTTACGCTGCTACTAGCAGTACCTCTGCTATGCTAAAGATTACCACCACAAACATAAGCACTGATGCCACCCTGAGGACTCAAGCCGTCGAGCTATTTGATACAATAGCTGCATAAATGTGCTTTACTGGCATTCGCGTGTGTATCCACAGATTAATCTTTGTTTTTGTTACTGATAATTAAGAACAAATGTAAAGAATCTAAGAAAAAATAAATAAAAATAAGATTTTTGTGTAATCAGTACACAAAAATTCAATTCTTCTTGAAAATTTAAAGATCACAGAATGGGATATTATAAATAAAATTACAATTTATTAGGTTGGTGCAAAAATAATTGCGATTTTTATCATTCTAAGTTTGGCTCCGAATTTTTTACCGGTTACCGTTATCTTTTGTTATAATTATGAGATACACCATTGTAAACAATGAAATCAGCACTACTGATTTCAGCTTATGTCTATTGTTTCCATTCTTTAGTATTGTTGGATATAACCTCTTAAATTAGTCATGGAAAAAAGCAAATTTCCGCGATTTTATTGTATGAGTTTAAATTGGGACGTAAAGCAACAGAAACTGTTCTCAATATCAAATTTGTTTCTGGTGAAGAGTCAATTAGTGAACGTACAGCTCAACACTGATTCCAAAAATTTCATAATGGAAACGAAAGTCTTGATGATGAGGAGGGTCGTGGACGTCCTTCAGTTATAGATAATAATGATTTAAGAACCATTGAAGTGGACCCACGTAAAACAACTCGAAAGGAGGCAGAAAAACTCACTAATGATTACTCAACAATTGTTCGACATTTAATCTTAATTGGAAACACATAAAAGCTGGATTAATAGGTGCCATATAAACTAAACGATTACATCAAGCATTTCGGTAATACAAAATCTGCTCTACGCTTTTCTTGCCTAACAAAATGATCACTTTCTTGATCGGATTGTCACATGTGACAAAATGTGGATTCTCTACATATCAGAAATGTACATCACAGTGGCTAGACCGAGTAGAAGCACCAAAACAGTTTCCTAAATCGAAATTTCATGAAAAAAATATTATGGTCACTTTTTGGTGGTCGGAAATTGGCATCAATCACTACAACATCTTAAATTCTGACGAAATAATGACAGCAAAAAAATATTGTCAGGAAATTGAAAAAATGCATGAGAAGTTGTATCATTTACGGCCAGCATTATTCAATCGAAGAGGATCAATTATACATCATGGCAAGGTCCGGCCACACGTCTCACAAATGACTTTAAAAAATTAATTGAACTGGGTTATGAAACCTCACGTCACTCATCTCATTCCGTAGACCTGTCTTCGACAGATTACCTTTTTTTCAAACATTTCAGTAATTTTCTACAAGAGAAGGTTTTCAAAAGATCAAGCTTCAGCTCAAAGTGCTTTCAATGAATTCATAATTTCAAATCTGCAGAATTCTGTCTTGTAGGAATAAACAAATTCGTTTCCCGTTGGGAGAAATGAGTGCAGGCCAATTGTCTTTATTTTTATTAACAAATATAATGTTTAACTGATATATGTGTCTTTATACTCAATATATAAAAACCGAAATTATTTTTGCACCAACTTAATATAATAAACTACGAGTTAATCTAGAGGAAAAATATGAGAATACAGCAATTCAATGGACAATATTATTTAAATAATTCAAATACATATTTTGATTTACCTTATATATCAGTTTTTTTACAAAATATAATATGTACTATGTAGTCTTTTAATTTGAACCGTCAGTTTTCATTATTCGATGTTACATATCCAAAGCAATCATACATAGATTTTTCATTTTTAATTTAAGTTGAGAACTAGTTTGGTTGTTCAATATAGACTTTATTCTTTATATATGTTCATAGAAAATATCTCATACTCTCAAATCTGAAACCGTAGTAAATAGTTAATATTCTTCTTTTAAGAAACGATTTTATTGACAAGAAAAATATTACAACATTTATGATTATTAATTATATGATTTGTTTCTTCTCGACAGAACTATACGTTTTTATTAACTTGAAAAAATCTAATTAATTCATATGTAAAACATGTTATCATTCTTTAAACTTTTGACTATGTGATAGATTTTTGTGTATTTCAAGTAGAGTTTTAGCACTGGAATATTGATTATTCTGCATGTTCACATAGTTTTTAAATGGAAATTTGCTCTATTAAATATTAACAAGATATGAATCATGTCATCGTCATACAACCTTAGCATTTATTGATAAATATTTCTGAATGAAGCAACAAACCTTATCGCTAGAATTTCTCTAGCTGATATATGAGTACACCTTGTAAATTTCATTATTTTCAAAAGTAATGAAAGTGCTTGTCTATCAAGGTCCAAATACATTTAACAAAACAATCATGAGCAAACTAACTTATTAAAATGAAACTGTTTATTGAGTTATTATGTTACGAAATTATTTCGGTCATCTGATCATCATTGTATATATATATATATATATATATATATATATATATATATGTATATATATATATATATTATATAATATATATATATATATATATATGTATATATATATATATATTATATAATATATATATATATATAAATTGTTAACGTAAGAAATTAAAGGAATAGCTTACGAAAATGTTTTATTATAAACGCTGTTTTAATATAACAGCCAAATAATTAAAGCTTACATTATGTACCTTGTTCCACATACGAGAATTAATATTGTACATTCATTTCATGTTTAATAGGCAATTTCCAACAACTATAATTAGTAATAGTAGTAGTATAGTAAATTTATACAACATATATGTCCTATACAATACAATTTTACTTTGTTATACAGGAATATTAAATTAATAGTTTCGTTTTTATTTTGTGAACATAAAAATATTTTTAGTACAATTCATCTACTCTTAAAAAAAATAAAGTAGTTATCTAATAATTACCAAAAATATTTTTGCTATTTTTTAAAATGTTGATAATAACTTCCGTAAACAGAAAAAATATATTTTGATATTCAAATTACATTACAATCGTGCCTGTTTTCGTTTTTTAATGCAATTTAAACACAAAAAAAAATAAAATAATTCATTCTCTAAACATCTCAAATGAAAAAAAAAACAAAAATTCAAACATGCTACCAGAAAAAAGTTCAAATATAATCACAAAAACATACATATTTTAATGAATTCAACATATAAAAATGTATAAAGTTTTCAGTTGAGTGTTTTCAGACGATCTTAATTTGTAGCCCGGCCGTGCCACAAATTCGTACTAACAAACAACGTCAATTTACAATTGAAATTACTTTGGAATTATTACGTATAACAAGGACAAACACAGTGGACAAATCAAGGGGTCAACGTTGACAAATTCTGACTGGAGGGCCATTTGCATATTTGAATGATTATACTAAAGAGCCTGAATAATCACTGCGTCCGTGCGTACGTTTATACCACCTCTGTCATGGCCACTATATATTGTACACAACGGAAATTCACTGCGCCTTTATTGCTCAGTGGCGTAATACAATTATATTCAAATCTTACAATTCATAAAAAATATATCAATACGACTCCCACGATATTTCCATTATGATTTAAAAATACTCTTCGATTTGTAAAAAATTCTAACGAAATTACTGTTTGTCTTCTTCGATCGACATTATTTCTAGTATCGTTATTCCATAAGTAATTATTTTTTTTAAATGACGTATCAAATACAATTTTTTTCGAATCTTATAAATGATTCCAGGAAAATAATGGCAGCAATTAAGAATAAATAAATACATATAAATAATATTCCCAGAACTAATCAAAGAATTTATTTTTTACTGGAATATTCTTAATAATATATAGATATTCCAACAAGTTCAAGCATAGCCTCGCCCTTATACCAGAAAATAATTGCTTGAAATACTTTTCTTATTTTTTCATTCAGTTTTTGTGTTCAACATGTAAGTAAATAATTAATGTCATTAATATATATATAAAATCCCGGCAATGAATAAATGTCTAAGATATTTTAATTAAAATGGATAATAATTTTCCAATCAAATTTAAATTAAACTTTGAAATTAATAACTAAATAATAAGCACTTTTATTAATTTTTTTAAATATAATATTTCACAATATCAATTTTATTATTAATAATAAGTATTTTCATAAGAATCTATTAGCCATTTAATCTTTAACTCTTTGACATAGAATTAATTGAAATTCGATATGAACAAAAAATACTATTTATTTTTCATCTTAACATTTGTGTAAGCTTAACAAAGAAATGGAAATTTATACATTGCTAAAAATTACAATTCAATACGAATAACAAAATTAATAAAGAATTATTAAATAACGAATTGTTGAATAATTCAACAGTCCTGTAGAATATGAAACATTTCGAAATATTCTCATAAATGTAGAGGTATTTGACATTTTTTACACTGCCAAGTCGTTTCGCTTCTCATATTAATTTTAAGCACAGGTTACATCTCTGTAGAATGTCGCTTTTTACCAGTGGAAGGTATATTTTCAGGAAAATGTGCCCAATTTTTTGCTTGTAACCGACTTGGGGACTCACTTTGCAAAGGTCTGCCGCGTGTCGGATAGTCAGGTAGAGATGAATTACACAGAATTTAACGTTGCTAACATCAAACACCCTCATTTTCGTACAAATTCAAAACAGACGTGTTGCAGGGTTCGCTTCTATGGTTCACGCTTCAACACTGAATATATATATATATATATATATATATATATATATAATTATTTCTTTTTAATATTTACTTTGTAGCTGCACTAAAGTGAATTAAATCTGCGTGCATCTCAGAGACGTTAATGTTTACAATGGCATAAGAAACACATGACGTTTCAAAGACGTCTTTGTATGTCAAGGGGTTAATAAAAGTAGTCAAAATTCGAAATTTCAAATTTTAGTGAAATATGTCATTAGTGACAAAAATAAGAATCTAAAGACGTTAATTTGAATTTGTAATTAATTTTTCTTTCTCAATGTTTTTTTAGCTAAATTTAATTGTCAATATCTATTACTATTATTTTATAAAACGCGATTTTTTAACGTAAGTATACCTTTAAATCAAATTAACAAAAACCATTATATTATTGTAAATGATAATATTTATTCATAAAAGTTAGTAAATGTTATTTAAATTTGAATATAAAGCGTAAAATGGTCTTGTATTTAAGAAAATATGAACATTTTTTATTATTAGTTGCAAAATTTAATAATTTTTTCAGAAGATTAAAGATAAAATCATTAAAACAGTATATATATATATATATATTTATGCTGCATAATATGATAGTTTTCCATAATGTAGAAAAAATGAGTAATTGTTTGTACAAAGAAAAGAAAGTGAATAAGGTAAAGATTAAATTACGTACCTTATATAAAATATAGTCTATGATTTCTTTACATCTTGCAGCTGTTATATGATGTTACCGTTTTTCTACATTTTAACGATTTGTAAGCCACGTAATAAGAAAACTTTATTAAATTACAATTAATTTCTCTAAAATAGCAAAGTGAATTTTAATACTATTTAACAAAATCTTTTCTCTAACCATAAATTATAAACAAAAAATGTATAAAACAATTATTACTATTTATTAATATTTTTTTCAGTTGACATTAAACAGTTTTTATTCATGAGAGTATTAATAAAATTGATTATATTTTATTTTGAATTAGTTGCTTTTAAATGTTGGATATAGCTTCAAAATTAAATTAGAAATAATGTTGCAGGTATTTATTAACATGCAACTTTTTTTGTAAACTTTACACATATTTTTTTGTTAACCAACATATTCGAACGTTCATATAAATGACGATATTGAGAACTAGTTACACCACTCGTTTTCAAATCAAAATTAACTTGATGAATATCTTTGGACTATTATTGGGTAGCTTTCAGTTACACCAAATGTGATTAGTGTTAATTCGTGTCAGTAAGTAAAGATATCCTAATTATAGAAAATCGTACAATTAAATTCTTGTCTGTTCGTAACATCATTTGTTTTTAGAAAAGAAATATTTTACAAGTGTAGAGGATTTTTTCTCAGATGCAGTACTATTAAATATAGTGCAAATGCTACTTGAACGTAAAATATAAATCGATAGAAATAATCGAGTTATATATCTAATAATGTGAATTTCAGAATGAAAGAAAATATGTTAATATTTATGGAGACATTCAATGTATATATATATAATTCAAATTAATAAATAATAGAAGCTATTAATAATGAATAATAGTAATTTTAATAATAATGAGATTTTTCTGTGCTACATCCGTATGATGTATATATATTATTTATCTATATCTCTAATATGAATTAATTTGTTCATTTATTCAGTTTTTCACATATTAGAATTAATCATATATAATCATAATATTTTTTTCTTTTAATATAGTATGTAAGTCGTATACAAAATGTGTTCACTATATCCCTAGTAAACCTCAACCTTATATGAACCTTATAAGGAATATATATATATATATATTCACCTTACACAAACCATGCATATATAACTATAAATATATATATATATATATACATATATATATATATATATATATATATATATATATATATATCGATGTATTATTAAGTACTACAAATGAATACAAGAAATTTACATTGAAACTGGTTATTACAGTTACCAGTAATTCGATTGCTATCCTATAACCAATTATACTGTATGATTCTGTTAATCGATTCAAAACGAAATAGTTGATAAATTGATAATTGCACGAAAATTGATGTTTAAATGCATATTAAACTTGACATTGAGTATGAAAAAATTAACAGTATTGACAGTTGTTAGTAATTTGATCATAGTATATTGTATAGTAGTATAATCAGTCCTAAATATATT
This sequence comes from Acanthacorydalis orientalis, assembly GCA_034766995.1. Taxonomy (NCBI): domain Eukaryota; kingdom Metazoa; phylum Arthropoda; class Insecta; order Megaloptera; family Corydalidae; genus Acanthacorydalis; species Acanthacorydalis orientalis. The sequence continues at coordinate 45,288,461 of CM068314.1, forward strand.
TTTGTAAAATACTGTAATTTTGTTTAAAATTAATTTATTTCGATCAAAATATATTCATTATTCTATACGATTCTTGTAGACCACGTGTGTTTCTTCTACGACCAGTTTCAAATTCCGTTATCCATAGATAAATCTACCTGAATATAACGAATGACTAGACGTAGAAGAAATAAATTTCCACCTGATATAAATGATTTGTTTAGAATAATAAACTGGTACAGAGAATAGCAACAAAATTGGAAAAATAAATTCTTTGAGTTTTGATACCAATATATTGTTTGACAAGAGACAAAAACGAGTTGTGGAGGTCTTGTTTTAGTATTTCTTTTAAACAAGCTGCTACAGCCTTCTGAATGTATACGATGTATCTTGTTTACAACTGAAATTTTAATTTTGAGTATAGAAAATATTCACACATTGTCAAATCGAGAGCATAAGATGGATGAATTAATACACATACTTATATTTGGCTAAATATTCCTTCATTGAAACCAACTTTTGAGACGAAGTACTATCATTATACAAAAACCAGCTATCTGACTCGCGATATTAGAACTTTATATAAACAATTTGCTTTTATAAACGCTCTAAGATTTAAATAATATTATTTAATATGGTTACAGCATGAAATGATTTTATAATGGTAGAGTCATTACTTCTATAATGCAGTTTATCACCATTTAAAGAGTTTCTTGTCATTAACAAAAATTAAAAACACCTTATTTTTAAGTTACAATATATCTAAAAAAGTTACTAATACCTTTGGCATACTCAGTATGCATGTCATTGTTTCTTTGCTAAAATTTTCGAATAAAATATCTATAAATTTTCTTTTTCTTAAAATTCTTTATTCAATTTTTAGAATTGGAATTTTATATCAGCACAAAAACCTACCTTCGTTCAAAAAAATTGCAAAATGTTCAAATTTTATTCGATCTCACATTTTTCTAAGGATTTCTATGTTATAACATTAAATTTGATGATCTATTCTTTTTTATTTTTTCAAATATTTCCGGATGTTTTTTCATTTCGAAAAACTGTATAAAATCTATGAACGAGATAGAAATTTGTTATCATCCTGGTATTTTAAAATAGAATTTGATATAGATTCATTATCCTGCTGTAAAAAAAAGATATGTAGATATTGACACATACGGTAGTAATATTAATGAATGGCGTATTATAATTTAATAAACTTTTAATAAAAGAATGGTTAGGTTATAATAATAACATGCTTTGTCATCAGACAAGATTTATGAAAGATTTCATAAAAATTGTTTTCATTAAATAATCTCCAACAATATGTTTATATTCTCGTTCGTAAAGAACAAGGCTTTTATTTCTCTCTTTTCAATCCATGGAGAAGTAACGGCTTGACGTTTCTACTCATACTATTATAGTTATAGGAAACTAATAATTTAAATTAAGTTTTACAAGAAAATAGCATTTTTTATATTTTCCTAAGACCATATTGATATATTTAATATGGACGTTTCTATATATATATATATATATATATATATATATATATATATATATATATATATATATAAAGAGAGGTAAATAGATATATATTTATATATAATCGATTTTCAAATATACTTATGATTTGTGTCGTAGTTGAACAACACAATGGGAATTGAACCAGAAGCAATTGGAGGAAAGAGGTCAATCAACTATGATGGAGAGAAGCAAAGGATAGTGTTTGGGTTGACGAATGGTGAATGAACCTTCTGTTAATACGAGTATACAATGTATATATATATATATGTATATAATTATATTTTGTCCTTCATACCGTACATTTCCATGTGGTTCAGAGAATGTAAATAAATATTTTTATAAAAATTTACAGAAGTTTTTTTAACATATAATTTATATATATATATATATATATATATATATATATATATATATATATATATATATTCATGTGTAAATATTTGTTTGTATGCATGAGTTTGTAAGCAAACGTATATTGAAAATAATTAATCTACTTTTATAATTATTTTGCTAAAAAAATTCGTACGTACTTTATTTCATTTCTGTGAAACGAATAAAAAAAGTAAAAATTTTATTATAGGAAACACCTCTAATACATTTCAGCGAAGAATGAAAAAGATAAAATTTTAACGGAACCCATTTTCGTTTATATAGAACAAAATAAACACGAAAATAAATTGCATGTATTTTCAACAACTGTTATAAAGCAATTGATCAACAGAAAAATGACGAAATATGTAGGTACGTTACAGAATTAAACCCCATATATGAGAATGTTGTTCATTTGTAAAGAATCAATGAAGGTTTTTTTTAATAAAAAAGAAACGATAAATCACGACTCATTTAAAAAACTGTAACATGCGAAAACAATAACGGCGCTAGCCCGTTACCACAATAAATAATCTAAAATAAGAGATATCCATTATTTATGGTCGCGCGGTTTCGGTATATCCATTTTTTGCTGCATATCTCTCTATGTCGCGCCATGCTCATAAGACTGGCAAAACACACCGGCTTAATTTTTAATCTTTATAAACGGTATATGCGTGTGTGTAACATTTTAGCAGAATCGGATTTTCACATATTCATGGTTTACATTACAGTTCTTTATTTTTATTTCATTTCTTTTTTGTAGGTGTTGTTTATTTTTTAATTTAGCTTAATTTATAAAATTGCACGTTCATACATGTATGACGACAAAAATTATCATATTACTTATTTTTTTATATTTATATACATTTATCATACTATAACCATTTATGTATATTAAACAAATACATAGATAATTATACTTGCTTCTTGTCTTGAATTTCTTTTTTATATCTTGTATTATTATTAATAAAAAATATCGTTTAAACGTTTTTTTTTATTTTAAAATTCTTTTCCGATTAAATCTCAGTTAACTTTAAGATGATCGCATTCTCAAGAAAAAAATTCTTATGACCTTACTCGGCTTTAAATTCATGTCACATTTGTTAACATCAGACATGCAATTCACTCGATTACGACCAGCTCAACAATCTTTATTGATCTTCTTAGAACACAATGTATACCAGTTGTGGAAACAGTTTCACGTACATATAGTATTTTTTAAGATAAACTTTTAGTTATTGAGAATTGTTCTAATATTTTTGTTATGATTTAAATATTATATTACCTATATTAGAAACAGTTCTTAAATAATAACTTTATGGACATTAATAATTTTCAGCATGACAACGTGAAAGAATATTAAAATACATTTAAAAAATGCATATTTTATATAGAATATCTTTCTAGTGAAAACAGCATTTCCAATAATTTTAATAAATATTTATGACTAAAACGGTTACCTACTTTCGATTTGATGGAATAAATGAAGGGTGAATAAAATATATACATATATATATATATATATATATATATATATATATATATATATAATTATCTGTGTGTTTTTTTATTTTAATTTTTATTAACATAAACTTAAAAAAATGAAATAATATTTTTAATGAAAAATTTTTATCAATAGAAATATTAATTTGCAATTTTTGCTCGCCGTTTGAGACCACTTTATGGTCCTAGAGATATTTATTTTTATAGAAAATTATTGGTATTTTATACATGATTTTTTTAATCTAAAAATTTTATATTTAAATTGAACTCTTTATTTCTTAATATATGTATGCCATAATTACGCTATGAAATCTTCTGAGTATAGGTACAACATAACATATTGGTCGATCATATAATTTCCTGATAATATATATATATTCTACTGACCTTTTCATTAAATTCCTCTTTCCCTTTGGCACATTGAGTTTTAATTCTGTAAGATGATCGATTGGAAGTTAAATATCGACACTTCGAAAAATGACCAATGCTACGGAATAGGTTGTGTTCAATTTTTTTCTTTACTGTGTTTAATTGCAGTTATTATTTGTTAAGTTAATTATGAAAAGAATGTCGAGAAATTATTTGATTGTTATTATGCAAATTAGAATATAATCAAACAGCTGGGCGTTGGCAAGTCAAACCTGGGCATGATAATGTCGCTTAATTAAATTTTACAGATCACTTGACAATAAAAAGACTTAAAATAGAGAAAATACCTGGATTTGAAAGACACTGAACCAAAATCAGTTATGGAAAAATATATTAAAAAAATAATTTAGAATCAATATTAATTATTAAGATTAAACTGAGCAGATGCCACTTGACATAATTTGATTTTATTCAGTTCGATTCAAGGCAAACCAACTTGACCCAACCGTATATTTGGGTTTCATTATAAAGTTATTTTTGTAGTTATACATAATATTTCCTTATGAGTTGTTTCTGTTATAATTTTAAAACTAAGTAATTATAATATCATAAGACCACACTCTGTTAGTTAGCGGGGTCAAGTCACGAAACGTCAGTATTGTAATTCCAACAGAATCTACGATAACCTAATCTAAAGATAACCTAGTTACAAATGGAAACAATAAATAATAATAATAATTAAGCTCAAACCGATCGTATATTTTATAAGGTTTTACAAAGCATCAGTACTTAAACTTTGACAAACAATATCTGAGACTGAGAAGTCCATAAACCGAATTGAAACAAGAATTTCATGAAAAGCCCTGACAAAATATATTTTATCAAAAAATTATTTTATCTTCTAAGAAATGCAGAATGTTTAAATATCAAAAAGATTAATATTATGCTTTAAAAATAAGTAATGAAAGTAAATGATATTTTATATCAAATTTTAGAATACTAAATAAAGAAATTTCTAGAGAAAACAACCACTCTCTGTTTAAAAATATGTAATTTATTAATAAAATAAATAAATTAAATGGGTTCACCGGAGCGAAATTTTCACAAATTTATTTTCTAATTTATTTCAAAAAGTAAATGATTCATTAGCTCGTTTCGCATTTAAATCCATAAAAAACATTTACAACGTATTTATTTTAATATTACTACTTATAAATATATATACCGTATATAAATGGTATATATATATACATATGTATACCATATATATATATATATATATATATATATATATATATATATATATATATAGTTTTAATAAAATGTTTTTTTTTGGATAAAATGTTAAGTCTGTTTCTATTTTATATTGAAATTTTGAAAAGAATATTATACATGAAATTGTTTATATATAATAAATTATTATATAAATATCATTTCTTATTATTATTGATTCGCATAAACCTTTCAAAAAAGCAATATATCTTTAGTGACACTTAAACACAAATTGCATAAAAGGTATTTTATTGTATTATCCCCCTCGATAAAAATATCAAATATTCCCTGACTGATCCGTACACAAAGATAAGTGGGTACGCTTTGAAATTAAAATCCACCCCCGACATAAAATTGCAGCTCTTATATACATGAACATAAAAAATAAAAGCAGAAAAATCTTATATATGTATGTTACGTCGACTATGTATTTTTGAATTTATTATAGTTAAGATATGACGAGCGAAAAAAAAAACAGAAAGGGACGGAGAGTGGAAAAAATGATACGGTTACACGTTAAGCTATATGGAATTCAAGACTGTTTACTAATAAAATAGAATATAAAGTCAAGCCCTCGGTATGTGGGAGTGAGTTTTGCAATGATGACACTTAGAGAAGAAGACATTTTACTCACAGAACGTTGAGAAAAGAACATCTCCTCGTCGTGCTATGGACCGTTGATCAAAGTGAGTTTGCCATATATATCTCATGGCTAGATCCCATTTTCAATTTAGTTGTAAAATCCGCAAATCCCGAAAGCATGTAAAAAGATCTTACCAAGAAGGAAAACTGCTAGTCAGCTGACTGTGAGATATTCACAATCCCCGCAATCATGAGTAGAGATATGCATTAAAACGAGACGGACAATTGCATACATTGTTCAGGTTTATAGCCTTCGCTCGGTCGCACGATTTTCTACTACTCGTGTAAAATGCATAAGGAACATGTTATAGTTAGAGATGACGCTCTAAGAAACGTTAGCTATTATCCTTGTAACAAACCGTGCCAGCCTACGTCGTTATTTCTTGTTTTGTACTGGAATAATTTCGAGACAGAATTATGAGAGGCGTGTACGTTACATTTAGATTTTAATCTGAGAAAATCAGTAAACGTCGTCTATTAGACGAAACCGTGCTATAAGATGGTTTTAGAAAGGACATTTCAGACGTAATTATATGAGACAATTGAATGATTACAAAAATACTAAATGTAATTAGAAGGATTAATAGCTTAACGGAAAGTGCAAGAAATTACATTTTATTATTCCTGTTAGAAACGTTTTAAACATGAACAATAGTATATACGACAAAATGTTAAGCAAAAACTATAAAATGAAATCAACTGTTCCTTTAACTAAGCTTCTCTTATTTTAGCACCAAAATTAAATGAAACCCTATGCTTATTTTGGTAAGCTAAAATTTTTATAACATACTCTTCATAATCACAATTATTGTAGTTTTGCTACTATGTTCAGATTTACTTTATAAACGAATACACAGCATATACACTAACTTTTTTTATCTAAAAATTGAATATTTTGAAAAAGTACATTCAGTCAGAAGCATAAATTCATTTTAGTGAAATGACCATTACTAAGCCAGTCGTGCTCTTATACTAAAATAGCGAAAGGGTTAAAATACATATGAGGTGTGACTATGCAAAGGGTTCAAATTTGTAAATATAGAATATAGCTTAAGTTAAATTAACCTAGTACTTTGAAAAAGAAGTAATAATTTGTACAATAAGGATCATATAGATTTTTTAATTAATGGAAGTAATGTACTAAAGAAAATTAATTTTAACTTTATAAAAACGTTATTTTTTTAAAAAAAAAAACAAGAATACAATGTGTGGCATAGTTTTCTTATCTATTTCTCAGTTTTTCGATACACACACAGACACACACACACACATATATATATATATATATTCTTTATTGTGCATTTTAATAAAATTTTATTAAATTAACTAATGAAATATATGAATTGTGTCTCATCATTACTATTTTCATTTACTATATTGAAAACTTCATGTAAGGCGAAAAACATCCAACCCGTACAATCTACACGATTTCACGTTCACAACAATAAAATATTTTCGCTGACCGCACTTTTTGTTAGTCATTTTAAATGTTTGCACGTTTCATCACACATATTAAAACTTGAAGGCAATTTCAATCTGAGTGTTAGACATTCCAATAGCCGACATGGAAAATCGTGACTTCATATAAAAATCTTTTCAAACATATTTTTTCAAATGTACTACTCGGTATGTCTATTGTAGACCATTTCATTAGAAATACCAACAATTACATATGTTTTCAAACAAATATATATATATATATATATATATATATATATATATATATATATATATACTTATGTAAAAACTAAAGAAATTTTTGAAAAGATGTGTTACTTAAAATTATTTTAATACGCATACACACAGATACACACACACACATACATATATATAAATTCTTATTTAATTTATAAATTTAATGTAAATTAATTAATTAAGATTCCCTTTTAACAAATGATTAAATTAGTATTGGTTAAAAGCTTGAAACACTAAATATCGATTTTCATTTTTTTATATATTTAATTTTTGATATCATGACAGCAACTTATTTAAAAGAAACCTATGTGTTATTTTCTATAAATTATTTTCTTTCCATTGTTATGAGTTATTAAGTACATCTTAAAATGTTAAATATTTATTTATAAATTTAAAAATATTTAAGAGTTATTTTTTTCAGAATGTAAAAATATATTCATCATAAAATTTTCAGAAAGAGTATAACACACCTCTACATCATATATTTAACATATACCTCTACAAGAGTATAACATACTCTCCTTAATGAAAATTTTAAAATTAGATAAATTATAATATAATTATAAAAAAATAAAAATGTGAAAACAGAGGATTCCGAACGGAAATGTGGAAGAAAATATTAAAAAAACAACTATTTAAATTTCAGTAAGTAATGAAAAGTTTAATAAATAAATTAATCTTCATGAAATAATATAATAGTTAGTTTTAAAAGAGTATCATAAATGTAGAAAATTAGAAAAAAGGTAGAGAAAGAATGTGTTTGTATGTGAAATATGAAAATTAATTTAAAATTAAGTGATTATAAATGTGAAGAAAAATGTCGATATTTCGTAAATAATAAATTAATAAAGAATTGATATAATAAAAAATATTTTTCTATATTAATGTTTTTTAAAATTCATTACTCTAATTCTGAAAGTTTCTTAAACTCAATTTAAAACTATACGTATATATCCCATTATATACAGATACGCGTTTTTCAAAGTTTTATGAGCAACATAATAAGTACAAGTCATAAATACAAAAAAGTTTGAAACTTAAGAAAATCTTTACAATATAGCTAAGATTGAGATGCGCTGAGGCGTGATAATCCCAAAGACGCACTGAATGCTCTTGTTCGTGAAATGACCGAACAAACTAAGCTGGTAACTATGTCCACGAGTAATTACTTGACCCCGAGGGAAACGTAAACACACACTTCTTGACCGTGCGTTCGAGTATAGTTGCAGCAGTCTTAATCACTGCCACCACAACCAGTATCAACCACAATTCTGACAACTCTCGGCAGTGATGTATATTTTTCTTTCTTACAGAAGTTAATTGTCATTATGATACTAGACTTAAATGTATTATGGTTTTTCTTTTTTAATTTTTTATTCGAGATATTTTTATCCGTAGATAAAAATGTATCATTTTTCTTTCAGTACTTTCATTCAATTTTGTTAATTGTATATAAAAAGTAAAGAAAAAAGTTAACATTGTCATTTATCTGTTGTTTCTATAAATAAAAATCGAGGACTATTTCTATCTGTTAATTAATACATGTACCTAACCTTTTTTTATTTATTCCTTGCAAATAATTGCTTGCTTAAGATGAATTATTTTTTTACTTTTTTAATCAATTTTGTTAGTAAAATTCCTTTTAATATCATCTAAAGCTAAATATTCTGTCCTAAATATACTACAATACATTAAATTTTTCACTAATGATTTTTATTTCAAATTAACCATAATTTTTAACTAGAATTTTTAAGCGAAATGTTTATAAAATTCTCAAATTATTTATTATTTCAAAACAGATTTATGATAATATACATCAATTTTGAAAGAAAAAGGCAAAAATATAATTTAAATCAATAATTGAAGATTTCCTTTAAAGCAATTGCATAGCATAGTATGATATACACAAAAAGGTTTAACCTGTATTTTCAATCATATATAATCCATTAGGAAGATAAAACCAAATATTTCTTTTCAAATTATGTGAGAGGTGAAAAAATTCATATTTCAAAAATATTTTTATTTCAATGTACTTTTATTCATTCGCGAAAAAAAACATAGTTAAAAATCAATAAATACCCTAAGTATCTTCATTTTCCTATCGAAATGATTCAAAATGCAGATATTCTTAAATAATATTTTTTCGTATTCAGAATATTAATTTGTATGCAAATATAAATATATCCACAATATTAAATATAATTATGCTTAAGAAAATACTTTTTTAAAACCAATTTATATCCTCTGACGAAAAAAAATCATACAAATATCATAATGCAGCACAGTGACTGAAAATGATATAATTCAACAAACTAATATGACAAAATAATTTTATATCATATAGTGTATTTTTAAATATGCCGACAAATCATCGGAATATTTTTCAAACAATTCGTCACAATTAGAACTATTGAATCTTTTAAACAAATGTCTCTTTCCTTCTCTCACTTTCTTTATCTCTTTCTATATATATACATATATATATATATATATATATATATATATATATATATATATATATATATAGAAAGAGAGAAAGAGGAAGAAGGAAAATGAAAAGATAAAAAACGAAATAATTAAAATTGTATACTCCTGCAATGACCATAACTTCTTGACTAAAACATCTGAAAAAAATCGATTTAAATATAAATGAAAATAGGATTCAAAACATCTTATTTCCTACCTTGGTCAAACTTTTATTGTCCATGTTTCAAAACATGAATATTTTTCAGAAAAAGCAAATATTATGTTAATGATTTTTTTATCATTTAATAAACATAATAATATCGTTTAAAGCTCGTGTATTTTAAAAACATACTTTTTATTCAATAAATACAGAACTTAAAAAGTATACATCCTTTCCAATGAATACGATATTATTATTAAATCTAACTTCAAACTTATTACAACCATCTACTTTATAGGTAATAAATTACTAGAGATTTTTATTTTATTATATATCATAATGTACGTTCTTGTGTTATAAAATAATAATAAATGAATATAAAAAGCTCAACGACCCACCTCACGTACTGAGAAAGAAAATATAATAAGAGTCGTTACCATATGAACAGCTTTTTCTATCCAATAAAGAAGCTTGAAAAACTATAAGTTAGATGGTATATAAGGTACTCATTCGTATTAAGGTCGAAATAAGGATGTAAAATTACTAATATTCTTATAGAATGGCTTTTTTGATAAGAAATATTTCGAAATGAAGTATTACTGTAATCCAAATATGTATATTTCGATTGAATGAATTATTTTAATAAATGTTTATGGTAATTTTATGTATATTTTTAATAATAATATTGTTGCCATTGTCATTATTTAGTATTTATTTATACGCTATTTTATATTTCGTTAGAATAAAATAGTAATTTCTGTATATGGCAATTATTGTCGTTTTCGGTAAGAAAATTAGTATTTTGGTAAATTTAAATTTTATCACTTCAATTTTATATCTGAATTTTTACATCAAAATCCTAAGAATTATTCATTCTTAGGTATACTTATACAAAAAAAAGTCATGTAAATGTTGTGAAAGCAATTAAAAAAATATATATCATTTTTAGTGCATAAAAAAAAAACAAAAATAATAATATTTTATGCTTTTAGCCTATATAAATCTCGATATATACAGTGTTTTTATGTAGAAAAATATCATTTCAGATACTGAAACAATGTAATTAATTTAAAAATAGTGAAAATATAAAAGAATATAAAATTTTATGGATTTTTTAAATTTTATGTTTATTTTCATTGAAATATATATATATATATAGTGATATTTAAGGTCATATGTAACTAATCATATACTAATCTCAAGAAATAAAAATCTTAGTTATTAACGAACACTTTAACTCCCAATAACCATCAATAATTAATTATTAAATAAGATAACAGATTTAATTTGGTAGAACAAATTTATTTATTTATGAATTTAAATTTTAATTTATACAAAAGTGCTTTATTTGAATCTGAAGATGTCATTTTAACAAAATTATATATATATATATATATATATATATATAATACAATAAAAAATTAATAAAAAGTAAATAAAAATATAGGAAACTAATGAAGACATATAAAAACTGAATGAAGAACTTAACTGAACTTGAATAATCTTAATTAGACTGTATAAACAATGATATATGATTTTTTATTTAATGAAGATTGAATATCAGAATCATATAACTACTTTAATTGAGCAGTTAATAGAAGAGAAATCGTTGGAACATTTGAGATATCAAGTTGCTTTTATCTAAGTTTATTCAATTAAAGAGTTTGAAAAATGCGATCAGTGCTGTTCATCGTTTGGTACAAAATATTAAAAGTAAGTACTTTTTTCGAGAAAAAGTATTACAGTAACCATAGAAAATAGTTATCATTTAGTCTTAATACGTAAAGAAAAGCAATATTAAAAGAAAGTTTGGATGTTATGAACTCTAAAATACTTTTAAAAACTACAACATGAAAATCACTGTTCGAATAAGGACTAACTAAGCAAATTACATGTTTGGGAATTGAAAAGACACAATCTGAACAAGAAAAGAATACAAATCTTAGAGGATATATTTACAAAAAACTTGATTTCTTAAGAGACACTTAATGATAGATTAATCACAACTACTCTTTTAAAATTATCAAATATCAGTTAAAATCTACCTACGATTTGATAGAAAATTTTAGATAAAAATAAAATAATAATATTTTGATTATTATAAAAAGAGAAATCAATTGATAACTGAAATATAAATTTATAAAAGAAATTTCTCTCTAACGGAACCAACGTATTAGAATCAAAATTAGATTTAAACCTAATTGATGCAAAACTCCTTATATTAACTTATGAAGTAAATGTAAGTTTTATATCAAGAATTGATTTAAGATCTGCTAACTCTAACGTCCTCTTTATGTTAAAACGACCACAGTTTCTAGCTTAAATATCGTTCTTTATTATCATTAATAAATCTTAAAGCTAAGCCTTGGACAAATCAGGAAAATAAGTTCTTAAATATGTTTTTAGTTTTTTTGCAGTGTGTGCAATCCTACTGATATCAGCGATAAAATTAAAGATATATCAATCCAAAAAATCTATCATACCCACAAATATCATTTGATATAAATAAAGGTTTTATATTTTCTTACATATCTTCTAGAAGTTTTCATAAATCAATTTGCAACATCTGCAATTTCAACATATATGTAAAATTAATTATATAATGTACTAAATGTACAATAATTCTACTTTCAATAAAACTATAAATATTGCTAGACGTACATATAACATTTTAAAAATTTATAAAAGTACTAGTTCTTAACCATAGACAGGTCTCAATATTAGCATATACACACACACACACACATACATATATATATATATATACATCAGTTAAAATGTAATTAACTATAAACTGTATATAATTGACTTTTAAATACAAATAAAATGATATTTATTTATTAAAATATTTGGAAATCGAATGAATCTTATATTGTAAATTCATGAATACTTGAAATTATTAAAAAGCTTATACATTATTTATAGAGTTCCTTAATTTCGTAAACATTTTCAAATAAATAATCGAGGCGTTCGTTGATTATTTATAGAAGCATTTTATAATTGGAAAACTCATTCACTTGAATAGAATCCTGTTCATTTCACGAGAAAAGAAGAACTATAATGAATATTCGTGATGACTGATCATTTAAACCACACGAATGGTGAAATCATATAAATTTCCATTTGTCTTAGCGGAACAGTAAGTATAATTGACTGTTATCACGTTAACTTAATTGACATTATGTGGAAAAAATGAACAGTCGATCTATGGCAATTTTCATAATACACCAAAATTCCGTGAAAATAATCATATTATATCAATTCTATTTTTAACATGGTAACAAATGTATTTTTCAGTTAAATATGTTCACATATCTATTTTAAATATTTTAGTTCATATGTTTTTTTTTATTTATAAAAAAACGGGTTAAGTAAATAAATTCTGATTTTAATAATTAAAATATTTAAATCCTACCATTACTCTTTCTATGATACACTACTTCGTTTATTTAAACGAACATAAATATTTATACATATATAGATATTTACTGAAAGTTTTAAATATGAAGTTATTTCTTCTATTTATACTAGAACATTTTCATATGAGGGATTATTTTTAATTGTTTTCCTGATGAAATATAGCATAGCTTATAAAGATGGATTAAATACTTGACTGAAATTAATTTTACATTATATCCTTTTATAAATTAAATGATATATCTTATAAACATTTATTTTAGTCGAGCACATAATTATTTATTAATAGATATAAATATACAATTATTAAAGTAATTAGTAAAATTTAAAAAATCCATTTAAAATTACATTGATATTAAAATATCTCAACCTGTGTTTCTTCTCAATTGTTCAACACTATAATGACATATTTTTTCTACAATATGATGATATGTTTTAATTATTTATTCTATCTCTCTCTCTCTCTCTCTCTCTATATATATATATATATATATATATATATATATATATATATATAGTATACAAGGTTTGGACATTTAATTCCCGGATTGAACAGCTGGTAGTTTCTGTGCAAGAAGCTAGCGCGTATATTGTATTTCTGTCAGTCGTCATGGAGTAATGATTTTTTTGTATATTAGGGAAAACTGCAACAAAAATTTATGAAATGTAAAAAACTGTGTACGGTGGCAATACATTAAGTTGTACTAGTTCTGTTTGATTATAACTACTTTGTTTGATTGGTTTAATCGTTTCAAATATGAACGTGAGGATATTCAAGATGACACTAGAACCAGACGTCCGTTGATCTTTTGAAATATAGATTCGATTGAAAAAGCTTGTGAAATTATGGAAAAAAATCGCCGAACAAACCTACGAATGATGGAAGATGAGTTGAACATCAATAAGTAGACGATTTAACAGATTTTGTATCAATATTTGGGAAAGAGGAAAATTTGTGTAAAGTTCGTCCCGCACAGTCTTACGGAAGAGTAAAAACAAAGAAAGTAACATCGTGCACACACTTCGTTTAAACTTGTTGCGACAATGCAAATTTTCTTAACTGCATTGTCACTGGTGACGAGTCATGGGTGTTTCAGTACGAAACGCCAAAGTATATAGTCGATTGGAAAATCATCACCTAGACCTAAAAACTTTCGTTTGCAAAAATCTAGAATGAAAACCATGCTGATTAACTTTTTTGATAAACAGAGTGTGATTCATAAAGAATTTGTGCCTGAAAGAGAAACAGTTAGTAGTATAATCTACATTGAAGTTTTGAAGAGATTATTGCATTTTATTTATTGAGTGTGACTGAAATTTCGAGAAAAGAGTAGTTTGTTATTGTTGGATGACAATACACAGGTCCATTCTGCGCTGGTTATGAAGTTATTTTTCATTAAACACGGCGTTGTTGAGATCAATCACCAACCCTATTCTCTTGACTTGGCATCAGCAGATTTTTTTCTTGTCGCAGAAATGAAAACAGATCTTGAAAGGAAACGATTTCAGGACAATGAATATATTAAGAAAAATGTAACCATTAGTTTCAAAGAAATTTCTTCGGACGCTTTTATTGACTATTCTCAAAAACATTTGGTACATTGCAATAAATGTATTAAAGTAAATAGAGATTAGTTTGAATAAATATTAAACATTTTTCGTCTTACTTAAATTGGGTTCCTTTTCATTATACCTATACGTGAATTAAATTGTCAAACCTTGTAGTCTCATTGAATATGATTTTTTCTGCTTGATTCATTTTAACTGTAATCGATCCTAATCCATTTAACGGCATTATATTAATTTTAAAACTTATAGTAATGTTATTCAAAAAATAAATTTTATCAAATTAATGTCTTGTTACTAATATTTATATATTTACTTAATATAACTTTGATAACTAGAACTTTTAATATGATTTTCTTCAAAATATAATTATATGAAAATATTAAATCTATTTCTTTACTCTGAAAATTTATAAGAGAATTTAAAAGTCTGTAAGATAACGTAAAAATATCTGTTTTTATATAAAGTTACACCAACTACCAGACAATATGACAAACCATATCAGTTATCTGACAGTTCACATATCTTATATGTTTGAGAAATCTTGATAAAAATATAGTCAATACAGTGGACGAATTATAATTCATTTGATTTTAAACTTTATATATCCATACACAAACACACTATTTATATATATATATATATATATATATATATATATGTGTGTGTGTGTGTGTGTGTTTGAGAGAGAGAGTGTTTGTGTATGTGAGAAAATTTGTTACTTCGCCTGGAAAAATTTTTATTCACTTCTTTCTTTAATTTTTTTAAACTTCTCGATTCTGTATTTAATTATTCTTGAAATAGTGATTGATTAATAATTTTATTTAATTCTAATATTAATGATTGATTGAAAAAGTATGAAGATCATTACATTTAATTTAACCTTAAACAATAATTTTTGAATTAAAATTAAGTTCGACATTAATTTTATTAATTATATATTAATTGACTTTTTGTAATAATATGGCAATTAGAAATTTATAAATTTTGATACTAAAAATAAATATAATAAAGAAGAGAATCATATAAATATTTTTTCTTATAGATAAGAAAGTATTTTGATACAATATATGAAATTAAATTTATATTATATTATATATATATATATATATGTATATGTATATATATGTATATCTTTGTATATGTGTGTATATATATATATGTGTGTATATATATATATATGTATATATAGGTATCTTCATATTAAACTGTTGTCACATTAACTCAATAAATAAACGAAAGAAAACAATAGTCGCTGTCTGATTCAATTCCCCTTCCATTGTATATATTTCTAAAAAAGAAGACTTCGAAATTGTTCGTGTTATTATATCTGCCTGGCAGTATTGAAATAAAACAATAAAATTTAAATATCGTCGTACTTTTTGATAACATCAAATACATGCGAAATTTCGAACCAAAAGCAAAATCATCTATTCATGTTCGCAGTATCATCGTCTAACACCCATGCCTCAACAATTCACTGCAACTGTAAGCGTCGACTCATGAAATTTAATTATACTAAAATGTTTCACGACTCTCATCTCTTTTACGACGCATAAAATAAATAAATAAAACATTATTCTTCAAATATTGAAACATATTTATGATTTACGAGCTGCAGGCTCGTTTGTTCCATCACAACAACAACACAAAGTTGCAGAACATCTGAATAGCAAATTGTATTTGTCTTGAGAAACTGATGATTGTGATCTCGAAACGTTTTATTGAACACGAAAGAGTGATTTATTTAACAACGACAATTATTGTCTTTTAAGAGTGAAACATTTTCCCTTTGATATCTGTTCAAGTATCAAATTATGTTTTATCTATGCTAAATTCAATATTTATAATCGTTTTTTCTTTGCTTTATTAACGTTTGCAAAGCAATAGAGAATATGTAACAAATTGAGTTCTTTAACAAAAAGTTCTATAAAGATATTTGAATATCATTATATACATTTTCTTTGAGAATGTATTTTTATACCATTCGCCATATATACATATTATATATATATATATATATATATATATATATATATATATATATGTATATATATATACATGTATGTATATGTATATATGTATAAATATATTAAAAATATTTTACTTTATTAAAAAAGTAAAGACGAAACTCATTAAAAGTTTCGATTTAACAATGTTATATTTAAACTGGATAAAAGTAAATACTTTTGTCACGTGGCAAATTACTATAGCATTAATTAATAATTATAGCATTTTTTTGAAATTAATTATGTACTTAGATTTTTTATTACAGTAATTTTTATGTGAAATTTAGTTTTGTATTCCAAAAAATATTTTTCTTATCATATTTTACAAAATTAATTAAAATAAAACTACTGACGAATTCTTGCTTTATTTCACTCGAAAAACGAAGAAATCCTGATCTATCTTGATTCATTGTTCTAATAAAATGGAGAAAAATGACTTCTTAGAAATAACTGATAACTGAATTATCATATTTTTATTTACTATGATCAATAACTTTCTTTTTACTTATATTTTCTTTATTAATTTTTCTATCACTTATTACAAAAATAACTAAATAATGATTCACAAAAATAATTAAATAAATCTTAATTGATATAACCAAGCCGTAAACGTAGTAGAAGAACAATCAATTTCAGACTACCAAAAACATTCCAGTTATAACTCTTATACTAAGTATCTATATATCTATTATTAGTTATTCATAGTATAATACGATTCTTTCATGTGTACAATATTTGATAATAATATTAATATGTTTATTTTTTGTATCGAATAGCATGGATTTTAGACTTAATTTTTAATAATTGATGAATAAATCTCAATCATATGGATTATTTAATTATTCAAGAATCTTCATAAGATTCTTGAATAAGTATTATTTATTTCACATTAATACACTAAATCATTTGTCTAAGGAATCAAACTTATAAATTCATATTTTCGACTTAGAAAATACTTAGTTTATTGATTTTTCAAAGATATAGTATCTTTTTAATATTCAGACAAAACATTCTCCTTTTTGGGTATATAGTAGATCACGTACAAGATCACTTAAATCTACTTACATTATTAAATTAACACTGAACAATGGAATAGCTTTTATTGTTAAATCATTATCTAACTTGCTTTATAGACATATTTTTTATTTATATAATTCGTCAATAATCAGAGTCCAATATTCGGATATTTTTATTGCAAACAGCCTCTCATTATGAGGAATAAATTTATTTAACAATAACAAAAAGTTCGTACAGAATTGTTGTACTACGATATATATATATATATATATATATATATATATATATATATATATAATATATATATATGTGCGTTTATTAGGCAAAGAGACTGTAGATGATAAGGAGATAACAATTGAAATTCTAAATTTTAAATCTTAATATATATATATATATATATATATATAAATGGCTGTTAAATGTATCAGTGATAGAAAAATCATTATAGAAAAAATGAACAGGTAGTTACTGATTACTGTAAATAAAATGTGATATTCCAATCAATAGTTATTTGTACGAGAGGTTATGTCCATTAAACTAGGACTGACGACAATTTTTGATAGAGAAATGAATGAAGATAGATCACACTTTTTTCATTTTAAAACAGTAGACAGTTGTTATATATTAAAATATCTGTTCAACAATAATTATAAAAATTACTATTCGATTATATACTTTTATTCATAATTATATTTTTTCAACTTGTTTGAACTTGCGTTCAAAAGAGTATATAAAGAATTATTTCATATATTCACAAATTTGCAAATGAATATTTGCCGATCATTAATAAATCCTAATTAAAAATGTAAAATTTATATTCGGACGATAGTAAAAATTAAAAGAAAAAATCATTTTGTAACATTTAGATTTCCATATATAGAAAATGTATTTTGATACAGTACAATGTTATTGAAATAATAACGTAAAACAAAATTGATTAAAAACGACATTCGTCGTTATACAAAACTGAATTATGGTTGAAGTCGGTTTGCTGCTACGAAAATGCAAACATGTTTAAATTGAATGTATATTCAGTGATATATCGGACGTAAATATAAATAAAATAAAACCAAATTGAACTGCACGTCGATTTTTGTTACAGGATACAATTTGACTGGTGTAAGTTGAAACGCCGCGAATATGGTATGAGTTGAGAAGCGAAGCCGAAGTGGGGATTTACTGATCGAAACCACATTGGGTAGGGATGAGCGTCGAGAAGTGTGCATTGGTTGTGATGGCAATGGTTCTGTAGTGGGAGAAGAGAGAATGTGTCGCAGTTTGTGTATCCCCGTGTTTGATTGATTGTGCTGAAATCCATGTGAGCAAATGAGCGGCACTAATTGATTGATTAATTTATTTGAACTAAAGCTCAATTCGTCGTCCCATCCGATATGTTTAGTTTATAATGAAGTGAACATTATATCGTTATTTCGTAAAATAATCCCATAAGCACGCGTGTATTGCATATGGTTCAATTTAGTTTATACCATTACTGTTACTCTGTCATAGATTTTCATCAAATTGGACTAGTTTATTATAAAGGATTAATAGATCAACTACGTAAACGGCTTTCAATAAATTAATATTCATTGTTACGATTCGCATATAGGTAATTTTGTCTATTAAAATTAACACATTTCAAGAAAATAATTTATTAATTATAACCGTGTAAGCATATTAAATCGAATGTGCAGCACGATCATATTAACTGATTTTGTATGACAACTATGATACATCCAAACATTAAATTTATGTTCTTCAGTACGTACTATTTTCAAAATATATTCGCAATCAAAAGATAATCATTTTTATGATAGAACAACATTAATTTTTAATTTTTAATTGATTAACAACATTATTTATATGAACGCCTTTAGAAAACTCTTTAATTAATTTTCATTTAAAAAAATCTCTGTTAAAGCAGAACACTTGAAAAATATATTTTAAAATTAAATTCTTATATAAATATGTACTCTTATATTATTAATAAAATATTCTTATTTAATATGAAAACACAGTTTGACATAGTGATATGTAACTTAAACAATACGATGAGATAGTTTTCTTATTTTCTTATAATATATCCTTAATTTAAGGAATCTATTAAGTGAAAAAGAAAATCTGTTGAAATGTCCATTAAATGTATATGGGTGGGTAATAGCCTCTACAAGAAGCCAAAAAAAGCGTAAAATAAGACGATATATTACATGAGAAATAGTAAAATCAATTATGTATATATATATATATATATATATATATATATATATATATATATATAACTATAATTAATTTTTGTCCCTTTCACAAGAGAAATACTGAATATTATATAGTTTACATGTGTGAAAAATTAATATTAAATGTATATGTATATATATATAATATTAAATATATAAATATTACTGAAAATCATATGGTTTACATGTCTGCCTATCTCATATTTGGCTTTTTTTGTGTTTCCTATCAGTCTACGCGAAATTTGGCTATTTTCAGAGAAAGTACTCAATTAATCTGGCAAAATTTTGAAAAATATGCAATTTCAAATTTTATGAAAATTTTGGTGTGAAGAATAAAAACCTTGTATTTTTTAGGATGAAATGAGGCAATAAATGCTAGAAAATTGTCGAGATGATATCTTAATAGTATTATGTAATTAGTATTATGTTAGTATGTTTCACTCTATAAAAAAAAGTATTTAATCAAAAATGTTCACTAATGGAATACTAATCATATTAAATTACTGCATGTGGGCATTTAAACTGTCATTTCATCATCTCTAGAGCGCTAAGTTGTGAAAGGTAAAAAGGTATATATATATATATATATATATATATATATATATATATAATTTTTAATAAAAGTATATATCATATATGTATATATATATATATATATACATATATACACTAATCAATTCATGACCATTTTTGATTGGACTTTTTTTTATTTGCAAGGTTGTTCATATTTATTTGCGAAAATATCTTATGTCATATAACTTTATTTCGAAAATAAGTAACCCTTTTTTTCTCATATATTTCTACAGTTATATTTCTTTTTATCATCATATGTAGATTAATTAAATCTTCTTTTACTCACTATAAGGTATCTGATTTACGATTACAAAAATATTACTACATATAGCTGTAAAATAAAGAAAAAATGATAAAAACATTTTTTGTTAAATCTGAAAGTCTTCAGATAGACTTCCTGTATAAAAATTTTTACTATATTTTTAAAATTTTTTAGTAAATTAAATACTGAAACAACACCAGTTTTATTCAAAGATAAATGATATTTCTAACTCGCATTTAATTTCGAATTCAAATACTTTGGTTAACAACCACACGTTTTAATTTATAGTTTAATTATGCGATAATATTTGTACAATCTTCTTTATATATTATAGTATTTACTTTTTATTTCTGTATGTTTTAGTAAAGAGTTTTTTATGACTGAGGTACAAATAATTGTAAACAGCTGGTAATTCAAATGTTAAATCGTATAAAGATTTTCTATACAGACATAGTTAAAAAATCAATACTATTTATATTTCTAGAAATTTATGTAAAATAAATTATTTTTTACTTGTAAAAAAATGTTTGTTTTGAAAAGTTAAAATTACAATTCTCATTCTATTCAGTAAAAGTAAGTGCATTTTTATGAAAATATAAATTTCTACTACTTTTTTAAATGATAAACGATATAAAATATAATCATACAATGAAATAATTTTGAATATAAGAATTCAGTTGAAGATGGGTGTATTCTTTTTTTAAAAAAATAAACAAAAAGAATAAACAAGAACAGAATTATATATGTAACTAAGTATAAACAGCAAAGTGATATGAAAAACATTTAATTGACTTAAATAGACATCAAGGTAGCATTGACAATAGAGTAAAAAAATTCTCATTAATAAAGAATAAATTTATAGTTTAAAAAAGAACTATAACTATGAAATAATTATAAGAAAACATTTATTGTACGTATTAAATTTGAATTAAATGTATAACGTAAAAATATTATTTTTATTAATTTTGTTATAGTTTTATAAGCATATGTAAAGTTCAAAATTAAATCACTTTAATATAGACACAATTCTTTATACACTATAAGTTTTTATAAAGATATTTTATTAATATTATATAATAATAAATAGGAAGTCAAGGATATTTTCTTAGTATTCATTAAAAATACATTTGATCTTTCAAAAAATTAATCTTATTATAAATAACTGAAAATATATAAAAACTAAGAAATTAGTTAAGTTCAGTTTCCAAAAACTAGGAACATTTATTAGATTTACAATAAATAGAATACTTTAAAGAATAACATTTTTCATAATTTTATCGAAATAAAAAAAAACTTGTCAACCTTAAACTTGATTGTAATTTTGATGATTTTTATTTTGAAAGGCTTAAATCAATCTAGTGATATATTTTCAGTCAAACATTCTGGTGACAAAAATGCAGCTTACTTAAATTCCTAGTCAAAGTATTTATTTTTTACTAGATATTTTGACTAATATTATCAATTTTGAAAATTGTTGTTACAGTTAAGTGAAATTGTAAGCTTTCCATACAGCAATATCCTTATTTTGTATTTAAAGTAAATAAATTTTAAGTATAAAATAATGTTATTTAGATATGAATTTCTTATTCAAGTTAAAAAATTAATGTGTTATTATACAAAGAAATACTGTTAAATTTAAAGTTTATTGTTATATATATATATATATATATATTTATATATATATATATATATATACATATATATATATATATATATATATATATATATATATAAAGAGAAGTTTGGAAAGACCTTTATTAATATTTGTTCTATTTTTAATTTAAACTCAAGTATTGTCATTTAACTACATTTAAACATATTATGAGTTTAAATATAAAAAATGAACTGAAAAATAAACAATAAGATAAACACAAAGACATGAATTGTTTGAATAAAAAGGAAATATTTATATATATATATATATATATATATATATATATATATATATATATATATGTAACAAATTGTTTATTCATAAAAGTTTTATAATGTTTTATAAGGAAAATATTTTTCGTTGGAACATTTTTCTTGTAAATTAAGAAAAGTATTTAAATATGTATTTGGTTTCATTCAATTCCATTTTCATTATGAAGTATAATAATATTATTTTTTATATAAAACTAAATTTCATATATATATATATATATATATATATATATATATATATATATATATATATATATATATGTATATATATATATATATATATATATATATAAATTTAAATACATCTATTTTTCAATTATTTCAATTATTGCAAAATTAAATGGAAAACTATTTCTTGTAATTATTTTTGTTATTTATTCTTCTTTGTTATTAATAATATAGCAACTATGTCTTCTCCGTGGGACACTAAAAACCTTGTTGATGCGCCCCTAAACCACAAGTAATTAATTAACTAAGTATGCCCTTCTCTCTCTATTTATATATATATATATATATATATGTTAGTTTGGTAGAAAAATAATTTCGGTTTTTAACCTTCAAATTCATATGCATTTTAAGCTTTTTTGATTTTCCTAGCTGTTTTAAATGGTCCAAAACTGTTGGATGACTAACAGCTAAATTTTGTGTATCTTCTTAAATTGTTGTGAGTGGTTTTGATTTAACTAACGCATTCAATTGGGCATTATGAACTGAAGCAGGACGTTCGCGACTTTTTTTATCTTTAAATCTCTTGTCCTCAGCATGAAATTTTTGGAACCACTATTGCATCGTACGTTCCTTAGTAGTACTCATACCAAAATCATCGTTTAGTTTACGAGTAGTTTCTGCGGCTTTATCACCCATTTTGTACTCGTAAAAATGTCTCTTTTTTGCTTCTTTTCTATCTTTAATTTAGTAGCCCAATTTGAAGAAAAATTAATATTTAAACCAGAGTCAATGTTATCAAAATATGGACATAAAAATGTACTTTAAAACGATATTAACATATACACTATGAAATGACCCTTTCATTTTGAAAAAAAATAAGGCTAGAAATGAGAACACAAAAACCGTAATTATTATCCTACCAACCTAATACTTATGTGTATATATATATATATATATATATATATCTTGCATAAACTCATAAAATCAAGAGAGATAACTATAAAATTATAAAATTTGAACGTTTATGCATTATTTTAACTAAATAAATTATCCTATAATAGAAGATTAACACTGTACCAAATGCATTTATATCAAAATAGTCATAATCCGCAAATATTTTACACTGAAAGCTGAAAATATTTAATCATGTTACTATTTATTACGTTAATCTGTAACACTGAACAAAATCCGTTAATATTTTTTTAAGCTATTTATTTTTTTCTGTCATCCATATCCATATCGACTGTTTTCCACTCACCAATCATTTTGATAATTAAACTGTTCGTCCCCGTATACAATTTTACTGGAAATTTAATTGAATTCAAATCATGTTGACGCAAATGAAATTATTGTTGTTTGTTGTAACGTCGTTATCATTCCGACTTCTTGGTGACATGCTCGGCGTAACTTAATTCTATGGCTGATTATTATATTGTAAATCGTAAACTCGTTTGCGATCTTTGTGAAACATGCGCCCCTATTGTACATAGAAGACAATGTATTGAGAGACAATATTTTGAAGACTGCTTTCACAAATTTGTTTTATTCAATTTAATTTCAAGCTTTTGTTAATCATTTGTCACATGTTAATAGTTGTTACGAAGTTAAAACAAGTTATCGTTTCTTACTAACTTTCACATTTATGTCATTAATATTCATAATTCTTTTATAAAAGAAACACATTGTATATTAAATTTATTATGTAAATGGTATATACTTACTATTCTGTATATATATATATATAATTAATATTTTTGTATTGTATCAGTAAAACGTATTATTATACCATAATTGTTAACTAGTTTTTGATTTTATAATAAAAATAATTCATTTCATTTATAAGTTCCTATATTATCTAATTGAATGACATTACAGAGATATAAATTTCATATTAAATTACTACCTTTAATATTTATGTATATACATATATATATATATATATATATATATATATATATATATACATACATTTAAAATTATTATTTTCGTAATTGAAATATATTTTTTCTTTCATTAAAGGAAATAACGGTGCTTTTTAATGTTATTTCTGTTTTTCTTAATAATACATATTTCCTGTATATTAATGAATATAAATATTATATAGTAAAATTTTGCGTTAGGTGGGAAAGTGAAAAGACATAACTAAGGAAATGTCGATAGGTTATTATGTTTATAATAATAGAGAAATTGAAAAACTCTAATGTTACATCTGTATACTAAGAATTAACATAATATTATAATAAAATAAATGATTTTACATTGCATATTCAAAAGCTTGTTTAAATATTTTTTGCTCTATCGTTTCATTTTAAATTCTTAAACTTATATTTAAGATTTATTTGAAGATCATTTAAGTCGAAATCAGTATCATAAAAAACAAACACACGCATGATCTGTAAGATTTGGATAAAAAAGGAAACATTGCTGTAAATGGATATTATTATACTTTGTTTATATACATTTATTATTTTTCATATTTTTATAAAGATTTATTATCAACACCAGATATTAAATATTAGAACGAATAAAATTAAAGAATATGTTAAAAGTATTTCTTGATTAAATATTTATATTATAAACTTTACTTATTGTGCATTCGACCAGATCGAAGTTTGAACATTTAAACTTAAATATGTTAAGTATTAATTAAAGTGTATAAATAAGTTAAATGTTAATTATAGTATATTTGGTTCACTTTCATAATATTTTGTTATATAATATATAACTTATGTATGAAAAAGCAAGGTTATATATATATATGCTACAAATTATATATATATATATATAAACACAAAGTTGTGAGAGTATATGTTAATAAAATATTTCCTGGTTCACTAAAAATTCAGTCATAGTATGTATGTTAAATTCACAGTGTAGTTCATAATTACAAAGTACGTTCGCATATTCGAGATATTTTACATGGATGCTAAGCAAGTCCCGCAAATAGAGTGAAAACCGCAATTAATTATATTCTAGCATCTTGCTACCAGGAATAAGAGGAACCAAACATCTTACTACTCAGAACAATTTGAATTAATGATTGTTGCCAAATTATGTTCAACATGCCTTCAGTAATTTTAGTTACAAGTTTCAACTGAGTGAAGTTAGTGTGAGAATATCGTGTAGAGAATTAGGAGTACCTAACAGCAATGCTGTATTGTACAATCGATCCACATGTTCGTGTCGTCAAATAGCTTGAAATCATCTTCGATGCAAAACTGTGTGTGATCTAAGTTCCCTTTCTTTGTTGCCACCCGCTGCGCGCTGCTGCTGTCCCATTTATGTTCGCTTCTACAATATTGAACATCGAAGTGAGCTTCAGCGTCACTTCACAGAACCACTGCCGTGAATCAAAACTCCGGACATAATAATGGAAGATGTTGAGTCTCTCTCTCCTCTTTCTTTCGTATCTATAGTAACGTATCGTCCGAATGTTGCGTGTGTCACTATTCGAATTCACTGAACTGCACGTCGATTAGGTGAACGGTTTGAATTTATTGAAGATATTATTGATTTCTTCAGATTATATTCTTCAAATGAGTTTATTACTTTATATCTTTGCGTGTATATATATATATATATATATATATATATATATATATATATATATATATATATATATATATATATATATGCGTACATAGTCGTATTACATTTCGGATTTTATAATTTCAGAATATTATAAGTTCAAATAACTGACTATACATTTGATGTGCACGTTATAAATACCCAATTTATAAATTCTCAGAAATTTATTTTCTACGTAACAATCATAGAGATTTAAAACATTATTTAGTTGAAAACAAAATTTATATCTATATGTCCACATATTTATATATATATATATATATATATATATATATGTATATATATATACATAAGTATATTGTAACGTTAATTCTTGTTTTATATACATATATATGTATATATGTATATATATATATATATATATATATAATATATATGTATATGTATATAAATGTAAATACGGACATAGGAAACGTATGTTACATTGAAACATTTAAAATACAAATTTAATTGTTTCTAGCTAGTAATGAAATAATTATTAAAACATAATTTTGTAAAGAAACACAGCTAGCAGAAATATCTACACGTATAAACATATACAATATACTGAATATATATATATATATATATATATATATATATATATATATATTGCAAGTAAACTTCGAATGTTTGTACAATTTCGTATTCATTTAATGTCAAAATTCTTAGAAATACTTAAAATTATATATTAATAGCATATTGTTGTGAATAATGAGGTTGAACTTGAAGCAAGTATAATTATTTGAACTTTAATTATTATAAAACTATATAAAACAGAAATGTATATTTTATTAAAAGCTATATATTTTTAACTTTAATTACATTTTTTAAATTATATAGTGTAGTTTTTAACTTTATAAAGTACTGAAATTATATTTTGATTTTTGTGTAATTTCGGAAGACTAGCATATTTAATTAATAATTGTAGTCCTACATTTATAATGTTTGTACACTAATATCAAAGTATTTTATTAAAACTAATTATATTATAACTAATGAGTGACCACAAATAAACTATTAAAATAAAATGTATTTAAAGTTAGTTGTTTTGGATATTCATTGACATCAGTTGACATTAGTGTTATTGTTAGGTAGAATTTTGTATATTTTATTATTATTAACTTTAGTATATTAATATTTCGGATATGATGTTAAGACTTGAAATGAAGTTCGAAGAAGTTACTTGGATTTTATATTAATATTGAAATCAAAAAAGACATCAATCATGAGCTAGACTCAAAATACAATATTTATAAAAGTTTAATAAAATAAAAAAAAACATGGATAATATTTTTTGATAAGAAATTTACATACTATAAATTTTTTTACTGAAAAAAATATATAATAATTTTAACATTTTATCAATACTTTTTTGTTTTCACTTTGTATTTGTTATTAAATCCTATTGAGAAATTAGTATCATACTCTTCAATATATATATATATATATTATAAAACAAATATAAAATTTTGTATAATCTATCCCTGATTATTTAACTAAAAACTGATACATTGATGTATGACGGAGACATTCTATAAAATAACATAGTACATCAATTTAAAATGTAAATCAAAAGTTATAGTATTCCTATGCATTTTTACGAATTACACATATAATCATGAAATTTGATCTTTTAAATTTAAGTCAAGAAAAGTGAATAATTGCTAAATGTATGAATTACGTAAGTGTTTTTTAACAGTTAACGATATTAGAAGATATTCTATTCACTTACTAATCAGTTTGAATGATGAATTAAATTTAAATGGATGACCTGAACATATGGATTTATATACCATGGAACTTCGCTAACTTAATCAAGTAAAAGAAGCAGATAGCCTAGTAGTCGATCTGTTCAAATCATTTCATCGCCTGTGCATTATTTTATTCTAAACTTAAACACAATATTCAAAATTATACAATTGTACAATGATGATTCTACAATTGTATGTTATTTCAGTATTATTTGTTGACACATTTCTTTCTCTGACTTAGAACGGCTTGTAAAATTAATATTGACATTTGGATATTTATCTTTTTCTAATGATTCTTTTCCAGCTATAATATAAAAATTTAGCTATTTTAAAATTTATTCCCTAACTAAGCCTATTATGGAGTTTAAGAAGGTTGCTTTTTTAAATACATCTTGATTTACAATAACGACTTCACTGATTTCCAGACTAATCGCAACAAAACCGTAACGATTATCTAAATTTTATGAATTATATCAAATCATGGAAATAAATTTAAATTGAATAATTTATTTTTCAAGCCATTCACTTATAACAGAATATATAATTGTACGTTTTCAAATTATATTTAATATATTTAATCTGTATTAGTTAGTATAAAAATGACTAAATATGTACTAAACACGTATTTCGAATAGTGAATAATATTAAATAAAAATTGTATAAGTCAAATAATAAAAAAATGTAATAAAGACATAAAATGCAACATATTTAATGAAATTGAAATAAATAAAAATAGGAACTGCATATAAAACAAACGAATAAACACGCATAACGATATGATATACGAATTGTACCTTAAAATTAAAAATACACCATAATACAAAAGTAAACCCTATAAATCAGATTTAAAATTAGACTTCTCCAATATTTACCTTAAGATGGTACATGAAACTAATCTAGTTGTGAAGATCAGATACCCAGATGATATAAAGGTGTGATGAATATAATGAAAGTTGATAAATGAAATGCTTTTTAAGATATAGAAAATTAAGTGAAAATATCTCTTTTGTCAAATATATTGAATATCTCAACAGATGTTCAAATAATGGAGAGTCAAATATGTATATATGGTGTTTCAACTTAGAGTTCCACAAGAACGTATTAAAAAAACTCAAAAATTGAAAAAAGCTTGTTATCCCTCATTTATTATTTTAGTTCACATTATATCTCTTTTAATTTTTCCATGTGAAATCCTAAATGAAATCAGCCTTTATATATATATATATATATATATATATATATATATATGTATGTGTGTGTGTGTGTGAGTGTGTGTGTGTCCTCGTATATACATTTTCAGATAGTGTTTTATTTAAAATATCATGAACGTCTATTGATATATAGATGCTATTTTATGATTAAAAATATTAAATGATTTATTTTGATTTATTTTTAGATGAGAATGTGTCTTAAAAAAGAACTATATATGTATATAAATATATTTTTTCCCGTTTTTTTTTATCAATGCAACATGTATCTTATTATATTTTTGTTAACTTCTTATTTGTTGTAATGATGATATGTTAATACAAAGTATTAATGAAACTGTGGTGAAAATGTTTAATATGTAAACAGTTGAGCTAGCATGATAATTCATATTATTTTAAATATAGCAAAAATTGGTTAATATAATCACTGTAGGACTGATAACAATTGCACGTTATAATGGTTATACAGTAATGTCAGTGAAAGTTAAATTTTCTTATATATTTGTATTTTCAATACAATCTGTAACGATATTATAATAAACTATGTTAGAAAAGAATTCAAAAATTAAATATTTTTTATGTTCATCCTTAAAACAATTTAAATATATTCTTATTTCATTTAACAGAAGTGTATGTTTTACAAGACTATAATTAAATAATAATAATGAAATTACATAATTTGTATGGTAAAAAGGGTTAAGCTTTAATTAGAGTATAAATTTCTTCAAAAGAATGAAAATGTTTCGATATTTTTATGAGACAAATTCATTAAAAAATAGTAGTATATATGAAGAAATACGTGTGAATTAATCTTCATATTAACATTTAATCTCTACAGCCTTAAACTCATTATATCTATGCTTGCCATTATCAAATTCAACTTTATATATTTTAATACCAAATGTTATAATAGTTATTTGTTTATTATAATATTTTGCAAAAAAAGATTCTTAAAATTGACTATATATTATTGTTAATGTTAGGGTATAAAAATGTCCTTAAAATTATTATTCGTTTTAATATTTTCAAGAAGCATAATTATAAAACAGTTTATGAATGTAAACCAAAATCAAACGTTTTTAAGCTTATTCAAAATAATTTGTATGAAATAATAGAATATTTCATTTTTGTTAATCAAAGAGTAAATTTTAATAAAATGTTCGATATATATGTAACATATTTATCTCTACTAGAGAATAATGTAGAATATTGTGTTCAGAAAAGTTATAATATATACTACTAAAAAAAATATGAGTTGAGAAATAAATATTTTAAAAATAGAAAAGAAATTTCTTTTTTAAACTGATCAACAAATAATGTTTTCGTAAAAACTAAAGTCTTGAAATAAATTTCAAGACCAAAAGTGTAAACGAAACTATAATGAAAACATTTGTAAACATCCAGCTAGTGTGACACATGGAAGTCCAATAAATGAATGGGTCTAGACTCTAGAAACTTGTAATAACTGGGCACTTCGATGCAGACAATAGTAAAAAACTAAGAAAAGTCTTTGCTGATAGAACTTTAACGAAAAGTCAATGGACTAACCATAAAGAGTAAAATATGGAAATCTGAAGACATCAGCAGATGTTCTGAGCTGATATATAGATAGAAATAGTAGGGTTGTTATTCTGTAAGCTTAGTCATGAATACCGTGTTTGAATGTAATCGTTGTGTTGTTTACATTCATTCAGTTTTAACTATAAGCTGTATTTATTGAATATTTCAAGTTTAAAAATAGTTACGTTATTTCTGCAAATATACAATCAGATCAGTTTAATATTAATCCCTATGTATATATGTATTAAAAAATCTATTGGCGCGAATGTTTTAATAAAGAGAATAATATAAAAAAAAACATAATTTAATGAAAATAAATTCATATTTTCTTTAATCTTCTATTAAAAACTACTGACAAATAACATTTATAAAGAAGAGGTTTGGAAGGATAAGGTTTTGTCATAAATTTAAATTTACTGTAAGTATTTTGATTAATTTAAATTATTTCTGATTTATTTATATTTTGTAAAATACAATAAGATATTGAAATAAAATTCATTCAATTGATGAATATAAAGAACACTTTTTACAAAAAAATAAATTGAATAAATGCTATTCACTTAAAGTAACATAACATTTATTCAGTTTATTGTTTTATGAAAATTGTTCTTTACATTTTTACATTAGAGAAATTCGTATATAAATATCTACGAGTATTTGGTTAATTTCTTTTAAGTAACATTAACGAAATTTACGTTCAGTAGATACTTTGCTTATATTCATTCTTAATTATAATTATTTTCGTAAAATAATTCAATATTTTCACATAATGCACATATATATATATATATATATATAAAATAAATAATGGTAGATATTCTTACTATTTATTAAGAAACTGTTTTTAAATATTGTAAGTTAATTTTTTATAATCTGTTTTAAAATACACACAGATACATATATATATATATATATATATATATATATATATATATATATATATATATATGTATATATGTATATATAAATGTTTAAGAAAAATCCAGAACATTTACATATAGGAAATACAATTTATTTATTTTAGAATGTCAAAAAATAACAAGACACCAAACATTTTTGGTCAGAAAAAAATTTTTTTCATATAAATAATCAGTGTATGATTATTTTAAAAAATGTAATACATTCGAAATAACTTCAGTTACAGATTTGAGGTTATCTTTTGTTTACGTATTCATTAATAATATTTAAAAATGTTAATAATGTTTTAGTATTAAGGAAATGTTTAAAAATGCAATAGAAGTATATCAGTAAAAATTTTCGCAAAACAAATATGAATTATTTTTGTAAATTAATCTATTCAACTAAAATATTTTTTATTGTTAATAAATATAAAAATAATTTATATTCTTTTAAACACTCCTTGAAATTCTAGTAAATAGGAATAAATAGTAATGCAGATTTTATAGTCAATAAATTAGTACTTTTAAAACAAAATATTATTTCAATAAATTTAATAATAGATTACCGTAAATGTGAACTAAATATTAAATGCCTGTCATTGTATTTACTAAGATTCCTTATTCATTGCACTGAATCACAGCTTTTATTTTATTGATTTCATTTAAAAAATACTTCTTATTTTTAAAATTGTATAAAAATAAAAAATAATTAAGCGTGTTTCTTAATATACATGTTTCAAATGAAAATCTCCTTCAATAATAGATATACAACTCCTCCGTAGATATATCATTTAAATAATTTTATGAAATAAATATTTTTAATAATTAATTTTGTAATTTTCCACACGATTTTAAAATATTCAGTTCCATTGTGCTCGTATATTAATCGTTGAACGAAAAAAACAAATAAAAAACTATTATTAATTGACAAAATCATTATCATATGTTATTAAATACAAATAGTTTTCGTTATTTTTTCTTTCTGTGTAACTATTATTTATGTATGTTCTATTTATATCGTTAATGATACGTTATTATATCGTTAATGATACTTTTCAATTCTTGTTTTTCTAAACCAATTTCGACTTGTGTAATTTAAAAAAAAGATGTTTTCAACGTTTGAATTCAAAACATTTACTTGAAAATAATGCACTCGAATCTGATCTTACAAAAAAAAAATATAAATTGAAAAGTGACTTTAAAAGCTAAAACAGTACCACTTCGTATGTTTTTCTGACAAAGTAAAAAAAACAAATATTATAAATTTTTTCATAACGTAAATTTCAGTTGAACAAATCTTAGAGAAAGAAAGAGTATTTTACAAATGTATATACATACTTATATATATATATATATATATATATATATATATATATATATATATATATATTAAAACATTATTTATTTAACTAAGAAAATTGTTCTTATACAGTTTATATATATATATATAAATAAATATGATTACATGTTTATATAAATAATATTTATTACATGAATATAATCGATGACATGTACTCTAATATTAATCATAAACAAAAATTGTATATTGTAATTAAAATTATCAAATAACATCCTTACTATTAAGGTTTTAAATGTGTAACTTTCATAATTTACTGTTAATCAATGTTGTAATTTTTTTTAGGAAAATTATCAGTTAAAAATAAAAAAAATGCCATTTCCTCTTTGAAATTAGTATTAATGACTACTTAAGTGATTTCACTAGTACAATACTTTAATTTGTTAATCAAAGATAACTTATTATTACAAAAACGTTTTATTTTTCTAAATATTTCGTCTTCATAAAATCGTATAAATTGATTATTAAAAATTGTAAAAATTTGTTAATCAACACTTATATTAAATATAATAGTGCTATTGTATTAATTTTTTAAATCAGACAATACAAATGTTTTCAATTTCATAATCCATTTTATTAATACTCATTTCAAATATCTATTAACTTAATGATTCATTTCTGCCTTAGATTAAAATGTTTGAAAAATATATAAATAAGAGTTATTTCCAATGGTTGATTAATTGATATTTTTGATTTTTTTTTCTATTTCAATGTACTTTTTTATTTAAAAGTACTAAAAAATATTTCAAGATATTTTTCCTTTTTGTATAATTATTTTAGACATTTTTTATTATTTGAAAATGTAAATCTAAATACAGTCTTTATTCCATAAATAACTGAATATAACACATAAATACATTTAATATACAACTATAATTTTCTTACAGACAATAATATATTTACATACATATTCACATATATCGCATATAACAACACATTCATATGTATATATATATATATATATATATATATATATATATATATAAATTATGTTGTATTGTGTATTAATATTTGTAAAAAAGTTT
Organism: Acanthacorydalis orientalis; assembly: GCA_034766995.1. Lineage (NCBI taxonomy): Eukaryota > Metazoa > Arthropoda > Insecta > Megaloptera > Corydalidae > Acanthacorydalis > Acanthacorydalis orientalis. Next base: position 45,322,985 of record CM068314.1, read on the forward strand.
TATTAAATTAATAACGATTAAACGCAGAGAAAGATGTAATATCGTTTCAAATAATTTGCTTTGTAATATTTCAATAAACAGGAGTTGGAACATTGTAAACTAAAGTTTTATTATCTACAATAGCTATCAAAGAAAATATATTCGTGATGTTATCTTACGAAACGATATTCTGTTTCGCTTGTGAACATTTTTCTGCAATGCCGTTGGTCTCCAAATACAAATACAAATATCAGTGCACAAGCTGCCATTTTCATTTCAAACTCTCTCGACGAGAGAGATTTATTGCCATTTCTATATATCTATGTGTATGTTTGTGGGGTCTGTTTTTTCGCTTTGCTTTTTTCATTCCCTCCTTTATTATTGTTGTTGTTGATGTTATTCATCTTCTTCTAGCTCTTTGTTTATCGAAACTTATCTCGGTCGTCTTTATATCTTAATATCAAGCGTTTATACCGCCAACTCTAAACGTCACTTGAATTTTTCATTAAAGATACGCGCAGAGATTGTTTTATTGGACAGTTGTTGCTTTTTATAACCACACTAAAAGTGTTTCTTGTCCGTATTATTACGACATTAATTCATATCTGACAAATGTTTTTTTTTGTCACGACGCTTCGAGAAATAATCCGATTTTATATTGACAATGTCAAAAACAAATTACATTTTTTGAAATGTGGCTAGGTTTTTCACGATATGTGTCCACCAATGATGAGATTAAAATTTGATTGAAATTGTTTTTGTGGTAGAAAAAGGTTGTATATGTTTTGCGGTGATTACGTAATGAAAAAATTAATATCATTTCGTTATCATTTATCATGAAGTAAAAACTTTTATGATAATCAAATATAAAATAAAAAAAAATATCGATATTAAATATATAGATTGTAAAATATAATAAATATATAAATATTATTATTAATATATTCTAAGAGAGATTAAAAAGAAAAAGTACTTCTTTTACAAAATCATATATGTAAATAAAAAGTTCTACCTCAATGTATTTTCCTGAGTTGTCATGTTGATATTCAATTATGACTGTTACTTATCTTTCTATTTCTAAATACTATTCATAAATGCCAGACTAATAAATTGACTCATTTTACTCAAATATTTATATATTTCTTCAATTATACTGTATTTCTTCATATGCTTTAAATTTAACATAGCTAAATTTTATTTTTAGATTAAATATTGCATAAAATAACAAAATATATTATAAAAAAACAATATACAAAAAGTTGAAATATCGAAAATACTATAAATAATTTGTTAATTCCGGCAAAAAATTGTTTCTTAATCGAGTGTCTATTATCCTACAAACAATTGGTGGAGCTTTGCTTCTAGTAATAAATATTATTTTTAAAACAATGAGTGAAATAATGAAAAAAAAAGAAATATGTTAACATATTTTGGTTAATTAAATTACTCTATATCTAGTCTCCAACACGAATTGAAAATTTTTTTCTTGCTTCAGTTATTTACCTTAAATCCCTTTTTCTGTACTAATCTCTTAAAAAAAAATAAAAACAATAAAAACTATGAAACCATTCCTTTCTCAATATTATCATTTCATAATGAAAAATAAAATGTTATAGTTATTATTTTCAGAAAATAAATTATTTCGCAAATAAACCTTAGAAACTATTGCTTCTCAGACCCCATGAATCCTCTACTCTATTTAGTTATTCTTCTACCCTATATGAGATTCCAAAGCATTGTTTGGAGTACAAATTAATATTAAACATAATTTTAGAGATAACTTGTATGTCAAAAAGAAGTTTACATAATCAAATAAAAGTAAAAAACGGGTAAATGTGAAACTTACCAAATTTTATTTTTTTTGTTCTATACAAGTCTTAGTACAGTTATTAAGGTATAGATATTATATTTCAGATTTTTAAATAACTCTATCTCAAAATTTCTGAAAAATAAAATTAAATGCGGTTAGTAGTATGTAAAACAAAAATAAATTATTATTTTATTACGTAATAATAAATAAATGAATTTAAGTAAAAAGGAATACTATAAAAAGTATACAAATACTATTATAGTTTATTTTCTATATTAAATAGGAATTAATTACATATTAAGTTGTTAAATAATAAAAATATTTATAATAATTATGTATATATATATATATATATATATATATATATATATATATATATATAAAGACCTAGGGTGATAAAATTATATGAAGTGAAAACACATAATTTTAAAATAAAATGTTATACAGTTCACCAAAACATGATTTGTATATTTACTGTTAAATGTATTTACTAGATGAATACACTAATAAATCATCGGTATTGACAGAAATTGATAATAAGCATGATACCAAAAGTATAGTAATCAGTAAAGGGCAGATAGTAAAGTTGCTGTAATAACAAAACTTAATGATAAATATGCTGATTTTATCTACACATGATGTGCATTTATTACATTGTGAATGAAGAAATAATGAAGGTTTTATTATATGAATATCTGCATAAGTTTAGGTGGTAGAATTTGATAGCTGTATTACAAAATGTATTAACTTAGAAAATAATTATTTGTTATCTTATATATATATATATATATATGTTGATTTTTTTTTTAAAAAAAGTGATTTAGTTTAACAGTATTCATTCCAGTACTTCGTTTTATGTATGTTATTTTTGGAAAATATTTTTTTCTCGTTCTCTATAAAATATTTTTTTCTAAAATCTGATATGTATATATATATATAATTTAATAGTTTAAATAAAATAATACATTCGCAAACACAAAAGTTGGAACTTGATTACGAGTATTAGTCGCTTGATTACTATTTTTTTTCGCTTAATCTGGCCATATTATAATAAAACTTTGCTTGATTTTGCTGGACCTGCAGAATGAGGGACAAAAATCAACAGGGTAACTTGTTAACGGTATCTTTATTGTAAAAGCATACTATTATAATTATTCTTCAATTTGAAGTAAATATGAGGCAAAAACTATATATCATTCTTGTATAAATCAGATTTATTTCATTTCTTAAAATACCGATCTAAAAATCTAAAACTTCTGATCAATGAATTGAATCTAGGCAATATAGAAGAGAAAGAGAGAACAAATTCGAAAAGTTCCGAAAGCGATTCAAGAAATATACTATAACGAACACACACACACATATATATATATATATACATATATATATATATATATATATATATATATATATATATATATAAGAGTAGACAAAATATATAACATCAATGTCTTTTGACTAAAGAGGTGTTCTGAACACAATTATTCTCTCTCTCTCTCTCTCTCTCTATATATATATATGTATATATATATATATATATATATATATAGATAGATAGATAGATAGATAGATAGATAGATAGATAGATAACTAGATAGGTAGGTAGGTAGGTAGGTAGGTGTATATATAATTTTATTTTTTATTTAACTACTAAAGGTTTTTTCATCTGTGAAACATCTTACATATCACGTATTTTTACGTATTTAAGGTAAAGCTTTTAGTAGAAACATATTTATTATCATACGATGGCGGTTTGAAGAGTAACTTGGTTTGTGTACTCAATAAAGGAGAGAGCTCTGTACGTTTTCATATAGTTCATTCCTTTCAGTAACGTATTTAAAGTTACAAGACATTCCGTCATTAATAATTCATTTGACAGTTGTTTCAACACAAGAGTTTAGTGCGAAAGTGTAAAATGGATAAAATCGGTATTCGAGGTGTGATTCAGTTTTTTTTTTATTTTTGGAAAAGAACACAGTCAAGGAAATCTATAAGAAGATATTTCTTACATTGTGTGGATCTTGTTCTTTCTACAAAACCGGTCGGCTTTGAGTAAATGAATTTAAACGTGGTAGAACGAGCATAGAAAATGTACCATTTTCAGGAGGTTCGCAAACAACTGTTATGCCAAAAAACATCAATAAAATCAACGATATGGTTTTATCTGACCGGGTGAGTGAAAGTAGACAAAATAGCAGAAGTCATAGGCATCTTACATAATCGGACACATTTCATTTTGTATAATAAATTGCGTAAGAAATAATTTCCCTCAAGATGGGTACCGCATTTACTCATATTAGAGCAAAAACGAGTTTCTTACTCGAACATCAGTCGACTTATTTGAACTGTTTAATAAGAATCCAAAGTATTTTATGCAAATTTTATTGACCATAGATGAAAAATTGATTCGCCGTGATACATTATATTCTAAAATGCAATCAAAACAGCAGAATAAATACGGTGAAACTGCTTCGGAGAAGGTAAAAACGGGTATCACGGCTGAATATGTGATTTCGTCAGTTTTCTGGGATGCGAAGGTAATTCTCTGGATTGATTATATTCAGAAGAGAAAAACAGCTAATAATAGAAAAATGTCTCGGAATGGCTAAGAAAAATGTGTCGAAGAAAGCGTTGTCATTCAGCAAAAATTGTTCGAACTGAAGTTTGAAATTCTTTTGCATTCACAATATTCGCATGATTTTACTCCCTAGGATTTTTGTCTGTTCCAAAAATTCCAAATTTTCTGTTTGAAAAGCGATTTGGGTCGAATGAAGAGGTTATAGAAGCCTCAAACGGCTATTTTGATGACCTCGAAAAAACCCACTCCCGGTAAAGAATAACGAACTAGAGAAACGTTAAGACAAGTGCGTTGAGCTTTGAAGGAATTACAGTGAAAAATAAAGTTTATTTTGAAATTGAAGCTGTTGTCTCTAATATCGAACCAAGATACTCTTCAAACTACCCACGTATACATACATACATATATATATATATATATATATATATATAAATATATGTATATATATATATATATATATATATATATGTATGTGTATATATATATATATGTATATGTATATATATATATATCTATATCTATCTATATATATATATATATATATATATATATATATATATATATATAACATATTTATATATTTCTAAAGAGATGAAAAATATGGCAATTTTATCGAAAATACAATCCACGAATCGACTTTTCAATATTTTAGAAATGATATTAAATATGACATAATTCGAAAATTATAATCCAGCCTTCATTGGATGCGCAGTTAGTGTCACAGCGGCTAAACGCGGGATATTCAACCACATTTCAAAACATATTGATATTTATGGATTCGTAGCGGTCAGTCGATGTTGTTCTGTTTCTCTACCAATAACCATCACTAGTATCTACCGTCCAATGTAGCGACTAAGACAGATTCGTATAAATTTATTATTATATCCGTTGCCGCTCTCGAGGGAACAAAATATGACACGAACAACGGCCATTCCTTTTCGTTACCAGAAAAGTGACAAGATAATTTTTTTGTTTTATTTTTTCCCATGCTTTTGACACTTTTTATTAGGAAATATTGTGGCATCCATCGGCGTCAAACATAAAGGCACTCGTACCACATGATTCGCATATTGATCGACTTTGATAAGGGTATATTTACAGTAAAAGGTTCAACGCCAATGACATGGATGCTGTTGAACAGTGCGATGACAAGTGGGGACCTCTTACTTGTAGCAAAATAGTAGTGTTGTTGACGCATCGTTCATGCTATTTACAATAATAATTTGTGTACACGTTGCATTGTATTCATATTTGTTATGTTATAATTTATACCAAATTTGAATATTGACGGTAACACAATCATAAAGTGTAAATTCTGTAATATATTATTTACTTTTTAATTAAATATTGCTAATTATTAGATATGACTGAAATACACATATATAGTCATATGCAGAGAGAATGATTATTTGAAATTGGTTAAAGTATTTCAAAATTAATATTTTTTTCTAACCAAAAAACCGATTACTATTTTCATTTTAAACAAAAAACTAAGAATTAAATTTCAATTTTTTAGTACCGACAATAATCAGTTATGATATATATATATATATATATATATATATATATATATATATATATATATATATATATATATATATATATATATTAGGTTGTCGAAAAAATAATAACGGATTATGACCTTCAAATTCTGATACATTTTTCTCAGCTAGTTGTATTAAGTGGTCGAGACTGTTGGATGACTAACGCTTAACATTTGTACAAGCACTTGAATAGTTGTGCGTGGTTTTAATTCAACTAACGTCTTCAGTTAGTCGTTATAAACTGCAGAAGGACGCCTGTAACCTTATGTATCTTCAAAACTCTCGTTCCCAGCACGAAATTTTTGGAACCACTACTGCATCTTACGTTCCTTAGCAGTGCCCACCCCAAAAGCATCGTTTTGTTTACAAGCAGTTTCTGCTGCTTTACCACCCGTTTTGAACTCATGCAAAAAATTGCTCTTATTTGCGTCTTTTCCATCTTTAATTCAACAGTTCAATTTGAATTAAAGTTAATAATAAAACCAAAGTCGATGTCACCAAAATGTAGATCGAAAAATTAATTTTAAATTGTATTAACATGAATACGATGAAACGACACTTCCATTGAAAAAATTAAGGTCAGAATTCAGAAATCAAAAACCGCAATTATTTTCCTACAAACCTAATATAGATACTGCTAATACTTTTTATATTCTAATACAAACAATTTGCAAATGATACATTTTCTCAGAATTTAAATATTTAGAAAAAATATTATAAATGTAAAAAATAGCAGGTATATTTTTAAAACTCTAATGTATACAACGTCTCTGCAAAAAAATAATATAATTTTTTTAATAATATATTTAGTATAAAATAACTTATAAACTGTTACACATTTAAAATAATATTTATTATTATAATTGCAATCATATGTGGTGTTCTAAAATGAAAGCTTACTGATACTTAAAATAAAAGTACTTACTGATAACTTAATGATAAGCGTGTTTATTTACTTTAGATCTATTTAAAATTTGTCATTTGAAAAGTATCTATCTATTAGTTTAATGAAAATAAATATCTCGATAGATTGAATTCACTATTGTCACTTTATATATAGTACTTCAATATGAAAGTTATATAACGAAGATTTTTTTAATGTTTTAAATATTTCTTAAACAAACATTTTTAATTTTTCTTAATTACATATACTTTTATAAAAGAATGGGTTTCATTTTTGTTTTTTTTGGTTAAAAAAATATCGTTAAATTCAGAAATGATATTAAAAAAATAAAACTAGATTTTATAAATAAAAATGTAACTATATTCTTTAGAATAAATAATGAAAAGTGGGCAAAAATTATAAAACCACAAAGAAGTCACAAATTTGTAAATGATTATTTACTTTGAGGTCACAGGTACTGCTCCTCGAAATTGCAGATAAATGACAATTAATTAGAACTTCTTATAATAGATTCAAATTTTTATTGATCTACCTATACGTTGACGGTCCGGTCTTCAATTAGAAGAAGATTCAAAGAAATTAATATTTAGATTAAAATTAGAATTAAGATATAAAATTAAAGTTGCAGTATATTTTCACGTTTTATGTTAAAGAGACAAAATATCCTCTTTGATAATTCAAGATTAATCATTGTACAATTAATATTCTCTACGTAAATTCACAACTTTCAATTTTAAACATTCATTTTGGTCTTTATTGATTAATATATTTATAATTATTGGAAAACATGATTTGATCAGAAAATGTATCCTTTCAAATTGAAATATGAAATCGAGAACGATTATTGTAATTCTGTAAATAAAAAATATTTCCACCATTGCAAAGTGTTTGAAAGTTATTGCTGTATAAAAAATTCAGAAAATCACATAACTGTACTTTAAAATATTGTTTGTGCGGCTCAGTAATAAATAATTACCATTCGATGCAATAACATACAATTAAATGATTAATAATCATTTAATAGAGTGTATACTACGAACAAGTGCAGTTAATTATTTATTAATAACAAAAGTTAATAATTCTACTCAATCAACTATTAATTGTTATTAACTAATAAAGAATCAGTTAGTATGTTACTGTTGTTTTAATATAAACTGTGAAGAACGGGCCCATTAGACAGCCACGACAAATACTTCACATCTGAGTGAAAATCTTTTACTTACAAGATCATTCTTTAGAGATATTTTCAAATAGCGAGTGCTCGTCACCTGTAATATGGGGAAAATCGCAAGAGACTAGGATGCATAATGGAGTTGCATAATAATCTTAAATCTAGTTGTTGATAAATAGAAGAATTAAATTATGAGAAACAATGCCCACAAATAACTTATTTAATTTAGTAACATTTTGTATATCAAATATTTAATAATTTTAATTAATAAATTAAACTTTAGAAGTAATTAAATCTAAACTCTAGTAAGATATTATGTTAAAATATATAATCTAAAATTGTATTGTCTTATTTTATTATAAAAAAATTCTAATTCTTTATGAAAATCGAAATTGTGGTAATATCAACAATTATTATTTTCATGTGTGTGATGTTTACGAAAACAAGTTTTTTTTCGTTCGCCTCATTTAAAAAACAAACAGAAAATAACGAATCGAAAATGAAAAAAACATGGACCGTTGATCAAATGATATAAATTCTACAAAAAAAGTTGAAATTTTAAACTGTACTTTTAAAAAAAATGTTAATTTACGTTTGAAAGATTATAATAAATGTAAAAACACATATTAATTTATTTATAATCATTAGATAACAGGATTTGATCAAAAAGTATATCCTTTAAAATGAAATACGAAATTGTGTGGGCTTATTGAAATTCCGGAAATGAAAAATATCTCCACTGTTGCACAATATGTAAAATTTATTATTGATAATGAGAACATTTGTTAAATAAGAAGAAAATTTGTTAAATAACAACAAAGGTATTTTCAAATTTGATTCTTTTTAAAATAATCACATAGTTACAATTACTGAATGGTATTATACAAATTTTGTAAGATTATATACGTGTAAAATTTTGTCAAATTTTAAAAAAATAAAAATAATTTCCTGAAGAAAAACAGTTTATATTTTATGAGAAAATGTACTAATTGAAATAATGTGCATAACTTTTTTCGATACTATTATTTACTTGTTTTTATAAATATAAAATAACCTCAATAGACATATATATATATATATATATATATATATATATATATATACTTATTTTCTATTTATATATGAAATATCATGTTATCTAAATATTTATTTAATTTTAATTTCTGTTTGTAAACTTATATAAAATCATGCCTGAAGGTATTATAAATATTAAGATGTTTGATTTGGTATTTTGTTAATTTCATATAAATAATAATACATTTACTTCTATATATATATATATATATATATATATATATATATATATATATATATTATTCTATAAATAAGACTAATTGTAAATATTTCTTGTATCTGTATTAATATATTTTTATTAAATAATACATCTCAATGAATATTGTATTTGAAAATTTTGTATTATTGTACAGTAATAGTTTCCATAAAAACATAATCAATATAATATATTTCATCTTATGATCAAAGATTCAAAAGTTTTTTATTTGATGCTTAATTTTAAACATTTAACTAATTGTTTTAAATAAGAAAAAAAATTATTAATTGAATAACTCTTTGACATTATTCCGAACAATCGAACATTTTAATTCGTTATTATTTCGAAACAAATATGATATTTATTTGGATTTATAAAGAAAAACATTAAAATTCATTGATTTCATATATGATATTCAAATATGTATATATATATATATATATAGGGTTGTAACATAGACTAATTTGCTTTTTCCCTCGCAAAATACTGTATTTAATGAAATTTTTGACCTTAGCTGAAAATAGCTTAATTATTTTGTGATATAACAAAATATATTGTTGGAATTTGAATACTACTACATGGAATTTCTATTTAAACTGGTAACACAGGCAAACGTTGATTTGGGTGCAGGCACAATAAATTTCAAAATCATACCGACATGTACTACTTGTACAAAACAATTAATTGAATATATGTACAAAGTAGTCATTATTAACTCGTTATCTGTATTGTGAGAGCTTAGAGTGTTATTCCTATAATTAATTGTGACTTAGAAATAGTCAAAAATTTTTTTCTAATTCAAATTAAAAAATACTGTGTATGTTTTGATCAAAATATTTAAATTTCATTTTTCATTATGTTCTTTTTTAATGAAATGAAAAATGTAATACATTTTTTCATTCTGTTTAAAATTAAAATAATGGTTACATTATCAGTTATTGTACAAATAAAAGTATACCAAAATGTACGTTCAAAAATATTTACAAAACTATACAACATATTTATAGTATTTTTTTTTATTTTATCCACATAATTTTTAATATATCTGAATTCTTTAAAATCACAGGTATAGAATTTTTATTCATATTTTTTGTTACGTTATTAAAATTCATGTATTCCACTCCGAAATCTTGGTGGCATCATATTATTCACACGTGTATCTATCAATCTAGATCAGTAGTATTCAAACTTTGTTGACCCACAGAACCCTTAAGATTATATATTTTTTTGCGGAACCCCTACCATTCTAGAAAAATTAAGATGTATACCCCACTAATTTTGAAAATCTGCCATCTTACAGGACTAAATTTTATTATTTCATCTGATTGAGCGAAGTCGTCATATCTACTCATAAATACAGTTTTACTGCATGATAATAGGTAATAATAGGTGTTTACAGAAATAAAAGGAATTATTATGAATTAGATATTTTGAATTTTTAGATTTTCGTGTTTTTTCTTCAAAAATTCTTTTACATTTTTACTTTGACTCGCGAAGCCCCTGAATAGTTTGCACGAAACCCCAGACTTCCGCGAAATACAGTTTGAAGTACAATGATAAGATCAATCTATCTATCTATAACTAGATCTGTATCTATCCATTTATCTATCTATCTATCTATCTATTTATATATATATATATATATATATATAAATTAATTTTTTTTAAATCAATTTTTTTCTACTTTACTTGACTTTCGCAACGTCACTTTCCCTTTATACTCTACAAGTAGCACGTTTACCATTTCAATTCCCGATCATCAATGATTGGTTGATGGAGATTCCGTGGTCTCTGTTCTGATTAGTTGACATTAGTCACATGTATGTAGCTCTCGCACCGTGTACAAGGAAAGAGGATACACGCTTTCAATGTAAAACTGATGACATTTGTTCAAAATATTGTACACTGAAGTTTATGAGTAAAAAAAATGTTATACAGTTTGACATTGTATTTTCTTGTTAATTTTTTCAAACTTTTCAAATAAAACGTTTACGATTTATATTTTACGTAGATTATTTGTGCGTATAATGTGTAAATTTCTGTTATTTGTTAGTGGAGGGAGGTGATACACCCCACAAGGGGTTAAAGGGCGTAACAATTAGAAGAGCCCTCTGGTATTAACAAAAAAATAAAAATTGGGAACAGTAATGTGCTTGAAACAAATGATGTTTTATTAGAATAAATGGAAATCCATAATATTAAGTAGACCCATATATTTAATTACGCTTTATTTTAGCATTCATATATATATATATATATATATATACAAAAAAAATATAAACATAAAAACAACAAAATAAACAAAAAATCATCATATTAATATGATTTTCGTTTATAAAGTATATATAAACACAGAGCGCATATTAACGAATCATTTATATATATATATATATATATATATATATATATATATATATATATATATATATATATATAGACATTTATAATCAAATTTTGTACTTCGATTCTTGTCTCTGGTTGATTTTTGCATGTACAAAACATAATTTTATGGCGAAACCAACATCGCAGAAAGAAACAAGAAATACAATAAAATATATCAAACCCTTTTATAACATAATTTTATTCGTAATTGAATATTTCTAAATTTAAGTAATGATTTCAGATTTTAAACTACTTGCTTATTTAAATACTTAATTCTGAAAACTAAGATTAAGTATTTATAATTATACACATTTTCATATATAAACAAAAGTTTGATAATTTTATTAATGACTTTGTTAACATAGTAAAATTAAAATTAGTTAGTAAATTTTTGTAATAGTTGACGGTATGACTAGTATTCGTAGCCACAAATACTAACCTTCTACTATATACAATCTACAACATACACTCCGTTTGTACCAATGAAAAATGCCGTGTTGACGGGATAATCATTCAGAAACAAGAATAGAAGTATAAAATCAGAGAAAATAGATAAAAACAAATACCATATACTATAATATAGTATGTGTGAGAAGTACAAAATATGTTAATTGTACACGAACGTAAATGTTGAATGCTTTATTGATATATATATATATATATATATATATATATATATATATATATATATATATGTATATATATACATATATATATATATATATATATATATATATACGAATTGCTTAATTATGAAAAAAGAATTACAAATATTAAACTTAGCCTAAAGGCAAGTCTGTCATTTAAATAGTGAAATTCGTACTACTCGTAATAATGCAGACTACTAAACGTTGTCTAAACGCAGGGAATAATTTAGTACAATTTAAATAAACTTACGTTTTTTTCATTGATATTTTTAATTATTTAGCAGCCAAAGGTAGTTATTTATATCATTGTAGAGATAATTTGCAAATAACTTAAAATGTAAAACTAAATGTTAAACAAACAAAATGTTAAAAAATCAGTAGTGAAAAAGAATGTTTATAATTAACGAGTATATATATATATATATATATATATATATATATATATATAAACGAAGTTATGATTATTCTTATCTTATATAACTAATTTTTAAATGTCACTAGTTTGTAATGATATTGTAAGTACGAACTTTGTCAAAATATAATTTTGACTAACACAATATTTTAGTTATTCAAATGTAATAATAAATACACCCACGCAAATAATATACATATAACATATATATATATATATATATATATATATATATATATATATATATATACACCAATGGTTATTTGGGCTTTAAGGGCGCATAAACAACTAATGTCACTAGCGCTCGAATATATACCGACAAAATATACGAATAACTTTCAGCTGTTGAAATATTTCTTAGCTTATGAGTATATCGCTTTAACATTTGAGAAATTATTTACAATTTAAAATGTTAACATAAAAAATAATGTGATCGAAAATGAACTTTCGATTTAACCCGATATTTGAAACATTCATATTAATTATGAATATGTTAATCAAAAAGAAAAACTTAGATCATGAACAATTTATATTTTTATCTGAACTAATGTAAAAAGTGTTATTAATATCACATAAATATACATCAAAGAAAAAGTTTTTATATTATTCAGCGAGTGCATTAAATACAAAAACATATATATATATATATATATATATATATATATATATATTAATATTATTATTATTATTATTATTATTACTATTACTATTATTAAAAAGTGTATATCTAGATTATTTAAATATTATAAAGAAAATATAATTTAAGATTACAGCCATAACGCAATTCTTACCAATATTTATGTTCACTAGGAATATAAATCTAGTGTCTCTACAAGAAAAATCTGATTTATACTTTGTATAAATAGTTAAAGTACCAATAAATTAATAAGTTGTATAGATTTATATTTCATTTGTACGTGATGAAAAATATAAAGTATGTTTTATAAAGATTGTATATACATACATATATATATATATATATATATATATATATATATATATATATATATATATATATATTTATAAAAGTATGCAAACCTAAATTTTTACAAATAAAATGAGAATTTTTATTGTTTCCTAAAAATATGAAAAAAATAGTAGTGTACATTTGAAATTTGTCCGTTTACATATTCTGATATATGCTAATAGATAAAGAGCAAGTTTTAATATATATATATATATATATATATATATATATATATATATATATATACATATATTCAATATTTATATTTAAATTGTTTTTATTTTTATGGAATGATTTTTGTCGTATAAAACTGCTACAATTATTTCATTTATATTTTATTAGAATTTGAAACATCTGTTAAATATTAACATGATAATTTGTGAAATATTTCATGTTGTATATACAATTATTTTATATATGGATTCAAATAAATTGTCTACATGTAAAATGAATAATTTATCTACAAATAATACATCGTACTTCTAATTTAAACAAATTTTACTATTAATTGTTGGTGACATTTTATCTATTGTATGTGTATATAATAATGAAAACAATACAGTGTAAAGATAACTAGACCAAGTAACATTAGCTGGTTTGTTGATCCAGCTAACATGACCGTTGTTGTCCTTACGTTTATCAATGTTTGCATCAAATTCTGTCATCTAGATATTATGGAATACTATATACATATAATACAATAGCCTTTTAGTTATTGACGATATATAATATGTTCACAAATATATATATTTTCATACTTATAAATCTTATATTTATTATTTATAAAAATATTATAAATTTAGTTAATATTTATTATTTAATACTCATAAATTTTCTTTATAAATAACTTCTTAATTTAAATATAACAATTATTTTACATGGTGTTGATGAAAAATATATAGTTTTAATTATATATTTCAATTTTGAAACTCCATTATTAAATGTAATCTTATTAAAACATTAAATAATGTATATATATATATATATATATATATATATATATATGTATGTATATGTATATAATAATAATAATATATATGAGGGTAAGGTGAAAAGTTCCGGATATCACATAAATGGTGCCACTATGCTCAATATTTTGGTGTCGTTGAATAATTTCATTCTTCATATGCTTATGTCCGAAGCTTCAAGTCAATAAATAGTTTATTATTGGTTTGACAATTCGCTGAAGTGAACGCATCTAGCATCGTTTTTAAAAATAGAAAAAGTAGAAATTCGTGTCATAATTAAATATTTTTTTTGGATGGCTCAAGTGCAACGGATATAAAAAGGTGGCTGGATACAGCGTTGGGGCGACTCCTCTTATTGAATACAACGGTTAATCGTTGGGTGCTGCACTTAAAATGGGTGAGACGAGCACTAAAGACGAACCAGTGATTGGACGTTCAAGTGGATTAACTACTCCAGAAATGATAAAAAAAAATTCACAAAAGTGTTTTGGCTAACCGTAGAGTGATAAAAACGAATTTTAGCATATCAACGGAACATGTGTGTAATATTTTAGACGAATATTTGGGTATAACAAAGCTATGCCTAGATGGTTGCCGCGTTTTCTCACACCTGACCAAAAACAATATCGAAAGGACGTTTCAACCAATTGTTTGACACTCTATAAGCGCAATCTAGACGAATTTTTGCGTCAATACAAAATCGTTCATAAGACTTACGTCCATGATTACATTCATGAGACCAAACAACAGTCGAAACAATGGACCGCGAAAGGCCAACTAACTCCAAAGAACGCAAAGACAATTCTATCGGTTAGTAAGGTTATGGTGATTATTTTGGGATGCGCGATTACTCTTCATTGACTATCTTGAAAAGGGAAAAAGAATTACTAGCGAGTATTATGCGAACTTATTGCAGCATTAAACGACGAAATCAATAAAAAGTGGCCACAGTTGGCGAAAAAGAAACTGATTTTTCATCATGACAATGCATCAGAACACACATCAGTTATAGCGATGGCTAAAATCAAAAATTTAAAGTACGAATTACTTGCTCACCCACTTGCTCACCATACTCGCCAGATTTAGCTCCAAGTGATTTCTATCTTTTTCCTAACTTTAAAAAATAGCTCGGTAGAAAAAGAATTGTGAGCGACAATAAACTTAGCGAATCTGTAAATGGCTATTTTAAGAACCTTGAAAAATTGGTCTGTCAATAATGCATAACCACTCTAGAGCATCGTTGGGAAAGTGTATCGAGCTGAATGGAAACTATGTTGAGGAAAATAAATGAAAATCAATCCAAAAAATGTTGATTTCTTATTCATTATGGAACGTTTCACCCTATCCTCGTATATATATATATATATATATATATATATATATATATATGTGTGTGTGTGTGTGTGTGTGTGTATTTATTTTATTGCTAGTTTCATTTCTTGTGTTCAGTAAATAAATTATTATAACATATTTAATTTGTTCTTATATTCTTTAAGGAGATTTTTTAGGTAAATTCAATGAAAAAGAAAAAATGAGTTATCTTTCCTACACTTCCTTTGCAAATTTGAAGTGCAACAATTGATGCTGAAACATTTTTGAAAAGATTTTAATGTTTGTAAAAATATTTTTGGACATTTCTATTTATTTTATTTTAGCACATTTTAATTAGTATATTTAATTTTGATGAAAATTGTTATGAGATAATTGGATCATATTTTAGTATAATTTTAATTTATTCGTACCTTCTGTGTTCAATATAAATTATAATAGGTTATTATATAACACACAAATATATATATATATATATATATATATATATATATATATATATATATATATATATATTTATGTATATATATATATATATATATTGATATAATTACTGCACTGTATTATTCGAGATCTATCTATTTTTTTAGACAGATTTAGTATTGTTTTCTGTTTTACCTTACACTAGTTACTCAAACGACCAATAAAACCCACATGAATTTCCGAGGTATAGGCGAACAACATAATTAACAGTATCGTTCTAAAACTCCCATAAAACTCTTTACTGTATACTGACTAGTTCACTTCAAATCATGTACATGTATACTGTGTTAATTGTAAAGCAGAGAAGTAAAACATAAATTGGATTTTCAATAGTCATTGTTAGATTAAACATATACACACAAATACATCTCTTCCTATCTCTCTTTCTCTTCCTATCTCTCTTTCTCTTTCTATCATTCTCTCTCTCTCTCTACATATATATATATATATATATATATATATAAATATATATACGGGTATATTATTTGCAATATTTCGTTAAAAAAATTCGATAAGTGCATAAGACAGGCATATACATTACATACAGACCTATATTAATTACTGTTTTAAAATTTGTTACTTCATTCATTTGTATATTTACACATATAAATATTTTTTTATATATATATATATATATAAATATACTTCTATATATATATATATATATATACATATATGTATATATACATATATACATACATATGTATATATAATTATATATATATATATATATATATATATATATATGTATATATGCATATGTATTCATATATATATATATATATATATATATATATATATATATATATATATATATATATACAGACCTAGAGAGACGTAGCAAGAGTTTCAAATTCTGTTGTAGACAGCATTGTGGAAACTATTGTATTTTCTCATTATAATCGTTAGTCAAGATCGGTCCATCAGTGACAAAAACATTTCACATTGATATTATCATCTTTTATAAAAGTTCTAATAATTAGATCAGATGTCACGTCTTGAATATTGCTGTAGGTGAAACATTGATTATTTAATATATTTAGAGAACAATAATGAAGATGTTTTCTTCGATTACTTATCTCGTTTGGTTGATAAGGTAGAAAGAAATAAATACATGTATTATATATTTATTAAAATATTCCATTTTTTTATCAAATTAAAAATAAACTTGAAAAAAAATTATTTATTATTCTGTTGACAAAAAAATGACTATTTTATTTCAAATACTGTGTTAGCGATGAGGAGAATAAAAATATTTTATTAATTCTAAATCAGAAACTCTCATTAATTAAGTAATGAATAAAATTCTTGCAAAGAACTTAATTTGTTTGCTATAATAGTGAAATAATTCTGTTAATGTTTATGTGTAGCTATAAATAAAGAAAATTCATATAAATTTCCTGAATATAATTGAGACCTTTTTATATATGAGATCGACTGTGTATATAATGTACACAATTTTGATTTTTTTTAAAATGCGATAAGACTAAACTTACCTAAAAAATATGTTATTTTAATATCCATACTATCTATTTAAAAAAAATGTATATTATAGAAACGTTTAAAATATAAATTTTTATTTAAATTGTTATTTGAATATTTGTTCTGAGATATAATTCATCTGAATACATATTTTAAATAAACAAAAAGAGAAACAGTTATTTTTCTACAAGCTACAATTCAAAAATTTTGTGACAAACCAATCGACGAGAGAAAAAGTTATACAAAAGATAAGTAAAACGTTAAAATACATTCGGCGGTTTTGTGAAACATAAATAACTGATGACTGTATTTGATATCAATAGCCAAAGTTACGACAAGCGTCGAGAAGCGAGTACCGTCGCATTGCTGTGCCTTTCTCCACCGTGTATAGGCTGCTTTTAAAATAACTGCATAGTGTTACTTTATTATTTATAAAAAGTAGACAATTTTGTTTATGATTTCTATGGTCAAGTGTCACAGGGACAGAATAGTGACTAACAAGCTCACTGTTTACAACACGTAGTTACGGTTTATTGCATAAGTCTCACCTGTACAACATGCAAATAAGGTTAATGGATGAAAAATATATTTTTTATACACTGATATATATATATATATATATATATATATAGTAATTCCCAACAGTCATCAAGTATAAAAAGTAAACATGTTAAATTTTTTTCAGTTATATTAACCTTTTTTATGTAAAAAAATTCAATTTTCAGTATATTTATTTTTTATAAAATATATTTAGATAAATACAGAAAACTGCATTCATTTAACTAAAAAAAACTTTTGAATAAATACATGTAGTGGGGTTATGTTTTAAAATATTTTTTAAACAAACAAAATATACAGAATAGGAGTTTGAAATACTTTCCTTGAGTGCTCCATCGTTTAACTTTCCAATATATATTCGTATAATTAATTTATAATCATTTAAATACATATATTATTGTTATTGCAAAAATTAACTTGGTCGTAATTGCTAATAATATAAGTTACAAGTTATAATTATTAATATATATATATATATATATATATATATATATATATATATATATATATAAATATACCAATAATGATATCTTGTTTTACTTGTGCTTTCTGTCAGTAATTTAATATAACTAATAGTAGTTAACTAGCATAATATATGATAAAATAAGAATAGTTGATTAGTTTATAAAATATATTTGAATTTATAATTGAAAATAACCGAATGAATAAATGTTATTACATACTCGTATCTGTTATTCAAATTATTATTGTTTTTAATTATTCATAACATAAATATTCTACATCTTTGAAAAAATTCTATTTTCTTTTATAATCTGTCAAAAATGTATAGAGACTATAATATATTCTACAACATATTATAAATTTATTCATTATGAATTAGTAAATTGTTTATAAAAAATAATAATTTCAAAATATGTTAATATTTTTCAGTTCATTGCCTTCTTTGCTTGACGTCACTGCTTTAACGCGAATGTCTGTAAGCTCTTTTAAGTAGACAACCAATTTTAATGGCTTATGTGATAAAAAAATAATATCTATATGTGTATACCTTATTTTCTTGCAGATCATAAATTTATAATTCAGTTTTTATTTAGTTTTTTGGAACTATTAACAAATTAATAATTTTTTTTAGAAAACCTTTTGTGAAAGTAAATTTTGCCATGGTCAGAACTATATTCTGACAAATAATTAAATTTATTTTTTTAATTCTTTATTAACTTTAACGACACACAACTATATAAACTGAATATTAAATCAAATCTGTAAAATAAATGCAAATATAATTATACTGCAAAGTTATAATATTTTATAAATATCTAAAGTGTTAAATAAAATTATTAACATTGATTTTAAATGATGTACAAAATTAATTTTGTTGATAGATATAAGTACTATTTACAATAATACATTCTCATTGTCTTTTTAAAAAATTCATATACGCAATTTTCAAGAAAGTCTACATCTTCCATTTTCTAAATCTCCACAATTTCCTTTTCTTTTTATAATGTCTTAAAATTAAATGTAATATCTATTAACGAAATTTATAAGTTCTAACCAAAGTTCATTTAAAAAATTAAAGTTATCTTTAAAACATATATATTACTTTATTTTACAAATAATGTTTATTGCTCAAATACAATTGTACACACACATAGACACACATACACACACACACATACACACACACACACACATATATATATATATATATATATATATATATATATATATATGTATGTAAGTATAAAGGAACGAAGCGTTTACCAAAATAATATAAGCCAAATATTGAATGAATTGATGAAAATATTGATTTTAAATAAAATCAATGTATGGACGTAATATATGAATGTAAATTTATTAAATTACATAATTTATTATCAAAAGAAGATAAGAAGATCTTCAGTTCATAAAAAGTTAACATTTTTAAATTTTTATAGAATAAATGATATAAAATTGTGTGCTAATCAAATTTTCTCATATATTTCTTTACTAAATTTTAATAATTTTAAAGAAACTAGTTTTTAATGTATAGACAATTATCGTCAATAAAAACAAATATAATAAGAATAATACAAATGCATAATTGAGTAATTATTACACTGCATTGTTTCTTAATCCTTTTAAAAGACAAGAGCTACATGCATTACTCTGATGAAAAAGCATTGCTTTTATTAAAAGATTATCTTTTAAGATAAAATTATTTGTATTCAATTCAAGAGGTATTTCTTCAAATATAAGATCCAATTTCATGCTTTCAAGTAATAACAAATATTAAAATATTATGAATTAATTTATATGATTTAATTTAATAAAAAAATATTATTATTTAATAGTTCATATAAATTAAGTAAAAATGTAACAAAAAATAATAATTAGATATTTGTACAATAATAATAAAATATATATTTCAACTACATTTTTATTGTGTATACCTATTAATAATAAAGTATCTGTTTTATGACGTTGAATACAAACATCCATATTTAGGATAACCATTACAATAATTATATTGTCAAATTTTTTTCTTGTTACAATTATTTCTTTAATATATATGTATATATATATATATATATATATATATATATATATATATATATATATATATATAAAGAGGAAGATATTTTATTAATAAAATATCTTAAGATTAAATATAAAACAAAATAAATATTTTTAATTAAATAAAAATAACAAATTAAATAAAAATAAAACAAAATAAAAGTTTTTTACATTTACAGTGAGTTTTTTATATCTATTTTCATAACAAAAATATGTTGTTAGCTTTACTTTTATAAGGATTCTATTTTAATTAATGAATTTTCTATTCGAAATTATTTTAGCACTATTTTTTCATTCGATATATATATATATATATATATATATACATGGCAATATTTATAGATATATTGATGCAATTTTCGCAAAACGTCATTTAATATATTAAAAAAGTCAAAAGTCAAAACTTCTATCTATTAAAGTTACAAACTAGTAATAATGTTAAATAATTTTATTAGCATTTATTGTCATCATTTGTATAGTTTTTCTAATTATGGTTATATTTGAATTATAAACATGATTTTGAATTAGTTGGTAGAATATTCTTAGCACACTGATTTTACTTAAAGAAATAATTTATATATATATATATATATATATATATATATATATATATATATATGTATATATATATATATGTATGTGTGTGTGTATATATATATATATATATTAATATTAACTTTGAGATAAGACAAACTAGATAACAAGATAACATTTTCAATGTATAAAATTCATAAGTCATTTAAATAACTTCCAGTGTTATATTCGTTATGTGCTATCAACTAGAGAGACAATAGATTACAATAAATAAGAAAAATATACAGTGTCTGTTGAACAGACATCGTTACTCTAGAATGACTAATGTAAATGACGGCTAGACCTGTTATATCTTACATTGTGCAGCTGCAGACATCTTGTCCATTATTGTTTCAAAATCTTAGAGCTTGCATCAGTTCTCACATCTTGTAGTCTTGAAAGTAATAATACATACAGACACACACACACACACACTCACACATATATATATATATATATATATGTACATATACATGTGTATATATATATATATATATATATATATATATATGACATTTATATATTAAATAAAATATATCTTATTAATAATAATATACTAATCTCCACATATATTTAATTTTTTTCACATTTATGGTATATTTATCTGATAAACTAGATTCAGTAAATGAATTCAGGAAAAAATATTTCAAATTAAACTGCCTATTGAAAAGCAATTTATTCAAAGTATTTCTTATAAATCAAAATACGTTTTTGATAGTTGCAATTAAATGTAAATTTTTCCCATAAATATATATATCTATACAATTAATAAACAGATTAATTCTAATCTTATTTTGTATTTTTATGGCAAAAATGTGACCTTAAATGGAATCTTTTTAAAGTAGAAAAATAATTTACTGCTTTGACTTTTAGATATAGTCCCCTAATAATATACAAGGAAATTATTATAATTATTTATTTAATTTATCAAACGTCCGTTCATTTCGTGCACTAAATAAGTAATATAATAGTTTTTAACTATTAATAGTTTTTAAAATATTTCTTTTAACTATAAATTGCTTTAAACTAATTTAATCATTTTGATAATCTCGAAACATGAACTGTCATATGTAACCGTTAAAATTATAAATATTTACAAAATTAAAGACAATATCCTTTTAATAGCGTTTCTCCTGTTCTCAAAATCTTTACTGAATCATATACATGCATATATTTTTTGAATGTAAATTATGAATACATTTTTTTTGTTTTGAGGGCATAAAACTCAAAACTGTAAACATATATAATAAAATTGTATTCTTTGCAATATAATGCTTAAAATGATTCAAAAACTATTTTTTAAACATTCATTACTATTCGATTGATTATCACTTTTATTCATAATCATCTTTTTTATATCGAGGTACTGAATGATTCGTGCAAATTTAAATTATTTCAAAATCAATAAAACGATTGAAAATAGTATTTATAACTTCTTAAATGTTTAAATGTTAATCTGTTTACTGCTCTTTTGAATAAACTTGGATTGTTCAGAATTCTTAAAGAAATGAAATATATCTTTCTTAAGAATTAGTTTTTAAATTTGCAAATATGATCGTTATTTTTACCAAGTACTGGCTTGTTTCAGTTAAAAAATTCAATTAGTCAGTCGATTTCTCATATAAAAATTTTAATAAAACTTTTATTACAATTAAATATTTATAAAAGATTTATAAGTGTATAAATTTCAATTTTAAAAAAAAATGATAATATTTTTATCGAGGTTATTTCACGTACATCCTGTATGCTATATACTCTCTCGTCTGACTAACATTGAACGTTGGTAGCTAGTAACTGCCGAATGCCATATAATCTGTGAAAGCCATTTTTAAAAAGACATTTCAATTCCGAACTTCCGTTCTTATATCCGTTGCGACTGTGGGGGGCATTTGAAAAATAAAATGGATGTGTCAGTAAAATATCTTTTTTTACGATCCTGCAGATTTAGTCAATGAGTCGAAAACGATTTCTTCTATGCTTTTTTAATACATCTATCGATAACTTATTGTTACATTTCGTGATCTATGGATTCGCTGCCTGTGACGTGGTTTCAAGATAAATTCATGTTTTCATATATATTTTTTTTTAATTTCGCTGCAAAGAATGTATTTGTTTTAATGGGTTTATATTTCAAACAGTATTAACACACAGATCATATCTCTCTCTTTCTAACTATATATATATACATATTATATGAATTGATTAGATTAAACTTACATATTTAATTATATATTTAAATTTCAAAAATGACTTAAAATTTAAAATTGATATTTACTGATAAAGTCAGTTGAAGTAATTATACCGAAGTACTCTAGTTTGTTATGAGGTGAAAATAAAATTAATATTTCTCAGTATTTCAAGCAAAACAATGTAAATAATAACAAACATAAACAGAAAATTCGTGGCTATCATATAATGTATAATATAAACGTATGTATAAACATTAATAATTCATAGCTGCTGAATTATTAATACAACCTGAAATCACTAGATTATTTTTTTTTTAAAAAAAACAATAGTAAATATAATATGAATTATACTTTAAAATAATAAAAAAACATTTTTTCTAAAAAATTATCATGAATATTTAATTGTTATTAATATAGATAGCTAAGAATTAAATCATATAAATTATATATATATATATATATATATATATATATATATATATATACATGAAAACAGTACTAATAATTGAAGGACTCCAAAATACCACAACCATGATTAAACATGTTATGATATGTTGTAATTATTTGCTAGTGAATTTCTTAAAAAATAAGAGTATTATCTCTAATAGACCAAAGAGATATAATTAGTTGGACCCAGTTGAATAAAATATTGGTTAATTATCATTTATATGATTCAATAGAATTTAATCACCACTGGGAAACTAATTCACAATATTTCTTTATCTACATGCTTTTCTTAGTTACATTATTAGATTTAACAAAAAGATTTTAACAACTTTTTAGAATTATTAGGCTGATAGGATAATTATTGCGGTTTTGTTTGTTTTTTTTTTTTTGAATTTAATCCTTAGTTTTTCTTTAATGGAAGTCTAATTTCGTCGTGTTTACGTTAATATAATTTTAAAGTGAATTTTTCGGTCTGTATTTTGGCAGCACCTATTGGTTTTATTATTAATTTTGCTTCAAATTAAATTATTGAATGAAAAATTGAAAAGAATTAATTAGGAGCATTTTTTGTATGAGTTCAAAACGAATGGTAAAGGAGCAGAAACTGCTCGTAACATAAACGATGTATTTGGTGCGGGTAGTGTTAAAAATTTCGTGCTAGGACGAGAGCCTTGAAAATGAAGACGGTCAGAAGCGTCCTCCTTCGGTTCATAACGACCAACTGAAAACGTTAGTTGAATCAGAACCACGCACAACAATTTGAGAGCTTGTACGAAAGTTAGGCGCGTTAATCATCCAACAGTTCTGAAACACTTAAAACAGCTAATGTATGAAGCTATATATGAATTTAAAGGTTATAACCCGCAATTATTTTTCTACCTACTTATGTAAAGGTCAAGTCATTGATGAAAATCTTTCACAAATGAATTCTTTTTCATCCCATAAACTACATCAATTTTTTCCAATAACTGAAGAGACAGATTTTTCGGTCACTTGACACTCTGAGGATACTAACGTTGCCATCTAAATGAGGACAAGCAAAAATAATCAATAATAATTTATTAAATATTTTTAATTGTAAAATTTTAGTGTAATTTGTGTAAATAGAATTCATTTATGACAATGAATTTACTATCAGTATCAGAACTGTTTTTTTTTTGATTGATAGGAATATCATGTATTTTATTTAGTTTTAAATTATACAATAATTATTTTAATGAAATTTTGTTTTTCTGGTTTAAATATAAAGAAAATATTCGTCTTTGAGATTAATTTTTTATGGATTCTAAGGATATCATTTTAAATGAATATAATTAATAAAAATTAAGTTTTAAATATTGCCGACAACATTAAAAATGACTAATAATAACAATAACAATTGTATATAACCCTTTCGAAAATAGTTAAATAGAATTACATATTTAAAAATTATTTATTTCACCAGTACTAAAAAATTGATTAAATTTAAAGTATAAAATATGATATATATATATATATATATATATATATATATATATATATATGTTTGTATATGTATACGTATATAATTTGTAACATTGTTTGCATTGTACAATTGGAATATTGATGTGACAGAGAACAAAATTAACGACAATAAATTCAGTGCGCTCGGTTCATCTTAAACATTAGCAGAGCGTATCCGGAAATAAATTAACGAAGATTTCAGTATTGTGTATTCTTAATTGAAAATCAATATATAACAATACAAAACTTTTATTAATTGTATTTGAGAAACGAAAAGGATACGTCCGCACAATTTCTCTCATATTAATCAAAACTATATAGAATTCGGTTGGCGTAATTTCATGAGTCGAGGAACTATGACCATTTATAACTCTAAAACCACTTATTGCATATAAATTAATTGCGATCAATTATGATCTTTAGACCTTTATCACGTCTACGTCATTCTGATATGCAAATGATGCCGGTCTAGTCCAATTACTGCGGCATTTTACCCGTCTCGCAGTCCCGTTCCAAAGCCAGAAATGTTGCTGTTACTTTTATCTCACTAATTTCTATTTCGTTCTCGTTTCTCCCACTGTTTCGTATTACGTCATATAGGAAAACTGACTCCCGTGTACAATCGATTGGTTTTATACAGTAATAACGAAATTCTGCTTTACTAAGGAGAATGAAATAAATACGTTCGATAAAGGTCGGAAACCACGCTGATATTTCAAAGTGATCTTTCATCTTAGACAGGAATCTGACCCTTGTCAAAATGCAAAGTATTCCAAATTTCTGTTTTGGTTTCCTAGTTATTACACAATTTGTTAATAAGGATGTTACATTTAGATGGATAAACTACATTTAATAATTTTAAATCGGTGAGTGGTTAGCATGGTGGATTTTTGGGTAATGCAGTAAAGATTACATCTTGTAATATATAATATTTTTCGGTAAGAAGATAATATTCTTTCTTTAATATGGTGAGATTTCTCCTTAATGTAACCTTCTAATATACTCTGAGAAATCTATCATAAAAAATATTTTGTCTTATTTTAATCTAGATATAATTTAATCTGTTTCTCTCTCTTCCTCTTTTTAATTCCCCCTCCTTCTCTCTCCCTTTATATACATATATATATATATATATATATATATATATATATATATATATATATGCATAACATTTTTTTGTAAAATTTAATTAAATCATAACGTGCTAATGATCTTAGTTGTCGACACACCCTTAAACTTCAAATAACTAACCAACCACCAATTAAATCGAATATTATTTCAAGAAAAATGATGGATTGTTTTTATTCTGCATGAACGAAAATACATTCATTAAAATATCTCCAAATATTTTTTTTTCAAAAACAGAATGTTAAATATTTCAATTAATTGATATGACATAGAATTTTTTTCATTATTTCTAAAATTAATAGTGATTTATATTTTTAATGGATTTATCTACAAATATATTTTTACATATGTTTAATTATTATCTTTTATATATTAATTTGTAATTATTGATATTTTTAAATATTTAATTTTAATAAAACATCTAATAATAGTTATAATAATATTTCTTTGAGTTACAATGAGAATATATTTTATTATACGGAAATCGTTATATTGTTTTACTATTTTCACATTGTAAGTCTTTTATTTGTCAGAAGCAAAATAATCTTTTGAAATTAAATAAGATATTTCTCATAGAGATGGATTTAAAATATTATAGGTAAAGATGGATGGATTACCTAATAAATAGTTAAATAATAAGATTTCAGATTTAAGATGTGTTAAGTTTCAGTTATAAAATAATTGTCTTCAAAATTAAAAAAATATTCTTAAAAATGGTATTCATTAAATTGTTATTTACGAACTTAGCATGATATCGATGTTAATTAGTATCGAATGTGAAATGTTTTAACCAAAATATGTGAAATTCTTCGAGATGATAGCAAGTAGTTCCCATTAAATATCTTTAAATGGAATGTTTTGAATTTAAGGTTCACATATTTGGACATTTAATCTTTGACTGTTTTAAATAAATTTTATAAACATTAATATTTATATATTTCATATAATTAGATGTAAAATAACTTGCATATAAGAAAAGATAATATTCTCAATTCCAGCATTACAATGAAAAAAATATTTATATATTTACAAAATCGTAATAGGTTTTGTATATACAAAAAATTAAATAATTTTTAGAATTCATAGACATATTGTTTCTTATTATTCATAAACGCAAATTTTAATTGATTAATTTCTTTTTCTCCTGTCCTTTTCTTTTGTATAACA
The DNA here is from genome assembly GCA_034766995.1 of Acanthacorydalis orientalis. Classification (NCBI taxonomy): domain Eukaryota; kingdom Metazoa; phylum Arthropoda; class Insecta; order Megaloptera; family Corydalidae; genus Acanthacorydalis; species Acanthacorydalis orientalis. The sequence continues at coordinate 45,350,972 of CM068314.1, forward strand.
TACCATAATATTTTTCCGTACAAAAAAAATATAAATATTTTTTGAAAAAGGTATCATGACTCATTCAAAAGTAATTTAGTTAATTAATTTTAAGAAAGATATATTTTTACATTCTACGAGAAATATTTCTGAGTTATAAATTCATGATATTGAAATTGTCATGTGTATATTTCCATTTACTTATCAATTAAAAAAGAACTTGTTTATTAATTTATCTTATCCTGGCTGTCTTCGACCTTCAGAATTATCTGACATAGGACGAAGACATAAAAGATAACATATTCACAGGTTCACGGGTATGATGAATAACGACAATGAATAACGAATTAAATTTTACATACGAAATTGGTTTCAAATTAGTAAATGTGACGAAATATAAAATCTTTTCATAAATAGAGCTACATAACACACACTGTGATTGAAAATCACTGATTTCTGTTCAGAACTCAGATTGAGATCATAGATTTACATTAAGTTACTACCAGTAAAAATTAATCATATCAAATTATATTATAAATAATTAATTCGATTATTCATTTCTTTTTTCGAATATTAGTTTCTATATAATAAACAGTGTTTAGTGTACAGAAGAAAATATATTTTCAAATAAAATTTATTTCTTAATGATGATATACATTTACATATCTGAATATATATTAAAGAACAAATTAAAAATAAAAAATCGGAAAATATTTTTTTTCGATTATGAATATGGAAGCAAAAATAATGCGAACAATTTACGACGATAAATTTTTAATTGTAATTCACTTGACCTCCTTTTCGTTTTTATCGACACAAATGAGTGAAACAAAAAAAATATCCCGATCTTATTAAATGTAAATTCTTGAATTCTGATTTGACTTAACGATGAAATGGGAAAAAAGAGCGAAAAGTCTACCTCGGTGGCTTTGCGCACATGAATCAAGGTATAATTTGATCATCTGATTATCTTTATCTCGCTTTATATGCCCGCCCATGAGTGCGCGAGACAATAATAGAATACCAAAGTGGCAGTCTGTTTCCGTATATTTTCATACGAATTGGCTACTTTTTTTCTCTTCGACGTCGATTTTATGAGCTACTTTTCGTCTCGAAAGCGAAAAATCTCTGTTGTGTGTAGTGTTTTTTGTGGGTGGAAAGGGGTCAATATTGTATTAGAATATTATTTTTTCTTACTCTTATGTTTTTCATATAAACATGATGGATGTTGCACAACATTCTTGAACATTACTTTAATGTATTAGATTTTTGATAGACATATTTTTTTAAATATCAGTTTTAATTTTAATAAGTTGTTATTAAAACGTACATATATATATATATATATATATATATATATATATATATATATATACATATACGTATGTATGTATATATAAAAAGCACACATAAAGATAATATAATAACGATTACAAAAAAATATGGCAATTTTAAACAAAGTTAGATATACTCGTATAATGTTCAGTATTATTGTTTGTTCAATATTATTATTAATACTGAACAAACGAGATTGTTCAATATTAATAATAATTGGAATAAAATATTACCCATTCAAATACTCGTACGAGTTTCTGTCGTCTATTTCTAGTTTCAGCACATGTGCCCCTCCAATTTGATTTTTTCATAACTCAGGAATTGAGGTATATACACACATATGTATATATATATATATATATATATATATATATATATATATATATATATATATATCATTTTTATATTGTGATAAGAACGTAAATTGAAACTTCATCTTTTTATGAGTACAGTTACATTATTAATTTTTCTTAAGTGGAGTATTTTGAATGATAATTTCTAATTTTCATCTTTTTAGATCAATTTTTAATTGTTTTTTTAACATAGAAGTTTTCAATACATTTAGATATATATATATATATATATATATATATATATATGTATATAATACTTTTAATGATATATATTTACTTTCCGTAATTAAAATAGTCTCGTATTTAAAAATGATTTTTTTATTTAATAGCGGGATAGTGAAAAATTATTTGCCCTACTTTCTAATTAGTGGATTAAAAAATATCGTTTTCTTTATGATTACTAAGTTTTTATAAACTTATTGTGTATACATGAAAATTAAAGAACTCTGTCTCTCTCTCAATCATTTCTTTTTCGAATTATTTAATGAGTCTTAGTATTAAATCTAATAATTTATTGAAAATAATAATTTTTATTAAAAGAATATATATGCAATGCATGAATATTTAGTCTGATATATTGATTAACAACTAAATACGTAATTGTTTGCCAACATTTCTTTTTATTTTGAAATTTAATAATTTTTATGAAAAAAAAACATTGTTACAAGATAGTAATATTAAGCATGGAAAATAGGAATTATTTATATATTTTATTGTTGTAAATAACAATAAAAAAACAAAGAATATTCATTACTGAAAAACACAAATGAAACGTTAAAAGGTTATATATTCTCATGAAAACAGTTTACGTTGGAAAAAGGTAATATTACATTTCAGTGTGAAATAACATTACAGACAAACCACTTAATAGTACGGTCAGGCCACTAGGCATATAAATTTACGCAGGTATACATTTAGTATACAAACGTTTTGGCGAATGCCCTCATATTTTAGATAGACTCTTTGCGAACATTTCGTCGGACTTGTATTTCTTATGATAAGGTCACACGCAGCAAGACATCGCCAATCCACTGGATCAGCAACATGCACCATGTTGCGTAAAACGCGTTGTTTGCCATATGGGATTTTACTAAAAAAATATCGTTTTATAGTTGTACTGAGTTTGAGAGGTACTTGTAATACCACTGAGACTTAAAATGTTGAAAACTTACTTTAGGAACGTTTAATACACATACTAAAATAACACATGCACACACACAGATATGTGTATATATATATATATATATATATATATATATATATTATTACATATGTATAAAGGTCAGCGTGAAATATTCGACTATTTATGTATTTTAAAGAAATTATTTTATAATTGGAAAATAAACACAGTAGTTAAGAATAAAATATTTTCAAGAAAATCATTAACCATTTAAATAATTGGAAAACGCGTGCAAATTAATTGCTCATTGTCATATTAAATGTGGCTATTTATATTTTCAATCACATCAATTATTTTATTCTTGAGTGGATCAATTGTGCGTAGGTGCTTTTTATAAACTCGAGCTTTAAAATATTCCCGGTAGAAATAATTAATATTTATTTATATTTTTATTATTATAAATAATTATATCATCTTTCACTATACACAATCATTAAAAATATGGCTTACATTTTATATATACAAGTACCCATTTCTATATATATATATATATACATATATACATATATATATATTTATATATATATATATATATATATATATATTTATATATATATATATATATATATATATATATATTTATATATATATATATATATATATATATATATATATAATGAACTTTCTTTTGTTAGAAAAATTATACGTTTTATATTACTATAATCTGTTTAATATTTGTATGAGTAAACACATTTATAAATGAAAATTAACTCTTGAAATGAACATTAACAAATATTGTATTTTTATACGTAGGAAATAAAAGCGTTTAAATTTTATGTACGTATATAAAACAGGAGAAACAACGACAAAAACAAATTCATTTAAAGAAAGCAACAAACAAGATGCGAATAACTCAAAGTCAAAGCGAAAAAAATGCTGTGCTTGAAGCTTTTTCACCGAAGTATTTACTCGACTACTTTATTAGAACATTCTTTCCGTACTTTTTTCGACGCAGTCGTCTATACCTGAATATTCAGGTCTGCCACATTTTCAACTGCCACGTCACAATATATTTTCTGATTATTCGGAAAAACCAATAGAATTTGCATCAAAGCCGCTACAGTGAAGAAAAAAATAGGCTGACATTGATCGCAGAGCACTTTGGTTTTGGGGGTGGTACTAAACCGATGAGTAACTGATTCAATTGAGACGAAGACAGTGAACTGCAGTAGCAATGGCTGAGACGAGACGGGTATAGGTGAATTTGATTTTTGTACAAGCGGGACTAAAAACATACAACGGTAGGTTTTCAGTAGAAAAAGGTTTGCCGTTTACCGGAAATGGTTTCTGATCGCGTTCACTACTGATGCCGGTTACGGACATCAGGTATACGTTATGGTTAGTTTTTTGCTCTCGCGGCAATGTTACCGGAAATTTAGAGAAAATTTAATTTTAAGACATGAATGAGGTAGATGTAAGACTTGAAAACGTCGCTTTGCATGCAGACTAACTGAATGAATACAGGATATTGTCAATTTGATTTTATTACAACTTGTTTACTTGCCATAAGTGAAAATTAGACGGTTGGAAATGTCAACTTCTGACTTTTATCACGAAACGACCGAACAACTTTTTTTTAAGTTTTTCACAAATATGATGTTCAAACAATATATATATATATATATATATATACACCTATGTATGAATATACGTATAACTATATTTTTAATTTATAAAAAATCAATATCCTTAGATAATTCCAAACAGTGTTTCTCAAAGTTTTTCTTTAGTAAGATAATATTTTTTTTAATTCAATAAATTCATGAACTGGACTAAAATTAATTTTTATAATATCATAAAAGAAAATAACCATTATGAAACATAGGTATAAAAAGCGATAAAGTAATAATATTAACAAAATACAAAATAGTAAAATATAAGAGCCTTTTTTTATAAAATTTGATTCACGAAAATAAATTAATTATTTTCATAATGTTAGGTTCTAAATCGAATATACTATTTTTTTTTATTTTATTATAATATTTTTTTACTAAATTTTAATAAATTTTCTTTTTGTATAAAGTGTAGAATTTATTTATAGCGATATTAAACGAACCTTGATAAATAAGTCTCTATATCTAGTTATTAATATCGTTTTATTTTAAAAATAATTTTTTTTAATATTATTCATAAGTGAACAATATAAAAATATATTTTTCAACTCATTAATATTTTTATTTTTTATGTATATAGTTAGATACTATAAATTCTGTTAAATAAATTATACATTTTTTCACAGACGCAGTATATTTATTCATAAAAAAATATAAATTACAATGTCTGTTATTAATATATTTTTGCTTTTTGGTCTTGATACCACTACAAAAGAGGTTCGTATATATCTTCGTGACAACCAAATTCATTAATATATTAGAACAATTTTAGAAAGTTACACTTTTCAGTCAAACAATATTAATAATTGAGGTAACTTAGTTATGCAACAAAAATAACTATCAACATAATATAAAAAATAAATATATCTTGATTTGAGAAATTTTATGTTAATTCAAGAAGATTTTTTTAAACAAATTCAAATCATTTTAATTTTCTAACCTCATTATATTTTAGAATGTTTTCGTTATAAACAAATACTTCTTATAATGAAAAACTTAAATTGTGTATTAATAGCAGACTTCGCTTCTGTATTTCAAATTGCTTTAAGTGGAGAGATTTGCAATGAAGTGAAATGAAAAAACAAACAAACTGAATTTCTGATTTAGCTCGTTATAACGAAAGTTTCCATCTAAATAAAGTCTATTGCATTTGGAAAAAAAGTAGATAGAAGCTGTAGCTTACAGATAAGATATATGCGGGCCGCAATTTGTAAAGATCTCTCTTTGATAATCAGGAATATCTTAACAAATGATAAAAATCATTAATTTTCCACATATTTTCAACTTTTAAATGTTATTATTATTCGATTTTAATGAAAAACTAAACATGCAGCTATTTAATGTTATATTTTAAGTTATATTCAAAAACATTATTTTTCTTTAACATTCTTTTTATGACATATTTTTTATATAATTATTTTTATTAATTCGTATTGTTTGTATAAATAACATCTGTAGGCCTCCCATTTTCTTAAAATTTAAGAATAAAGGCTTTAATTCACATATGATTTATTATCACGGTTGTTTTTATACAAAAAATCCTTTCTTTTGAACCCTCTGAGCGAGGAGATAACCGTATTGCATCTTCTTTCTTTGTTTTCTGTGCTGAACTCACACGAAATCCATTGGGTTAGTTTTTAATTTTTTTTCGGTCAATATAGACAATAGAAAATTGTTTTTTGGGTAGCTTCGAATTGTTGAGTGAGTTCCTGTTCAGTATGAGCTTAGCTAGTTTTTACTTAAGAGCTGCTCTATCTCCTCGTCTTCAATTTTTTTCTATTGTACAGGACTATTTAGAACGGAAAGATCAGAAGTTATCACTCTGAATCTTTTCAAATCATTTTTTGCATGTTTTATGCATCACAATACTTTTCTATAAAGCTTAACAAATCATCAGCCTCTATCATTCTACTACTGGATAAAGACCTGTTCCATGATTTTGCACTTTGCATGATTGAATGCTTCATTTTTACACTGATTTCCAATTTAAATTTTCCTTATCCCACCTGTTCATTGGTCTCTTTCTTGATCTTTTTATATTTCCTGGCTTCCAATTCATAATTTCTGATATCCAACGGTTGTCTTCTATTATTGCAATATGCTCTGCCTATTTCCATCTCAAGCTCCTTAGTATTCGTAATATATCTGTAACTCCTGCCTGTATTCGTATCCATTATATTCTTTTCCTATCATTTTTTGTTATTTCTAGCATGCATTTTTTCATACTTCTCTGTAATTTTTAGACTTTTTGAATGATTTTGGCATTAATCACCTATATATATATATATATATATATACATATATATGTATATATATATACATATATATGTATATATATACATATATATGTATGTGTATATATATATATATATATGTATATATATATACATATATATGTATATATATATATATCTATATATATATATATATATGTATATATATATAGTTAGTGTTTCTAAATTTTAAGTTTGACACTTCAAAATTCTTAAAAGATTAAAAAATATTTTATTTTAAAGTAAGGTTATAATTGTTTCAATTGAAAGGCACCGAATTAATTCGTATACCTAATATATAATATGATTATTGCTTAAGGTCCTATACATTTTATATTAATTGGTTCAATGTGAGATAATTATAACCAAATATGTCAGTTATTGCTTAATTTACTATTTAGTTATTATTAATATATATTAATAATTTATTAAATGTTAAAAAAAAATTCTTTACTTTAGAATATTATTCATATATGTTTTATTACAAAAACCAATTATGCTTACAAAAGAACCAAAATATAAACTTTTCTATTTTTAAATTTTAAATCAGTTTAACAAAAAACATGTACAAATAAAAATATTTAATCTTATTTTATTTATACATCAAGGTATATTAATGAAATATTTAACGTTTATAACAATTTTAAATGCTAGTAATTTTATTTATGTTATTAAGTATGTAATGAAAATATGCCGTAGTTTTAAATATGTTAATTTTAAATGAGATAGAATAAAGCGGCTATATAAATGTATATATGTACGTACATAATATTGTTTATAAATATTAGTATTTTTACTAAAAAACAATTTATTATATATATATATATATATATATATATAATTACCATTTATCATAAATAAAACCTAATTAGTATGCTTTATCAAACGTGATATCCACTGGCATTAATAAAACATTAAAAATTCAAATTAAATTCAAATCACATCCATAAAACCGTTCACGATAATAAAATAAAAATTCTCATTTTGTGTCTTCTTTTACGTAAGCGTTCTCTATTAAAAAAAATGTGACGACCGCATAGAGAGCTTATATCCAATTATATCGGATGAGCCATAATAGCGATTTTCAAATGGTAAAATCACGATTCATTATAACTCAAAAGAGGCACATCAAAGAGAATAATAACGATATTTTAGTATAGATTACTTCGTAGAGAGACATTTAACGTGCGTTCACATTCATTAACAGGACATTAAAAACAACTTTAATGAGTGATTAATATCGTCACGTTGTGTGCTATGTGCGCGGTGGATAGTAGCATGCAATTGTCCTCCTTCCTACGTTTACATGTATTTACTAAATCCTACAAACAAGCTTGATAGCTAAGCTTCAGAGGTACCCGGGTATAATAAGCTGAAACGCTGATGTGGATAATATGGTCATTGCTGATGTAGCTTGATATAATGATCGGTTCGTAATATAAAATGGTTAGTGACTGCTATGCTCTAGACTTAAAAAATTGTCATAACATATCCTTGATGTTTTTCTAAACTAATAGTTTAACTAATATTTAATCAAAAGTCAACATACTTCATATTAATTAGTATTTTTGAATAATATTTGAAGATACATTTCTTAATACAGTTTTATGTAGTTGGTTGTTAGAAACTACTCTTTTTTAAACTCTACTATTTTTTAACTATAGTCATTTATATATATATATATATATATATATATATATATATATATATATATATATATGAGTAAGAGATTTTTAAGAGGGTGCTCATAAAATATTAGATCATTGCCACAAAACGTCAAAGATAAATAACTTAACCATTTTGTATTTTTTGATACAGTGGATTCGAAATCTTTTACTGGCATATATATTTTGTTGTCAAAACAATAAAGCACAAAACACCGTAAACATTTTTATATCGTCAATAAACGTAAAAAAGTAACACATAAAACGGGAGAGAAAAATGATACTGGATTCTTATACAAACTTTTATAGTATCGAAAAAACATAACTAATTAGAAGAACACACTGTTCTCATATACCAATATTATTATTTTGTTTAAATAATTTTTATTATAAGAAATACATTTATTTAAAAAATAAATTTATATTGTTTAATTATTTTTATTCTACTTTTCTAAATTTGTATTTAATTTTTATACATTTTTTTCTTCAAAAATGGAAAATTCAGTTTTCTACTTACTAGTTTTCTACTACAACAGCTGAATCAGAATTAATGTCTTCTGTTAATTAATTTGAATTTGATTGATATAAAAGTTGAATTTAATTTTATTAAAAATATTTTTATTTAACTAGCTTTTATATTAACAAATACTTTATTTAAATATTTTAGATATTTAAACAGAAACATGAAAATGAACTAAAAGAAAAGAACTAGTTGGTGATACGCTATATGCAAATAATATCTGGTTATAAGAATTAGGGGTACGAAAATAATAAAAAAAGATGTTTTTTTATTTTATCGCTCTAAGAATTTTGGGACCTCCATTGAAATACAATAGTCGAAAATGATTATTAATCAGTTATTGAATAATATTGATCAGAATTGTTTTGGTTATTTATGAGAAGAGCGAAAAATTATTTCGTGAGACATTTTATTTTTCTAAAACAGACAAATATTAATAAAATAATATATGCAAAGGTACTTGTACATAGTGTGCCAGTGGAGCGGAAATTTTTAAAAGTGGGCTTATTCACTTACCGTTAGAGTGAGAGAGTAGAATTGAGTGATTTATTGTTTATTCCTCATGGCCATTCAAAAAACATGATGTAGTGGTCTGGTGCACATCGAACCTTCGCTGTAAAATCATTTTACAAAAATAATGAGTTTACTATAACTGTACAACGGTTATTTCACAATCATTATAACAATACGCTTCCTCAGCAGGTACTAACTACTCATGTCATCAACTTGTATGTTTAGAAGTTTGAAGACACTAGTTATACATTAAATTTGAACCATCACGGGTCGAAAAAAACATTAAGAACACTAGAAAACTTTGTTAGAGTGCTGTAACATGTAACTCATGATATTCAGCCGGTAAACACTCATCTGCATGAATATTAGTAATATATTAGTACGTCAAATGTTAAATAAAGATTTAAATTTTCATCTGTACAAAATTTAAATTGTTCAGGAGTTTAAAGATACTGATTTGTCTGCATGTATAATTTTTGTCAAGATATGCCTGTGCGTTTGAATGAAAATGAAAGCATGATTCACAATATATTCATGTCATATGAAGACTATTTTCTTTTAAACGGCTATGTGATCAAGCAGAATAGTCGATATTGGAATGATGAGAACACACTTGAATCACATAAAAATCCGATTCACAGTTTAAAAGTTTCTGTATGGTATACATTTTCGTTTTTCGACATTATAGGGCTATTCTTCTTCGAAGAAAATAACAAAAATTGCATAAACGTTAACTCATCCCGCTACACTAACATGATTATAACACTTCAGATTCAAGAACTAATTTGATTTTTATAAATTACATGGTTCCATCAAGATGAAGTAACAAGTCATGCCACTAGAGTGTCCATGGCTGCTGCAAGAGCACTTTTAACGAACCATGTCATTTCCAAAAATGAAGATTTTGTTTTACCAGCAAGATCCTCAGATTTGATGGGGTATATTTTTTTTTTTGGATTATCTAAAGAGAAAGGTGTATATTGAACTTAAATCTAAATTCCAATAAGTAATTGCGAGGATTTCATCACACATGTTGACTCATAATGGAAAATTTTCGAATAAGACTACAGGAATGCATCCGCTGAAATGGTGCTCATCTATTAAGCATAACTTTTAACAAATAAAATGCCCTGATATACCTAAAAATAATATGCAAACAAAAGAATATAAAAATAAAAAATTATTTAGTTATTGCGATTTAAAATTTTTCCGCTTTTCTGGTGTACATGTAGAATATAAATAATTATTCAACTTAATACTAATAAGAATAAATAACTATTCAACTACTCTAGGTACATTTACTTCTTGGATAATATAATTTAGTTTTAATAATCTTTAAATAAAGGAACTGCTTTACAATTAAACATTTATTTATAGTTTATTTCAAATAAAATTTCTTGTCAAAAAAGTCTTAAAATACACTGATTGATTTTATTATAAACAAGATTTATATTTCATACAACCGACAATTATATAAGAAGATATTGTATCAATTTAACCAGACCTTAATGCTTATTCAGTATGAAATTTAAAATAAGAAAATCAACAGTCAGCATTTACAATTCGAATGCACTTCAGTCCCTGTGCTACAAGTTGACATAATCATTATCAGTATGTTCGAATATAGATACACTGAGCCACGTTCCAGTTAATTGGTGGGGCACACTCTGTTCAGATCATTATCGACGATGTCATAGATTCAAAACGGTGCAATGTTTAGTACGCGGGGGTTGCAAAACGTGACCGAACCACGTAATTCAGTTAAATATTATGTGTTAGTAACACTATGGTTTATGTTCTCATTCAATAAATTATTCATGAGAATGTTAATGAAATTAGACGATTTACTACTGATGAACAATTTAAAAATCTATCTATTTCAACATTAAATTACAGTGGAGGAGAAAATGAGGTACCTTTATATTTTATTTCATGATATTTATTTTTGGTATGCATATTTTATTTGTTTTATTGATACAATTTATGAAAAAAACCCGTACATTCATACATAATACTATCAAAATCTATGTTTTATACTAAAATATTTTATTAATGGTCGTTATTTTATCCTGTTATTTATGTAAGCATCAAATGTACTACACAGTATGTTATTATGTGCTTAATTTTAATATGTATCATTTAACGAATTATAGTTAAATAAACAACTTGTTTCTTTTATCAATTTTATCTTATTTTAATTTTATTTTATAAATCAAACAATATTAAAATATAACTTTTTATTGAATACATTTACTTATTTTATAATTATATCTTTAAAAAAAAATCATTTTCAGTAATCTATAATTTTTTATATAAAGCACAAATAAATAAAGTTGTTGAATTGAAAAATGTTTATGTATTATGTATAATTAATAAATAAATTTTACACTGTAGTATCGTATATAGTTAATATTCCATTATTATTTAATTTCATTTTTTACATCAACATAAATTAATCAGTTCAACAGTTTTTAATAATAATGTTATAAGTAGATGAATAAAATAGATTTTATTAGTCATTAAATTTGTTTCGAATTTATAATTGAAAATTAAAATATCGATTATTGAATATAATCTAACATTTTAAAAAGATAATTATTCTGGAAATAAAGACAATAATTTTGTTAAAATTGTTTGTTTATATTATTTGAATTCATTATTATATTTTTCTCTTCATCTATTAAGTTGGTAGAAAAATAATTACAGTTGATGACCTTCCAATTCATATGCATTTTTAAATTTAAACGGATTTAAGTGGTCCAGAATTGTTGGATAACTAACGCCTCACTTTTGTGAAAGATCACGAATTACTGAGTGTGGTTCTGATTCAACTAACGGTCTTTCAGTTCATCGTTATGAACTGAAAAAAGATGCCTGTGAGCTCCTTTATCTTCAAGGATCTCGTCCCGAGTATGAAATTTTTGGAACCAACATTTCACCGTACGTTCCTCAACAGTACCTACACCAAAACAATTGTTCATTTTATGAGCACTTTCCGCTGCTTTACCACCCGTTTTGAACTCGTACATAGAATTGATCTTTTTCGCTTCTTTTTCGTCTTTAATTTAATAGCCCAATTTGGAGTAAAATTAATAACGAAATCAAATTCAAACCGAAACATGCACTTCAAAATGATATTAACATGAACACGATAAAATGACACTCATGAAACAAATTTAAGTTAGAATTCAGAAAACAAAAACCGCAATTATTTTTCTATCTACCTAATATTTATGGTATTTGTATACGTATCTATGCTCTAGTATTACCAATTTTGACATTTTCCCTCTATTTAAGTAGTTTAATATTGAAAAGTTTCTCAAAATACAATATTTTTCAATAGTTTAAAATTAAGAGCTAAATTACTTGGATTGTGTGTAAGAACCGAAACCAATCGTATTAGACCGAAGTTATAGCACTCCAACGGTCGAAGATATTTTTATATAAGCTTACATTATCGTTTATTATTGTTCCATTAAAAAAATTCGCATAGATATTAAAAATATGAATATTTAGTTCATCGTAAAGAATAAGGAAATCGTCTTCATTGATAAATTTTTTTACTTAAGTATCCATACTGTTTCAAATACTTGAAGAAAATTAGATAATAACCTTAAAAATAGTATATTTATTATTTTTTTATATAGAAATATAAGTATTACACTAATACCTGAGCTAATTAGTCAATATAATTATTTCACAATCCCTCACAGTCTCAAATTAAGCTTTAATTTGTAAATAATACAAGATGCGACTGAAAACAAATTAATAAATAAATTTAGAATTATGTCTTAAATAATAAACATATTTATTAATAATCGACATTGTAAATGAATTTCTTCCAATATGTAAATAGAATTTTGATTCTATCAGTAAAGAAATCTGGTGTTTGTTTCTTTAGCTAATTTTTCACAACAGTTTTAACTTGATCGACCTTAGTTGTCGACGCGCCCTTAAACCCCAAATAATCAACCCACTTGACTTGATTGTTACAATCAAATTGTCTTCCTTTGAGATCATGCTTTAGTATTGAGGCTAAATAGAAGTCAGATTGTGCCAGATCTTTCGTTTAAAAAGATTAAGGAAGGGAATGACATTTGCTCTACTTCCAGTTACTTAGAAGAAATATGTCTCCTTATGTATTTTTATGATAAAGCACAGTTCACTCACAATAACCTCAAATGCGACAAATACATTTCTTTTATATTATTAAGATTTCAACGTACCAATTTGAGTAATATTTGATCCTCTATCTAAATGGCAATGTCTGTACATATCTCTACATATTTACTCTCACTGCATAGCATTCTCTGCAACTAGACTGACGCAATAAAGCAAGAATATATGCGATGACTCAGGGGACAAAAACAACATTCGTAAACTTGACAAGATTTCTCGAGAAGTACGAAATCTTATATAAAACTTCACAGCCATCGCTTTAATTTATTAATAAAAAAATCTTAATGAAATTAAATCTAAATAATTTTTTAAAATAACCTTATTGTTTAAATTTATAAAATACAATCTGTAGCAGACCAAAGTAAAATTTTATCGTATCTTTAAATAAAAATCAAACTTCATTATACACATTGAATTATTTAAATTATTTTGACAGTCTAAAAATATTTTTAAATTTTATTTAAAATGTGGTATTATAATATTTATAAAAATGTATTTTTTACAAAATGATGACCTCAATAGTATTTAATTTTCAATATTAAAATATTGTTCAAAAACACTTGCATGCAATTTTATTAAACATTTATTTTTTCTTAAATGTTTACTGAAATGAATGCGTTTCTTCCAAATAGTTTTATTACATTAACATATTTTATAAACATTATTTTTTGATCAAGATATTTAATAATTTTTTTCATATTTATAATATTACGTTTTTAGTAATTTTAAAGTTATATGAAACAAATTATATTTCTTTTGAGACAAGTTTTAGAAAGCCTTATTATTAACATTAATTAGAAGTATTATGTTATCCATACTTGTTACTACATATCTGCGAATCTATTAAATTTATATTTTGCTGTTTTCTTTAAAAGAAATTATCGACAAACAACTATATGAATCGTTACTTATTCTAAATCTCATTAAACTTTTTAAAGTGTCATAAATAAAACAAACATACTTTGGGCTTGATCTTAATAGTTTCAATGTTTTGAAAATGCCACTAAAACTTGTGTTTTGTAATAGAGAAAAATAATAAAAAACGAACCAATTTTTTATCCCATTCTACTGTAAACATACAATTTACTCTGTTGGTAAAGCAGGAATTTGGTGGTAGTAGTTTAGCCATGCGACCGCTAGACGGTACCAGTGATTCGTGTGTTTAGAGTAGCGGAAATCTTGTAATAGTATTTATGGCTAGACTAGGTAGGTTTACTTTCTTAAAGAAGAAAATACACTTTAACAGAATCACGGAATGGTACTGTAAAAAAGTTTACAGAAGAAACAATTGTTTAATATTAAATATAACAATTTCGGTCTTATAAACCCATGTTTTTTTACATAAAATCTCTCTACAAGAAAATAATATTAGAAATATAATTTATTTTTTACAAAATATTTGTTTTACACATATACATTTTATAAAATATTAAAGTGATTGTATGATATGTATATTAAAATACTGTTATATTTTGTAATTTTTTAGTAATAAAAATATTAAAATACTTTTTCATAAATACAACATATTAAAATATAGTTTTTGGACTAGAGAAGAGTTTGTCTCTAACAAAACAATAATTACAAATTTAAATATACAAAACAATTTTATTTCGTTAACAGTTATCAATAATAAAATATTTAAAAGTACACACACACACACATATATATATATATATATATATATATATATATATATATATTATATATATGTATATAAGTATATATACATATATATATATATATATATATATATATATATATATATATATATTATATATATGTATATAAGTATATATACATATATATATATATATATATATATATATATATATATATATACAAGTATAAGTATCCCATTTTTTAAAAAATACGAAGTCATTCAAAAAATGGTTTCAAAATGAATCACAGTAAAACAAAAGTCTTGTTAAAAGAGTTTGTTATTTGTAGAAAATTGAAATGTAAGAATCCAGAATGGACACATCCGTAACATACGTTTATTTGAAGAAAATTATAATCAAAAATTAATTATTTATTACGGATACTTTTAGTAGAATACAAATAGAGAAAATTTGCAAAAAAAAAACATCTCTATTGAATTTAATATTTAATTTTGTTTGAAACTCAAACTTTCAAATATTATTCAAATATTATTCAAATATTCAAATATTATTCATTTCGATAAATCAGGAAGTCTAATATGGGTTTATTATTTCAAAAAAAAATACTGACCTTAGAAAAGTCAGAAGAAATTCAATAGATCAATATTAAGAATAACAAGAATAGTTCGAAAAAATATTGATATAACCAAAAAAGAATTTCAGACATAATAGGAAAAATATGACTTTTGATATAGAAATGGATGAGATAAATTAAAAATAAGTAGATTTTACGGGGGAAAGAACACAAAACCTTTACTAAATATCAAAAAATGTAAAAAGGTTAAGAGACAAATCTATTAAAAAGGAATATATCAATATTAAAATAAACCTGTAGAAATGGGTTGTTTGAGGCAGTGGATTGCTCCAAATGAAATAAATTTCATAATTGGCATGTATTATGATAGTGGATTAAAGACAGAAAATTTAATATATATATATATATATCCATGAAGAGAGATTCACTTTAATTAAAAAAAATATAAAATATTTACATTATTTCAAATATTTAAATTATGTTCAGTATAAAATAAACGCAAGAATATATATATATATATATATATATATATATATATATATATATATATATATATATATATATATATAAACACATTTATATATGTCTGTGCTACAGCGAACATATATTTTGATATCTTTGTAAAACTGAGCGATTTAACTAAACACCGTTTTATCAGTAATTCTCTATAGTATGTAGAAGAGATAGGCACGACAGAGTAGACACAGGATTATTCCCATGGTCGGCAGATAGAACTGAAAATGACGCACAAGACAACTTCAAACTAGATAATTTTATACCCACCCTAAAGTAAATATTTTCCTCTATGAAGGTTTATCGCTGCTTTTTAAACTTATTTTTATTTACTGTACTATTGTTTACACTAAAAAGTAGCTAAAAAGGTTCTTTTAATTCGTTTTATTAAAAACAGTATTTATTTAACTCGTTACATTTTACAACGATTTCCTTCTATAAGATGTACATATACATATACATATACATATATATATATATATATATATATATATATATATATATATATATGTATATGTATATATATATGTATATATATATATATGTATATATATATATGTATATAAATATGTATATATAAATATGTTTATATAAATATATGTATATATATATATATATATATGTGTGTGTGTATGTATATATATATATATATATAATTTAAATCCTCCAAGTCCTATATTTTTCATAAGTATTAAATGTCACTATATGAAGATTTATTATAATTTGAACAAAATATTTACATTATTAAATATATTTCTAATTAATTTTATGAACACAATATAAATTTATAAGGCTTTCAAACGCATTTAAAATAGTTTAAGAAACAATTGTTCAAATGTATACTTACTACAAATATATATGTACATATATATTAATTACTTTGGATGAATTTAAACGTGGCAGAATTAGGATTGAAGACGCACCACGTTTAGAAGTTCCAAGAAGTACTGTCACGATAAAGTCCACTAAATGGTTTTGTTCGACCAGTGAGTGAAAATGAGAGTGATAGAAGAGATTATAGACATCTCAACTGATTGAAATCATTTTCTTTTGCATAATGAATTGCGCATAAAAAAACTTTTTGCAAGATGAGTACTGCATTTGCTCATAGCAGACAAAAAACGAGTTCATACGCGAACATCAGTCTATTACTTGGAACTATTTTAGAACAATTCAAAGGATTTCGTTCGGTGTTTTGTGTCCGTAGATTAAACGTAGATTCATTATTATACGTCAGAATTGAAAACGCAAAAACAAGAAAAAATCTGTAAAACGGCTCTGAAGTAGGTAAGTACAGTTCACACGGCAAAAAAATGATGACATCAATTTTCTTGGATGCGAAGGGAATTCTCTTATCCGACTATATTCAGAAAAGAAAAACCATTACTAACCAATACTATAAGACGCTTTTAGGGAAGTTAAAGACAACAATCGCGGATAAACGTCTCTGAATAAATGGGTGGATGTCTCGGAATGAATTCATATGTGAATGGCCTAGAAAAAATACTTTTTTCTTGGCCATTCACACACCATGACATTCAACATGCTCATTCAAGCGTTGTCGCTCAGAAAAAAATGGGCCAATTGAAAATTGAAATTCTTCTGCATCCACGTTATTTGCATGGTTTTATTCCTTTGGACTTCCATCTGTTCCTGAAACTCAAAATATTCTTAACTGGAAAGGCATTTCGGTCGAATAAGCGATAGAGATCGCAAACGTCTATTTTGAGTACCTCGAAGAAGCCTACTTCTGGGAGTAAATCGAGAAGCTGGATAAATGTAGAAAGTTCGTTAAGCTTCGAAAGAATTATGTCGAAAAGTAAAGTACACTTCAAAACAGAAGTTGTCTCTAATATCGAACCAGGTTACTTTTCAAACCATCCTCATATATATATATATATACCCACACACATTTTTTCTAATGATTAAAATTTTGTGCTTTTATATAAATACAATTACAAAAAAAATACATTAATTTAAATTATATTTTCTAACTTTTAAATTTATTTTTGATATTTTATGATTTGTAAATATAAAAGACAAGTGTATTAAAATCAAACATATTGATTAAATTCTTCATAAATAATCATTGTACTTTCAAAACTTAAAAAATTATAAAATACATTATTTGACATTAAAAATTGCTTTGTAACACGTACAAATTGTCTTCGTGCTGAAATGTTTACCGAATGTACGGGCGTGGTGTAATGCACATAATTAAAAACTCGTTTACGTTGTTGTCTTCGTTTAAATATTGTTGTTCGTGTGTAAATATGTTTTTGTTAAACAGAGAGTAAAGAAAAGTAATTGGGTTTTCATATTTTCAATGTCATTTCCTAAGATTAGTTCTTCGTTAAATGTTAACATCTAAAAGTATAAAATATTCATCAAATGAATAACTTTCGAAGAGAAAATGATTTTCGTATAAAACTTTTCTGTTTCAATTTTATATTTTAGTACTTTATATCTAAGGAGAAAAAGATTCGTATAAAAAATTCTCTCTTAAATTAATCCGGAGAAAATATTACTCTATTTAAATTATTTATTTTATATTACGTGTTAGAGTGTTTTTCATATTAAATGTGATATACGTTATAACTAATATCAAATTTATTTCAAGAAATATTTAATTTGATTTTGATATTAAGTATTACTACCTTGATGAGATTTATATAAATTTAAGGGATAAGTATATATTCACATTTCTTTACATGAAAAATGAGTAGAGTTCTCTCTCTTATGTCTGTATATAATATATATATATATATATATATATATATATATATATACAAATAAATTTTATATTGTAAAATTAATGAATGGGTACTAAAGAAAATAATAAATAGTTTATAATATAGTATAGGATTATTATATTTAAATAATTCTTAACCTTAATACTTCTTTAGGATTAACTAATACCAATTAAACGATTAATGTAATTTTTGGCGTATATGTACATACATAATATATATATATATATATATATATATATATATTGTGTGTGTATGTATATATATTTATATTTATATATAGATATAGATTATTAATGTTTTTTATCAAATTATTTCAAAATATATCTCTATCAAAAATTTGTTACGTCTCCAATTATCATTTAAATTTAAAAAAAAGTCTGGAAATGAATTAAATAAAAAAACAGTGATTAAATACAAATTTAAAAATGATTTTACTTTTATTTACACTTAAGATATGTTCGATCTATTTGTTGTTTTTTTTAAATCATATTTTTAATAGAAAAAAGCATTCATTAACATTATATATCTCTATATGTGAGAGTTAATCACAAAACATTCGAATTGACATCATAAGAAACATATTTCTAGAATTTTTTATCTGGATTTTAACAACTTCTATTTTTTTAACTTGTTTTTAAACGACAGTCATTTTAGTTGTTACTCTTTTCGTTGTTCTGTGGTTGTTTATTTACATGGCTTTGTGTGATACATTTTTCAGTTTCTTCGAATATGAAGATGATGCTCAATATTTTTTTTCAATATAAATATTCAATTCATTTGTTCTGAATTACAGTTAATTAAATAAATAATATAGTTATAAAACTTGACGTTGTTTATGAGCTTTAGTAAGACGAAAAATACTACTAATATGGAATGAAACGCAACATATATTAGAACTAGGTAGTTTAACTGCAAAATAATAGTATTAAATACCAATAGCTGAACAAAACTACAACAAATATTATTCGAATATATTAGAAGTAATTGATTTACATCTTCTAATTTCTCTCTCTTTACAACGCTAAATATTGATGAAATAATTGTTGTTCTACATCAGAGAAATTAAAAATCAGAAAATAGAAGACGTGAAAATTTTCTATTAATATTCGAGAAGACTACTAGAACACTTATTTGCAAAACTATAAAAATCATATATGATGGTGTATTATTGTTTTGGAAGAGATTATTTTCAACGAAACCATATTTTGTATATATACGTAGCGTACATCTTGGCGTATAAGACGACTCTTAAAATCAAAAAAATCTTCAAAAAATAGGGGGTTGTCTTAAACGCTCAATATAGAAACTTTAAAATAATACAAAGAAATTATTGTGTTTATATAGGAATTAAATTCTAACTTTGGTATATAACAGGAATTCATTGAATAATTTGTTTTAAATGAAAATTTTTTAAATTCAAATACATTTTGCTTATAAGTCCCAGTATTCGACATCTTATTTCGAAATACCCTAATTTGGATTATGGACATAAAATTGTATTATAACATGAGAAAGACCGTGTTCCATTTAGGATCATCTTATAAGACCGATATATGCTAAATGTATAAATTTTATCTTAAAATTTTGACCTCGTCTTATATGTAGGTCACCTTATATGCTGTGATATAATGTATCATATTATATATATATATATATATATGTATGTATGTATAAATATATATGTATGTATGTATAAATATATATGTATGTATAAATATATATGTATATATATATATATGTATGTATAAATATATATGTATAAATATATATGTATATATATATATATGTATGTATGTATAAATATATATATATATATATATATATATATAATTGATCATATAATATTATTGACAAGTGAATTATAATTTCCTGTTCTAGTGGTTTTCAGATTCAAGAATTACACAAATATTTCGATCAGTGATTACGTGCAACATATGTAGCACACCGATACATCGTTACTTATTATGGTATCATGTAAAAAATATGGCTCATAAAATAAATTATATGATTTATAGGTATTTGAGCGAACGGTGAATCGATACGAAAATTGTTATTGGCACTATACACTCAATGCAGCTTGCCATTTATACGAGGCAAAGACGAAAATAAACAGGAAATATGTATTTTGAAATTCGGGATATCATAAATATCAACGTGCGTAGAACGTACACATAAGACTGTCTATTCCAGTGGGAAACGACTATAAACGTAAAATGGTACACCGTCGGTTTATCAGTCGGCGATGGCTCTTGCTTTGTACGTAGGCCTCCAGCAGACGGGAGGCTGACGTAGACGAAGCGTCACATAACCAAGCCTCATCTCATACACACTCATACAGTCGACATAAAGCGTACAAGCGTGGATGCCACATAGCCGCAAACTCTGTGTCCTAGCTTACATGAAACACATCCAAAGCTATTGTATGTATAATCCAATTATGCTGACAAGTTTGCAACAGTTATGTAATAACGAGAAATCACCATTGGTGTGTGCGTGTGTTGAAATGTTGTCAAACTGATCCTATAGTCTCCTGATAACATGTGTGGAATATGCATATGTGTATGGCTTCATAATCGGTTTTACGTAAATCTAGTTTATAGTTCGCAGAAGTTATCTTGTTATAACTTGGGCAATAATATTTTTATCGTTCGTTATACTAGAAAGTTTAAGAAAGCATATTAATAATTATCACCTGCAGCATATATACATACATTTATATAGGTATATGTATATATATATATATATATATATATATATATATATACACACACATTCTTATATATATATATTCAAATATGATAATTGTGAAAATGAGTAATATAAATATTTTCTCCACGAACTGATTGACAGTTATATCATTCAAACTTATTACTTTATTTAAAGAGTAATAGATCACACATTTATAAAAGTTAGATTCGAGCATTGTCTCATTGGATAATAATAATAATACGCATGTTTAGAATAAATCAGTGGGGTAGCATCAGTTCTCTCTGAAACAGAACTATATTATCAAACACCACATATCCCGTGCATCAATCTCTTGATGATTGTAAATACAAAAGAATGAAATGATTCAAGAATGGAATCTAGAAATTAATTCCAAGATCTGTAATCTTTATATATATATATATATAAAATCAAAATTATCCACAAAAATTGAGATGTCGACTTATTTACTTGTGATGTCGAGGTTTCTAGGGTACCCAAATATGTTTATCTCATATATAATGTAATACGTTGCAATCTGTTTGCGATAATTATTATATAGACATACTAACATATATATATATATATATATATATATATATATATATATATATATATATATATATATATATACTACGGGAGTTTGTCCCCCACTCGCTATGATCACCAACCCCAGGGTTTGGTGCGTTCTTCCACTTGTCTTTTATAAGAATGCATATAAAATTATATTCATACTTTTCTATCTTATCATCTATTATTTAAATACACTGAAATCATATTAAAAATATGGTTCACCAAGTAAAAGTTTTTAAACATCTTTATTTTTCATTTTAAATCTTTAGAAATAAAATATTTAATAAATCTACTCTTAAACCTTTAATAAAGATTCGTTATTACTATTGATTTGGTACAAGGACACAAAAAAATACAATCGTTGTGCGTAGAGAATTTAATTACTGCAATGAAAATTAAAAATTAATAATTTTTTGTTACTTTGAATTAACATTTCGATAAATCTGTATTAATCATAATTATTTAAAATCAATAGTATGCGCTCTAATACTTAATACATATTTTAGATTAAATCGATGTGAATCACTTATAAAGGATTATAGTGTGGCGTTTGTACTTTTTATAATATATTTTTATATTAAAAATTAAATATAGAAAATAGAAAGAAAAATAATTTTCCATTTGTTTACATGAATAGAAACATTTTAGATAACAATTTTCTATTTTCTATATTAATTATTTAATAACCCTTATCAATAAAGTCTCTCTATCTCTTTCTCTCTCTCTCTCTCTATATATATATATATATACATGTATATATATATATATATATATATATATATATATATATATATATATATATATATGTCGTAGACAAAGATCGACTTTGCCTAGTCAAAGTCCGACTTTACCCGGCAGCCGTCAGTCAAAGTCCGACTTTGTCTACAATATATATCCTGATTTATAAAATTAACATTAGATCACCCTCATCCTCACACTTCTTTAACCATGACAAGCGCAGGTATACAACCCTGAGTAGAGGTTCTACTTCGGATTTTGACTGACGGCGGCCGGGCAAATTCGGTCTTTGACTACAACATATGCATACATACATACATATATATATATATATATATATATATATATATACATATATATATATATATATATATATATATATATATATATGTATGTATACATATATGTATATATAATGAAAGAGTCAGACAACAAAAGAAATTCTAAATTTTATAAAGTATTTAGTAGAAAATGAACATTTTACAAAACTGACAAAAACATTTCAATTAATGTTGTTTATTTAATTATATAATTATTTTAGCCATTTATTTCATTACATTAATTATTTGAAAAGCATCATGTACAAAATGAATTTTATTTTCTATTATTATTTATTTTCAATCCTTGAAAAATTAATCAATACTTGAAAAATTAATCATAGATAAAATTGAATCTTGTTATTATATTACTGGATTAATATTAATATAAGTGTTTTCATTATAAAAGTAAAGTTAATGAATAAATTTTAATTAACATTTAAAATTAATTTTATCTTTTTTAGTTAATAATACTTATCTATGATTAATCATTTTATTATTTTAAAATGAATAGTAGCAAATATTTTGCACATTAAATTAATGATAAATTTTGAAACGTATGAGGGTAATTCCTTAACATAATGACTATATAACGAAGTTCATAAGGCATAAAAAAAATAGGTGATAAGTGCTAAAATTTATAGCTTACCAGGAAAAACTTCGTAATTCGAAAACTAGTACATGAAGTAGCCATACGTGGCAATTACTATAAATCTGAAATTATCGTGTACGTTAAATTTACTATAGAAAGTATAATTTTCAGTTAGAAAAATATTACGAGTTTTCTTCTTAAGTTTAATTATAAATAAATTGTAATCATATAATATGTATATATATATATATATATATATATATATATATATATATATATATATATATATATATATATATATGTATATATATATATATATATATATATATATATGTATATATATATATATATATATATATATATGAATATATATATATATATATATATATATATATATATATATATATATATATATATATATATATATATATATATATTGAAGTATGTTTTTACTCATCTTTTTGAAGTGTGTTTAAAGCAATAAATTAAATTGTTTGAACTTTCAGACTTTTGTTAAATAACAGTTAAAATATTTAAAATATATCAATAGTTTCTGAACTTGCACTAATTTCACAAACCGTAAAAATGTTTAAAAATATATTAATAATCATTTTCGTCATTGTTATGTATTAGATATAGAATTTGCTATACTATAGTGACTTGAGAATGATAACATCTCCATCCAACTGCTTAAAATCAATAATCAAAAATGATCAATAATCAGTTATTGAATATTTATGATAAAATTTTTTTGGTTTGAGAGGCATAAAAAATCATTTATGAAAGTGAAAAATAAATAAAATTTTAATAATTTCAATATTTATAATATAACAATTTTTAAAATAAATATTATTTGTACTTTTTAATCATGTAAATGGATACAGAATTAATCATTTTTATTTGTTCAGAAAATTATATATCAAAAGATAAGTTAGAATTTTTTATTAATATTTTCTGTTACAGTTAGTTATCTTTTGGTTTACATTTTTCTTCAAAATTTGAATTCTGTTGTAATTCATTGATTTGAAGACCAACAAATATTTACTTTTTTACTTTTTTGGCCTCTGTTATTTTAAGGAACTTTTCCCGGAGATATAGAAATCCTTCTCCTTCACGATTCATTTCCTTTACAATTTTCATCAAGCCTATTTTGATGTGGAGGAGAGATATTTTGATCTTTTTGTTTGTTCAGTAAAGGAGGATGTTGTATGTTTTGAGTTCCTGGCGTGAAGGACTTTCTTTGCATTCAATGTCGTTTAAAATAATTGTTCGGTTTATTTTTAACTTTCTACGAAATACAGGCCAACTGGGAGTTTTTAATATCAGTAAAATACCTTGCGATATCGGAGCTATTTAATCCAAATGTTGTTATTTCGGAGGCAAAATGTGTGTTGATCAGCGTTATTACCATCGATCAGATTTGTCAGCATAAAGAATTCATTAATCAGTTTTAACTCTAACTTTCCATCTTGTTCTAGAGTTTTTCCTTTTATTTTTCACTTTTAATTTATTCCTAGTAATTTTCCTGGAAAAACATATACTTTTTGTTACCCTACACTTAATTTTTACTCTAATAACTGATATTAATATTCCTATTTCTTTTAATATCTGAAAAATAAAAACTATGATGTATAATTACTAAAAACAATACATTTAATACATTGAATAAATAAAATTGTTTTTCAATAATTTTAACTATTATCTAATAAAAAATTAATAAAATGTGTTGAAACAATGCCCTGTCTGTGTTCGTTTTCTACCTTTTTTTCTCTTGTTCTACATTAATAGTTTCATCGCGAGTACTATCCTCATGTAGAGGAAGACAAATTTTAAACTCGATTTTTATACAACTTTATATATTTTATATAAATATACGTATGGTTTATGAGAATAATTACAGGTTCAATACAAATAATGAATTAAAAATTTGATGCAAATAAACGGTCAGACATATAATTGCATAGTCAGAAGTGTATTAAACTTTAAACAAAATTGCTTTGTATTATTTTTAAGTACGTAAATTTTAAATATAACAAGTAATATCAATTGTGTAATCATTCTCATACGTAAACGTTATAAACTACATGGTTAAATTTATTCAATGGATTTACGTTTGTTATAAAATATGGAGATTAAAAATTGGATATTTCTTTATTTTACAGAGTAACATACCTTAAATAAAATTATTATCTATGTTGACAATAAAATGTATTTACATATAGAATAATAAATTTGATAGAAAATGAAGAATTGAATATTTTATATAAAAATTATAGTATCATTCCATAAAAATGAATAATGAAAAAAATGATTTTAGTAATGAACTTAGAGAAGACAATTATTGATAAAATCGTATTTAATTGAGTTAAATACGAAACTAAATACAGATAAAAATAATACTGAATCGTAATCCTGATTACATCAATATAAAAAAGCAACAATAGTACCATATTGTCAAGCATAAATTAAAAAAATTACTAACATGGTGTAACAAATTTCTAGAAGATTGATTATTCTCTTATTAGATGAATATTTTATGCTGATTTCCTTTGTTACATGTCGCGTATAAGGAAATGTGTGTGATAGTTGACAACTGACTTCTAGAAGACTTAAATATAAAATATTAAATCGAAGTTCATTCACCTTTATAAAATATTATTGTTGTTATTGTCTTATATCTTTACGGCTTTGATTTTAAAACATTGTTGATTAATAATATTATATTAATAATATGTACGTATAACAAGTAATTTATTTATTTTCTTTTTTTAGGGAATCACAAAAAAAATATTAAAATAACATTTTAAATAATAAAATACTATATCGTATTAGGGTAATCATCATTACCACTTTTAATCTTAAAAAAATATTTTATAAATACGTTTATATTAAGAGATTACAAAATAATAATTGATTCAATTAGAAAAAATATTATATATTCATTTATAAAAATTTAAATAGTTTTTAAATTTTTCACTTTATTTAATTGGATCTTTTATTTTTTATCTTGAAACATTTTTGAAGTGTTTAATGAACATAATTCAAAGTATTTGTCGAATCGACGATTTATAGGTTTTACACGACTACAAAATCATAGATTTATTGATATATGTAATATTTATTTATTTGTAAATTGTATATATTTTTCTTTATTCACAAGTTATATACATGTTTACATTTTTTTAACAAATAATTGTGAATATTTTTATTCGCTTTCTTAAAATCAAAATTGTTACGTGATAGAGATAATCTTTCTTATTTTTTTATCTACATAAATATAAATTTAAGTCTTTCTTACTTCATAGATTTATTATGAAAATATTAAGACATTTTTTTTCGAAAACATTTCAATTATAAAATAAGTCTGTCAAATAAACGCAAATATTAACTTGGATCATGATATACAGATAGTAATTTCTATACATTTTTTTACCTAGAATTTATAAAATAATCATTTATTTAGTAAATATGTTAGCTACCTCAACATTAAATAAAATATTAGCTGTTGCAAAATTAACTGATACAAATTGTATGAATCGGAATTATTTAGTTTCGAAACATTTATTATTGTGTGAAGTGATTTGTTGTGTTTCTGAAATCCAATACCTAAAGTTTTTTTTTTAATTTTGAGCATATATATATATATATATATATATATATATATTATACTGAACGTTAGTCAACAAATCATTAGCTTCCAAATACCACCATCAGATCTTATATATATATATATTTGTACACATTCTTCCCAAATTTTTCGAACTTATTTGATCATTAATGAAAGGCTAGTTTCATATGTTAAAAATAACTATCTTAACTTAGCATTTTACTTTTTATCTTAGAACTTTTCGAGTATTTAATGAACAGAACTCGAGTTCGTCTAATCGGTGATTTCAATCGTAAAATCATTGATTTATTGATGTATGTAATATTTATTTATCTGTAAATTATATATATATATATATATATATATATTTGTTTATTTGCAAATTATATAAATGTTTATAGTTTTTTTTAAACAAATAATTGTGAATATTTTTATTTTCTTTCTTCAATCATAAACAAGTATATAGTTAAAAAGTCATGAACTGATTTCATTGCTGTAGAGAATCGAAATATAGCATCTGGAATCTCTTACATGACAGTTATATATCTCAACTCATTGTAATTAGCTAGTTTAATATCTAAAGATGATACGGTTTTAGTCATTTCTTTTACACTGCTATAGACTGTATGTTAAATAAAACATTAAATATTTATTGAACTTTTTTAACCAAACTGAAAAATATTATAGTAGATAATACATATATTCTTAATCTCATGAACTTTAGGATCTATATAGATATTTTATAATTATCGTATAAACTAATATTAATATTAACTGTTTAAAAAATTATTAGCAACGAGGCCAGCGAAAGTTGTACTATGTGATTAAAAGTGAAAACTTTTATGGGAAATTTTAACTTTTCAAAATATTTTTGGTCATAATAAAGCCGAAAACGTATTTATTTCAACTTATAAACATTGTAGCTTTTTATTTTTTATTATATACTAATTTGAATATAATTCTATTTTTAAATACTTAATTGATTTAAATATACTCAAGTTTGTCAGCTATTATTCATTAGATTATTTTATGACAAAATAAATTAATATATACAATGATTGTGTGTTTTATTATATTTTATTTCAAATTTAAGTATTCTATAGGTATTAATGTTATAAATATTACTTAAAATTTTAAATTATAACTTGAATTTGATTTATTTATTTTTTAAGTGTTGAAATTGATTTATTTTTGTTATTGTATAAAATTAAAAATTTAATTAATAATATCATATTATATTATTATACTAAATTTATACTATTAAATTTCAGCCATGTAATAATAAATTTTCTTAGTTCATTATCATTGTTCCTACTCTCCTGTTCACATGTTTATGGACCTTTCGTTATTTTTATATTTCTATAGATTACACACATTATATATATATATATATATATATATATATATATATATGTATATATATATGTATATATATATATATAAATTCTATATATATATATATATAATTCTGTATTATATATGTATATATATATATATATATATAAATTCTAGATATAATTATTATTTTCTTATATAAAAGTTAATATTAGAATTTTCTTCCAAAAAAATGCATAACTGTTATTAAATAAAAACAAAATTACAACTATAAAGATTGAAATGAAAAATATGAACTGTATATCAATCGTATTATTCATTAGTATTCATTTAGTTGCTTTTTAATAAAATATGATGATTCAATTTAGGCTTCCACATGGAAGTATTAAAAGGGTGCACAGGGGTTATTAAAAGTCATATTATTTTTTATTTAGTATTTTAGATTAGTTCAATACTAAAATATAATTGAACTAAAATACTAAATGGTGGAGATGTTTTTTTTTAAAATTTTTGTCTTTTTTATTACTTGCATGTGGAAGCCTAAGTTGAATCATCCTCTCAGTTTCTAGAAATTTTATTTATGTATTATAAGTAAAAATTATTAATCAATATCTTTTAGTCTAAATTTATTACCTATACTATACATCCACAATTGAATGATCAAAAACTTGTTTCAGTGTTTTGGCCAAAAATTACTTTGTCAATTATTTATTTCTAACAATTACACTAGTTTTTCTATATGTTTATTTAATTTATTATTTTATAAACATATTATTGTTCTAATCAATGTTCTAAGGATGTTCGATTTCACGGTTTGCATATATAAACATTTTAAATTAAATTATTCGTTGTTTGTACATATTGGAGCATGCACACATTAAACTCACACACACACATTTTATACATATATATATATATATATATTTATATATATATATATATATATATATATTTATATATATATATATATATATTTATATATATATATATATATATATTTATATATATGTATATAAAATTTATATTTGACAAAATATTCAAGGTGTTTCCTATTTGAATACACAGTGAATGATAAAATCTATGCTAACAAAACATATATAAATTTAGTTCATTTGATTAACAAATCTGCGAAATCTTTTTCAGAATAATTCACACCTACGCGTGTGAATTTAAACTTGCTAAATTCTATACATTTGACTAATTACATATATCCAGTTTCACACAGGTATATAATTAAGTAATGGATTCTAACAGTGTGGTCGCTGTGTGGTGCGGTGCATAGCGTGCGTAAGAAGGGTGGTTACTTCCTTTTCGCCATTGACTATGGATATCAGCGGTGTATGGTGGGGTTTGAAGCGGGTGTGTATATGTAAAATAAGCTTACACTGCGGCTAAAATTGAGACGAAATTAATTATGGCTATACGTACGACAAACTGGATGCGGAGCTTTCAAGCTTATGCATGCTGGCACAGCTTAATTTACACTCACAGTTACATAGAGTGGACAAAAAATAAACACCCTCTTGTTACCACGTCAATTTGTTTCAATATGGATTTTAATTCATAAGATTCGTTTAAAAATATTCGCATGAAATATTCCAAATATAAATAAGAATTTACATATATTTTCATATAATTAGTGTGAACATGTACCTGAAACATGTATACACACAAGCGTATATATATATATATATATCTACTATTTTTTATACCTTCTTTATCGTCATAATTTATGAATTCATAGAGATTTTTTGTGGCATTCTTTAATATTTTAATATTTTTTTAAAGAAAATGTAAAACAGCCGGAAAATTATAGTAAACAAAAATATATAAATGTACTCAAAATAAATATTAATTCATTTTATGGTAAACAAATTTATTTTATAATGTATACTATAATATTATATAGTATCTTTCTATAAATAAAAAATGTTTCCATTGTAAAATTTCTGTAAATAATTTTTTTTCGTGTAGGCTACCTCATCGCAACGCCGCTTCTCCCACTTCACTCTACAAGTACCACGTTAGCCATTTCCATTTCCAATCATTTCCTATATTTCACAAATCATTACCGATTATAAACCAAAGCGATAATTATGCCGGGAAAGCGAGCGAGGGCAGATCCCTCGGGGGTCGGAGAAGGTAGCGAGTAGGGAGAAGAGCCACATAGTATTAAAGAAAAAAAAGTTGCGTTCGTATTAAAAACTACTTTACGTTTATACTCGTATATCAAAAATTTACGTTTATATGTTTATAATTGGAATCTAGATAAATTTTCCATTAATTTATTTACTAAGTAATATAAAAAATAAGCTAATTCACATTTTTGTCAATCAATATCTTCTCTTTTCTTGATTTAGATCTCGTGAAGTGTAATAAAACTATAACTTCTGTTCCGTTTCTTGTAGTGGGAATTAATAAAAGAAAATTAAATTTAGTGAAATAAAAACTATTGAATATGTATTCAGTGAAGAGTTATATTACAGACACAAACTATCCCACACACGTTCACACAAACATACACACACACACACACACACATATATATATATATATATATATATATATATATATATATATATATATATATATATATATATATATATATATATATATATATAAGGTAATTATTTAAAAGAAAAATTTTGAAAGTATACGTTGTGAAAAAGTGTTTTTGAAGAAATTTACATTTATGTACTTGGATAAACTTGACCACACTAGATCTGATTTGGTCTTAATTCAACGGTTTGTGTAACCAATGAGCTTAAGAAAAGGGTGATTAATTTAGAAAACAAATAAAAATATATCCTTTACTTTCTAGTCTTCGTTTGCACACAGTAGGTATTTAAATTTTATTTAAGTGTTCTTAAATATAATCATATTTATTAGTTTTTTAATTATTAAAAAAATGAGACTTCATTTTTTATACTAATTATTCTAAGAAAAATAAATGTGTAAGTATCCAGATTACTCTCTCACACAATCTTGCATGGTCTGACCAGACCGAATCAAATAAGTTTAAGAAAAGTTAACTTAAATTGATCTATACAAATGATTGAATAATAATATTTAAGAAAACTACATTTTGTTGCAAATAATTTTTTGAAGAACAAAAAGTTTTGTCTTTCAACAAATCATCTGTGAAGAATTATATTCGAAGTATTTTCTGGCCAATCAGGAAAATTGATTAAAGTTAAATATAACAATATAAGAACTAAATTAGGTAGCTATTTAATATTTTAAGTGTTTGATTTTATATTTATAGTATAAATAATTTTTACAACATGAAATTATAAACGACGAAGTTCCGATTGAATATAAATTGATGAGAAAATAATAATTTTACATTTTTTTGCCTCTTGTGTTTTTTATTGTCCTAGACAGCTGTTGTTAGTGATTGAATTTAATAGATATTCATTGAATCGTCAAATTGTAAATATAAAAAAATGAATAAAAATATGGAAAAATAATTTAAATGACAAACAAAGCATTTCAATACAGAATATTTATATTTTCTGGATGAAAAATATTTAGAATCTGAAGCATAACAATCTTCAGAAAGTATCTCCGACACATCTCGCGTCGACAATGTCTAGTTTGGCTTGCAGCGCCTCTGCGGTAACAGATGTTACCCCTAATTATTCAAATGTTCACTCGGACGTGCTGTAAAATAATGAAAAGTAAACTTTGTTGTTTTGCTGCGACACAACAATGTATGTGTGTTTGTTAGTGTGTACGTATATATGTATATATTTTCGTTCGTGCGCCAGCTCGTGTGCTACTGCAAAACTGATTGTCCTCGGTTCGCATCCGTTGTCGGGACATTCTCCGCCTCTGCTCCCGTCATGGCTTTTATTTTATCCTTATGTGAAATGATCCTGTCATATAAATTGTGTTGCGGACCATACTGACATATGTCATACCACCGGTTTATACATGTGTGTATAATACGTCAGTGTACGATATGTGTGTTTGTATTTGTGATGTTTTTTTATGATATTCTGTATTCAATAGTTGCGGTAGGTATCACTCATACTAAACTTTTTGATGTGTTTATGCTTTCATGATCTAGTGCCGCGTATCTATTTTATCTCTTTTTCAATCGGTAACTAAAACGATCAGTGTCGTTCAGAAATATAATTTATTTTTAATCAATACGAAAATACTGTTTTTTTAAAAAACAATTCATCTTTAATTCATAACATGACCGTTCGACAAAAGTTAATAATTCTATTCAATATTAATACATATTATATATATATATACTACACACACACATACACACACACACACACACATATATATATATATATATACAGGGTTTTCCAATAAGGACACAATTTTTTAATTTGAAATAAAACACAGATTTTGCGCTGAATGTTCAAGTTTCTTTTTTGTAAATAATAGTTGGCGGTGTGCCATTTTTAAATGAAAAGTAATATCGTATAAGTGACAACCGCGTGTTTTCCCTCAGATAATCATTCTTTTATTAACTTTACCAATAACATCCCTACACAACTGAGGCTCTATCTCAATTACTTTTCAAATTTCATCATTTAGGTCGGAAATTGTATTAGAATTATTGGCATAAACCTGTTCTTTATTGTGAACCCAAAAAAAGTAGTCCAACGGTGTTAAATCGCTGGATGTCAGTGGCTAATAATATTGTTATTTCTGGAAATAACATGACCAGGAAATTTCGCCCTCAATAAATTATTTGTTTTATGAGCTGTGTGTGGCTTGTTTCACCATCTTGCGGGAATTACATATAATCTAATACTTCACATAAAAAATTCGTTATCATGTTTCTATGTCTTTCTCTATTCACAGAAATCGCTTTACCAGCCTAATTATCAAAAAGTAAGAATAAATGACTCTGCCGGACCAGAGTTCCCACCAAACAGTGACTTTTTCTGGATGCAGTGGCTTCTCAATGATCACCTTCGGATTTTCTTTACCTTAAATTCGTCAGTTTTGCTTGTTAACGCAGCCAAAGAGCTAGAAATGAGACTCGTCGCTAAAAATGACTTTTTCAAAAAATCATATTGTTCCAGTATCCAATTAATACATCTCTGACGCAGAGAATTATCCGCTGGATTCAATTCTTATGTTAATTGAACACAAATATATAGCCTTCAGCAATAAATTCTATAAGAAATACCCCATTTGGTCGTATGTGAAAGGCCCAGTTGCTATGAATGTCGGGGAATTAACATTCCTGACTCTTCCAATACACTTTCACGAGCCGTGTCAATGTTTTCTTCAGAACCAATATATTTTTCTGCTAACAGGTGTTGGTGTTTCTTTATCTTTAACCGATTCAGTCTTTTCAAACTTACTCACTAATAGAAGAATTGTTGATATAGATAGACGAGTATGTCGAGAATAATTATCGCGTAATTTACGAAATTTTTTTTATAGAACGACCATTTTCATAATATAATTTTATCGTTTAATAAGTTGTTTTGTTGTATACGAAACCATAACTAAAAATGAAAATGTAAACATTTAACAAAAGTCAAAAAAATACAAGTTAGCTTAACATTTTTGAAATATAATCCCTTAAAAAATTGCATCCCTATTGGAAAAGCTTTTATATCTATAATTTATTTCTAACCTTTTAGTCAAAATTACTGACATTTACTTAAAAGTATATTCTACTAAGAAAAACCTTTTATTAATATATTTATTAACACATCACGTTAGATATATTTTTAATACAGATAAGAAACTAATTTATTATACAGCTAAAGAAAATTGTTGTAAATTAGTTTATATTTATATTTTTTATTATCATTACTTGTTTTAACATATTTTAAAACATAGTTGAATTCGTTCTTTTTTCAAACTTTAACATGGATATTTTAGTTCCATAAAAAACTCTAAGTGTACTTGAAAAAGTTCATTATCTGGCATATAGATACTAGTGCTATGTTATAATGCCACGCATTGTCTTTTGAATCATGCCAGTATATTTTTTAAATGCACACAATTGAAAAACATCCAGTGATTAATATTTTTCTTAAAAAAAGTTTTATAACAACAAAAATTTTTAACAAAAAAAAAATGTCGAATGATATTGCGGATTTATTTACTACTGTAGAAAATTGACTGCAAAATTTAGTAATCTTAGAAGATCACTCCCATAGTAGATTTTCAAAAAGTGAAACGATGATAAAGTGCAAGATATAGTTTTAGATGATCAGCGATTAAAGATGACTGAATTTTGTATAGTTGTGGGCATCTTAAATGAATGATAATTTTATGTCATAACCGAAGAATTGTATATAAAAAAACTATCGTCAAAACGAGTTCCGTGTTTTGACGAACAGGTGATAAAAAATTTAATCTAATAAAAATTTGAACTGAACTCAAATTGAAGTACAATTTGTTACCCCATTCATCGTTTTTACCTAATTTATCTCTATCCGACTTTAATCTATTTAAAAGTCAAAAAAATCGTAAGTGAAACGCAATTTTCTCACGTAATGATCTGGAAGTGAAAATAATGAGCTACTTTTCGGGTCTTGCGGAATCAAAATTCTGGTATGGGATAAAAGCATTGAAGCATCGCTCACCAAATTTTGTTGAATTTTAAGGAGGTTATAATAAAAAATAAAAGATATTTTAAGAAAATAAAAACAGATTTTAATTATCAGGTTGCGAAAATTTTTATTTTTCTTTCGTATAAAACTAAATGATTCATTAAAAGGTATGTCTGAATCTATGAATAAATTATAATTAAGAATGTTTTGAATCAATATGAAAAAAATCTATTCAATTAAATTTGAACTTATTAAATTGCACATTTGTTACTTTATAAACAATAAATGAAATTAATGTATTAAAACACTTTATATGTTGATTCTACATTCAACTCGACATACATTGAATACAATCTATGAAAAATTATTTTTAAAAATATTCTCTCTATTTATTATACTAGATTACATTCAAAAACGCACGATTTTTCGATTAATAGTTGTGTATATTTGGGAACGAAAATATACTTATTTCATGTCTCACTGCATTTGAATATATGTGCAAAATAATTAAATTAAATCAAATTCAATCCAGTTATTACACATTTTTTGACATAAAATATATTTTTTAAATTATTTAATGTATTTAATATATGTACAGTTATTTAACACTTTTATACTTATTTAAATTCATGCCTATGTGTGTATTATATGTATATATATATATATATATATATATATATATATATACATACACATACATACACACATATAATTGGTGTGTCAACAAAGTGTAAATGAAAGTTATTATGCATAGTGAAGTCTCAGTTCCATACATTCCTAGTATTCCATGAATTCCAAACATTCATGGTCACTTGCTAAATTATGAATAAAATGTTTGCATGTCGTAAACTCTTCATGAGTTATTTAACAAATACCAACAATTTGTCAATTTTTGAGAAGAAGAACTGAGTATATACGGAAATAATGTTGATGTAAATTTGAAACATAAAACGTTCTATTAACGAAAATATTTCTTTTAAGTAATAGGTTTATTTTAGTATTGAAAAAATAAGCTTTTTAAATTATTGTATCAATTTAAATTTCGATTAATTGAGAACGTAAAATGTTCTTGTTTCATATTTTATTATAATAGTAGACTTTCAATAAATGAATCCTTTTAATTGAGTAATGCTGAATGTATTTTTTATATTATCTGAAATATTAATTTTTTTATGAAAAAAACATTTTGCATGATATTTTATATGGAAGACCTTTATAGAAATAAAGCATATTTGAATTTTTTTTTTGAAAATGAATTCTCTTAATGATGAACTTAAAAGATACATTCGGAAACATTTGAATCAAATATTTCAAAACGAGAATATATTTATTAAAATTATTAAAAAATCATGCAGTTATAGTGTAATATAAAAAGTAATGTCAATTTTAATGAGTTATAATTGTAAATGTATGTTTTAAGAGCAATAGATTTGATGATAGGAGTTATAAAATGAATGATTGTTTCTTTTTCATTGAGTCAACCAATTTGGTCATAGAAAACGCTTTCAAAAATTTGAATTTCGATTGTGAATAGGACATGATTCATAGTTTGCAAAATAGACTTAAAATATGTAGAAATATGCATATTCATTTCGAACATTTCATACACTCGAATTACTGAATCTATCATTTTTTAAAACATCCAGAATTATAATTTAACTTAAAACATATCTCTTCTAATTTACGGAAAGTTTCGAACTACTGGCATCTCTCTCTCTCTCTCTCTCTATATATATATATATATATAAGGTGTAAATTCATAACGTAATTACATAATATAAGACTTTACTTGAAAACTGCAAATGTTTACATTCAATGTCATCAAGAATAAATATATATTTATTAGTGTTTTTTCTGCATTAAATTTGAAACAATAATGATTAATTTAAGAGCCATCTATTATATGAAATACAGATAACAATTATATCTATAGATAAATACGTTAAATATATATATATATATATATATATATGTATGTATATATACACACCTATATATATATATATATATATATGTATATATATATATATATATATATATGTATATATATATATATATATATATATATATGTATATACATATAACAAATATGTGTGTATATAAGAGGGACAGAAAGTTTGTACGATTTATTCGTTGAATGAAATGCATTCCAATGTAGTAGTTGTGTTTTAATTCTTAGAAATTCTTCTTATAGGAAAGATAGAAAAATAATATAAATTGTTGCTGAGACTTGAGTGATATTTCATTATTATTGTAAACTGACATGATTGATTAATCATTGTATTTTATAGAATAATATATTTTTTTCTTATTAACGAAAAAAACATTTAAATTATATAACTTTTATAGATTTTATGAATTACATTCTTGAACATGAAACATTATATTTAAATTTGAAATATAAACGAAAAAATATTGAATTATAATTAAATATGTAAATTTGGAAGCAAATAATAAATTGATACACTTTTCAGTTCTTTTTTTAAATAATTTTTTATTTTACTTCATGAAATGTTCCTTAACAAATGAAACGATTCTTTTTGTAGATTTATTGCATGTAATTATTTGTTATTCCTCTATATACAAAGAAAAGTATAATTAATTTTTCAAAATGAAATAAAAAATTTAAACAGTGTGCACGTTATGTTTCACGACAGTTTATTCTCGGAAAAAATCTATTGCTGTAATCAATAGCTTGAATAAACTGAACATAGAACATAAATTCATAAATGATTATTTAAGTAGAACACGTACGGTTCTCTGTTTAAGGTGGATTACTATTAAATTAGCAATCATTAACGTTATGTTTAAAAATATTAATTAATAGGAGTAGAAAAGTAATTTGATGTGATTAAATTCATGTAAATTTTCATTAACATATGTTTATTATGTTTGTATGACATTTTGATAAAAGTATACGTGTATATATATATATATATATATATATATATATATATATGTACATTAAATAACTTATAATAAAATTACCTTCTTGTTTTCGCTTTAGAACAGAAAAAAAAAACATGAAAAAACTACATATACTTCATTCATGAATTAATTCTATGTTCGTAGAACGTTACCTTCCGTTACCTACCGCTGCGACATCATCAAAATTGAATTGTAAATTTCTACCCCAACACTATATATATATATATATATATATATATATATATATATATATATATATATATATATATATATATCGAAAACATCAGCCGCACTCGACCCATAATCAAACATAAGTACGGAGTGTTCATGAATCATCAAAGTGTAACCTTGGTGATGTGAAATTCGGTAGTCCGTGATAGCAGTTTGTAAGGAAAACAGTCACATATCCGACACGCCATGTGTTTCTGACGTGTCCCATATTAAACGACGAAGACATGGTCACATTATATATTTTAAAACATCAAAAAAGTATCCATACATAAAGGCGTTATGTACAAAACGTTTAATGTTTCTAACATTATAATATATGTATGTGCAAATATTTTACTTTTGAAAATGGTTTTCAATTTACTATGCATGAAAAAATTATGTATTATTTAAATGAAATGAAAACGGATGGAAATAAATGTTATATATATATATATATATATATATATATATATATATATATATACATATATATTTATAACCATCGAATGAATCCAACTTCATAATTTTATATGTATTAACAAATTTGTATTTGTCTTTAATGAAACTCGTTCACTAATAACATTAATAAACGTTTTACACATTTTTACAATATCAGAAACTATTTAAATTCTATATTTAAACAATAATATATACAGCTAAATATTTCAATATGTATATATATATATATAAAGAGAAAGAGAGATCGAGAGAGAAATAATATATATATATATATATATATATATATATATATATATATATATATATATATATATATATGTGTGTGTGTGGGTGTGTTAGTGTGTCCATTATTTTATTCCATTTCAAAGATACTCAGCAGAACTTCGTATAAAATAATAAAAAAATAAAACTAAACGAAATCTATGATTAACATCTAAATACTTATCTTTGATTGTTATTAAAGTGATTAAAAAGTAGTTTAGAATACAAACTAATTCTTTGAAGCTATCTATTTCATTCGAAAACTCCGGATATTAAGTGTAATATATATTAAATTGTATATATATATATATATATATATATATATATATATATATATACATACATACATGTGCATGGTTATTTTTGATTGCAATTAAAAATTTTAAAAAATATTTTGCCATAACTCCATGAAATATAGAAAAAAGTAAGTAATTTTTCTATTTATAAATTCACTAATTCAACAAAAATAATTCAATCATGTAATAAGAAGTAATAGAATAACTAAGATAAAAACTGTGATTGTTTTTTCATGTAAGTAAAAGCGTAATTGTTTTAATATATAACGCATTTGTTATAGTAATCACAGATATTAAGTGAATACTATGTACAAAAATCGATATATTTTTAATTTTTCGTAAGAGCTTTCTTTAGAATTTTAAACAATTCAGTTATCTGTAGCTGGAAAGAAATAGGGTTTTAAATTCAACTCTTTGTATGTATAGTTTTTCTTATTGCGGGTCTACATGATGAAAAATAAAACCACTTTATAAGCAGTAATCGATCTACAAGAATATTTTTTTTAGTAGATTCAGTAAATAGATGTACTAAGTCATTAATTATATGTACAACAAATACGTGAGGGCATGATTTCGACAAATATTAACACTTATATTGAATTATATTAGTTAAAATTTAAATAAAACATTTAAAACATTACATTATATACCAATTGTATGTTCATGGAAAAGCTATCTACCTGTTTTCTACTTTTTTCAGTAGATATCTGAAATCTATCTTAGAAGACCTATTAAGCCTGAATAATTTGTTGGGTTGTTACAATTCGATTTTAAATTTTTCTTTGCATATTTTACGAATAACATGACTTGGTTGTATAAACTATTCCTTTTATGATAAGTAACAAGCATAAATAAACATTTTTAAGATCTAGCGAATGTTTTTTAATAGTATAATATATACTTACCTTTCAAATGTCTCTCCTCAGTTGATCATTGTCTATCTAAATTTCCTGTTAAAATTAGAGCAGAGGTATCGAAAGAAAACTAAAATAGAACAACGGTTAAGTGGAAGGAGTATTAATGGAGTGTGTTTTTAATTCACCATTATTTTAT
Source organism: Acanthacorydalis orientalis (assembly GCA_034766995.1). Lineage (NCBI taxonomy): Eukaryota > Metazoa > Arthropoda > Insecta > Megaloptera > Corydalidae > Acanthacorydalis > Acanthacorydalis orientalis. The sequence continues at coordinate 45,391,660 of CM068314.1, forward strand.
CTGTAATTATTAGAAACTGGCTCGATTATAAATAACTAGTAAACGCAATAATTTTGTCACTGTTAAGAATAGATAGCTGCTGAAATTATAAAGATATTTCTTAGTACTTCAGTGGGTTCCTGACAAATTACAATTTATGCACTAACCTTATGTTATTGTTCCACAATCATTTTTTTGCAAATTCATTCAACTATAAAAGAAAAATAATCTGGAAAAAATCCATTAATGTTATTTTTTTGATGTTATATACATTCATACATACATATATACATACATATATACATACATATATATATATACCTTATATCACGGTGTATTATGCGACCTGCGTATAAGACGAGGTTGAAATTTTAAGATAAAATTTATACATTTATAATATATCGGTCATATAAAACGATCTTAAATTGAACAGCTCTTTCACATGTTATAATACATTTTTTTGAATTTGAATCCCGACCCGTACGACGAGAATTTAAACAATGAACATCAGGATATGCTTCATGAAATTATAGACTCTAATGACGAATAAAACAGCTACCTATAAGTAAAATGTATTTATTTTTAAAACTTTTATTTAAAATGACTTGTTCAATGAATTTATGTTATAAACCAAACTTTGAGTTTCGTTTTTTAATTGAAAAAATTAAATTCTACATAAGCACAATAAATTCTTCGTGTTATTGTTCTATGTTTCTGTTTTTGTATTAGGTACATAAGATGACCGCTTATTTTTTTGCAGATATTTTATGGTACTAAGAATCGCCTTATACGCCGAAATATACGGTATATATATATATGTATATATATATATATATATATATATAACTATATAAAGTCATAGTTTTAGTGCTTATAGTTGTAAGCCCATTGATCATTTTTCAATTCTTTTAACCAACTAAGTAGATTTAGATACTAAATCTTCTGAAGATGCCACACTTCATGAAACTAGTGATCTAAGTTTTATACTCGAATGAATAAAATGATTGAAGTTCACTAGGACAAATTATATATATATATATATATATAGAGAGAGAGAGAGAGAGAGAGAGATAGAGGAGAGATAATATTAAAATTTATTGTTTATAAGGAGTGACTTTGAATGAATACAAATAAAATTTTCATTAATATTGAACTATTTGTTCTGAAATATTCCAAACAATTATATATAATTGCCGTAAAAAACGAAGTGATGAACGTAAACAATTATGAAAGTTAAAATTAAAAACGCTGTATAGTTTATAAAAAACTGTACATATACTTTTATATTGTAGTAAATTTATTACAGATTCAAGAATATGTTCGTTTTGTGTCAGAAAAATTAAAATTTTTAATAAATTTCCTATGAGATTGTACTTAAAGCTAATAGTGAAGTAAAATTTAAACTGAAAAATAAATTAACATAACTGAACAATGTAAAATAATGAATTAATGTAAAAATAGTTGTCTCTGATTTAAAAATAATGAAAATATTTACAACTCAAATTAATTAAATTTTGATAGACGTGAAAAGGAATTAATAAATTAGGATCAGGCTGCCTAAATGTTGTTTCAAATATTATATTATATATTTTTGTGTATTATATAGCTATATATTTATATTGTACGTATATACTCGTATATATATATATATATATATACACATTCGTGTATGTATGTAAATATATCTGTGTGTGTACGCAAGTGTGAATCCAAAATCTCTGCTCATATTTTTATCATAACATGGTCGGTTTGAAGAGTATCCTTATACTAACCAGCTTATTGTTATACAAAATTGTCCTGCAGAACGAGATGGTTGTTCTTTGTTTTTGATAATATGCGTGAAGTACTCTTTTTACCAGTTAACATATAGAATGGATTGCTAGTACTGAAACACACGTCATACATGCATAAATGTACATTTATATACATTTATATGAGTATTATGTTCACAACAACTTATAAATGAAATTACAAACGTATGACACGTAAAATGAAAAGGATTCAACATGTGAAGTTATTAGTACTCTCATACAAATACAAGCATTTACGGTGGCATGTAATCACTTTACGAATTAATTACACAGTTTATTATTGTACGAATATTTTTACAAAAATGAAAAAATCAATAATTGTACATATATATATATATATATATATATATATATATATATATATATTAACTTGGAAAAATACCAGTAACATTGTTTTCGTTACAATAAAAAGGTTAATGATTATAAAGTCTAATGTGAATATTATGTATTGTGTGAAGTACATACGTTACACATTAGAGAATATTTATATTTAATGGCCGTAATGGTCTTGAATTTAACGTACTAATAAATTCCAATTACTAAATCAATACTCATTTAACTGCATATAATTATATATATATGTATGTATGTATATATATATATATATACATATATAAAGTTATCTGAACAATTAATAAATTTATAAATTTTAGCATTTAGAATATAACTGAAAAAAGGAATCATATTGATAATTTGTTTTTGTATTTCGTACCAACAGGAAATATTCAATTTTATATACAATCAAATTAAATCATTCAAAATATCTTCTATGTTTATATTTTAATTAATTAATAAGGAATAAAATAAAACTATCCCAATTAAAATTAAAAATATATAAATGTGTGTAACCTTCAATATTATTATAATTGACTAATATAGGTTGATTCAATTTAGGCTTACACATAAAAGTATTAAGAAAATCGAAAAAATTAAAAAATATGTTATTTTTTAATACTTTCATGTGGACACCTAAGTTGAATCCCCTCTATACCTTCTATGAAATGAGTTTATAAGGTCATTACGTAAATCAAAAATTGTATATATAAAGTTATTCTTCATATGTCTTATTAAGAATTATATTAAAATATTTACTAATAGAATACAAATTAAAAATATTGGTATAATTGTTACAACTTCAAACAACAGAATCGCAAGTCATAAGAAATTAGTGCGCTAAAGATCTAAATCCTATTTGCATGTCAGAAATTGTGGGGTGAAAATTGATTTGTAAACCGTACCATTATCATTTATGATACAGTTTTGTAATGTTTAAAAAATTTAAATATATTTACTAAAATGTAGGCTTTCAGATACCAACAAATGAAGTGGATCTAATCTTTTATGTACAATTAAATAAATATGAAATATTTAAGATTGTTAATAAAATAAATATAAGTTAATCAAATATTGTGCTTAAAAGAATTCACATAAATGGAATATACATATTGTATGAGTCGTCTACTATTTTAAATTATCACAGTTTACAAATCAAATTTTATGTCTGAATTATATATATATATATATATATATATATATATATAGACAGAAAGAGATGGGGGATGAGAGAAAGAAAGAGAGAGTTATATGTTACAGATTGTTTATCCACATTTAAAGCATAATTATGTATAACTTGAAATTTTAATATATTCTAAATATTTTATACTTTTAGTTCTATTTCTGTTAAACAAATTATTCAAATACAAATAATTTAATGTAATCTTTAATATTATTATAAATGTTTTTTTTAATTTTTTGAAGTTAGTTTAAAATTGATTTAAAAACTGTTCTCCTATCAGTATAATTTATTTTTAAAAACATTTAATATATAAATTTGATTCAAGATATAATTCTTCATCATTTGTTCTAAATCAACAGTGAACAATTGTATTATGGAAACAAAAATGGCTTATATTTATATATGATCTATTTGCGAGATTGGGTATGATAATATCATTAGATAATACACGTACTAAATTCAATTGCCTTGCCGTTATTCCCAGTTTGAAAAAGGAAATGGTTGATATAATCGTCTAGTATAAAAATATCATATATATGATATTTAAAAAAAGAGGTGGGCAGGAAAAACTTAAAAATTTTATCAATTTTGTAAGATCTTTTTATTTTATTTAATTACTGTTACTAAGAAGGAATAGAAAATAAATGTTTATACATCTAATTGGATTTAACATCCAGTGCAGTTATTTATTATTATAAAAAATTGTGAAGAGCAATTAAGATAAATTGATGTACCTGTAACAATAAAAGCTGTAGAGTAGTAGTAATGATTCACTTACAAACTTGCGTTTTCATTATTAAGAAAATAATTTTATGGATAGCCACTTAAAATTGTGTAAATTCGAACGGTTTTTTGAACTTATGTACGAAGACTTTTTTTATTATTTGTTTCGTTAATTTATCATTTATAATTAGTTTAACGAATGGAATTTAAATGAATCTTCATTTTTTCCATTTTATAATTATTGTTTATAATTGTAATGTAAATAAAAAATTATATCAAATGTATGATGCAAAGTTGTAAAATATAAGATTTTAATATAAAAGAGTTTGGAAACTGTGATTAAATTGACTTCCACAAATAAATTATTTTTTTACCCTATAAACTATAAAAAAATTGTAGTCACATTCGATAGTTCTTTTGTAGCTTTGTAGTTTGAAGATAAGGAATTTTCCATCAAAATGCGCATAAATAAAAATAATTAAAATAATTCATTGGAAATTTTTGACCGAAAAATATTGAACGATTTGTGGAATTACAAAAGAATTTGTTTATGGAAATAAAATTTTAATATCATTAAAATGGTATTGTTTCAAAATTATGACTCTAAATAAAGATAATAATATTTAATTTTATTTCTTTATGTTGAAAATTATAGGAACATTTTAAAAAATACGTCTGAAAGTTTAAAGCCTTAAATCATGAAAAAAGAAATATAATTTTAGTAATTACAGACATGCACCCTAACTGTTATATTTTTTCGTTAAGAAATGTCTCGAAATTAATCTTATTTTTCTTAACTTTTCAATCAATTTACATGGAATTGGACGAAGATTTGAAACATTTTAACAAGATATCCAAACATGTGCTACTGAACGTTTAGGGATGAAAATCGAATTGGGGGAGATAGGTAAACGACAGTGGTGGTTATGGTGGTTCTCGTACGTTGCTAAATAGGGGGTGAGACTATGCGTCATAACGCGGCTTGCCCTGTTCACGCAGCCGATTACTACTTCGGGGTAGTTTTTTTTATCTCAAGTGCGTGGCATGCGATTAAGGGATGAAGCGAAAAGATATGGGAATGACGTGCTCGCTCCATTTCCACCCCTAAGTGAATTACTTCGTCCAACCCTCTGAATGAACGCCCACCGCTGGACCCAATGTCTACCAGTGAACGCGTTTCGCTCGAGGGTGGGTTACAGTTTTTAATGAATAACACGTGGTTTTTTTGCTGCCCCTCATTTTCGAATTGATTATTTTGAATTAAGTGTTTTGGAAAGTAATTTGATTCTTTATTATAAATAACAAAAAGCTAAAAATAAAACGTATAATTACGTAAGAATACATACTGTATAAAAACATACACACACATATTATATATATATATGTGTGTGTGTGTGTGTGTTTATATATATACATATCTGTAAATTAAAATATTACTAAACTATTTCACATTAATAAGTGATTGAAAATATATTCATAAAAAATGATTAAATATTTATTTAATCATTTTTATCAGTTAAAGGATGGAAATTAGTATTGAATAAATTATATTCCTTTATTTTAATTATACGTATTTTTTTATTAATAATACTTTTATTTCAATAAAAATATTTATTATATGTATATATATATATATATATATATATATATATATATATATATATATATACGTAAAAATATGTATAAAAGGAATCCAAACAATTAAGCTAATAATTCAATGATATATTCAGGTCATTGCGATTACAACACACACACACACACATACACATACACACACACATACACACACACATACACACACACATACACACACACATACACACACACACACATATATATATATATATATATACATATATCAAAGATTTTCAAGATATAATTGCTTAAATGAGCGAACATTAAGAAATTGTAAAATAAATTTATTTAGATGCATTACCAAGTGTTATTGTTGTTATTACCATCAGTTATTGTTTATTAGTACAACGTTTTCATTATTTCAATGTTTTACATAGAAAAAAGTTATTATTTACAGATTATTTGAAACAAATGGAAAGAATGTTTGGTAGATATAATTTGGCTTGTATTATATTTGTAATCATTTTTTGCATATTAAATTAGAAAACGACTTGAATTATGTTCTTTAGCTGAATGAAGGAATATTTATGAGACGTGATGTAACACTCATAAAAAATATGTACTGATAAACCATCAAACACAAAATGGCAATCAAAAATTATACAACAATAAATTCATGATTCATATATAGAAAAGAAGAATTGTTAACATTTGATTTCATTCCTATATTGTATCTCTGATTTCAATACCAATAATTCTTAGCCCTTATCGACTGATTTATTTTTAACTTTATTGGAAAAATTCTATTGAAAATAAGATATAAATATACGTAGATGCTACTCTAATTTATTATACCAGTGAAAAAGATTAAAAAAGATATATAAGACATAGGGTAATAATATATGGACACTTTGTTTTCCAGATCTATAAGTTTAAGTTTTTAATTTTATGGGGATAATTTAAAGAAATGTATTCAAACAAGAATTAAATGTCATCAATTAATATCAAGCATATTTTTTAAAGTGTTGCTGTAAAGATTCAGATACTTCGACGCCTTCCTAACGATTTAACATTAAGCATGCATAAATAAATATGTTTTCAAGTAGTAATTTTGAATAAATGAGGGGAAATCAATAGAACTATTATATGAATTTTAAATATTAATTTTAATTTTTTATAACTTAATATTTTTTCTCATTTTTTTTATTATTTTGAGTACTATTTAACTTGAATATACTAATTAAAACAGTTACTTTTATTTGATATATTCAAACAGTGATATTACTAAGAGAAAAGAAGAGTCAAGGGTATGGTTATATATATATATATTTGAATTTAATATCTCATTTATACAGAATGGTTTCCTGACTTCCTTTTGATTATTTGATGGAAAGAATACATTTATTCGTATACATTTATATATAACTGTAAGGATTAAGAAGAATAAAATGTTTATTTTTGTTGATTTTTTATATTAATATTTTCATAATTTGAAAGATTAAATACTTTTTTATGAACTTTCTGTACAAAAAGTAATTTTTCTACAATTTTTCAATAAAGTTTCGTGTTTTTGAAAAAAATAATTACATTCATGAAAAATTAAAATTAAAATTCATATTTTTTTCAGATAGTAATGAAACCTCCTATGCTTCTTTCAGAAAATATAGGAGATAATATTTTATAGACATATATATATATATATATATATATATATATATATATATATATATATATATATATATATATATATATATATATATATATATATATATTAAAAACAACAAAATATTCGAAAAATAGAATCTTGCATTTTTAAATTTAAGTAAAAAATTATTTTGATCTTTTTTTACGTTATTATAATTTGAAATTAGTTTTTATTTAGTTTTTAATTTATTTACAAATATATATATATATATATATATATATATATAAATAATTATAAGTTTAAATTTAAAATTATAACAAATAATTTATATTCATATTTACAGCCAAACAAAATTAATTATATGGGTATTTAGAACAAAAAGATAATTTTCTATTTAGTATTAAAAAAAGAAAAAATTGTCTTCATGAATCCACCTAATAGTCAAGATGGTATCATCTGTGGTGTTTATTTCACTTCTGAGATAAAGAGATGAAGAAACTATATTCAATTTAATTATTTTAAATATCGTTTTCTTTGTCATATGGAATTTAAAATAATTAAATATAATTAGTAAATAGCTAATCAATTTTATTATAAAATTAATAAATTTTAATTATCTTTCCTTTATTCCTTTATAACAATTTGTTTATACTTGTTATAATTTATTTAGTTAACATGTAGTAAAATTATTAATAAATACTCTTTTTGAAGTACAACTATTTTATGGTATATACATATATATATATATATATATATATATATATATATATATATATATATATATATGTGTGTGTGTGTGTGTGTGTGTGTATGTGTTTATGTGTGTGTACGTGCATGTGTGTATATGTACACAATCATGTAGATGTAGTGTAAACAGGTATAGAAATATAATCTTATACTTACTATTGCGAATTCTATGCTATATTACCTAGTTTAGTAGTTGAAATACGGATGCTTGTCAACTTGTTTAACTAGTATACTAGGGTCACTTAAACCCAACGAATTTACTTCTGATTAGAAGAAGAACATTTACTGGCACATATAATAAAATAGTAACAGTCAAATATACTGTAGTATATTTAAACATGTTTATATTTACTGAAATAAGTTCTTTAATAAATTGATTTGATTATTTCTTTTCTTAAGAAATACAAAAAATTAAAAAAATATAACTATTTTCATAATCATGAAATGAACTCAAAGTGTATTTCTAAGTTTAATTGATTAAAAAAATAATGATAAAATAAATACAGTTCTATTAAGAAAATGTAATTTCGGTTCTGTTTAGAAAATAAATATAGTTAAAAATATTTTTATAAAAATTCAATAATATACTTAGAAAAAATTTATATATTTAAGGTTTTCAAGAATCCAGTTTACAACATAAAATGTATTAGAGTATTTATGTTCTTTTGGTTTTTGATAAAAACATACCAATTACTTACGATTGACATAAAATATTTCAAGAGATATAGATTTGATATTTCATTGAAAGTATTTTAACAAACTGACATAAAAATAGAAAATATAAGACTTATCTACTGAAAAATCATTATGAATGAAATATTTATAATTGAAGTACAATACTCGTAGTATATACAGTAAAAAGTATACTAATAAGTTATTTATAGAAATTGATAAGTTTAAGGGTCTCTGAGTATATTTTTATCAAAGATGTTTCCTTAATATTATATTGAAGTAATATAGTTATATATATATATATATATATATATATATATAAACGTGTGTGTCTGTGCATGTATGTATATAAATAGAGTATCATTTTGTTTATTTTTCCTACATTCTTTCACTTATACATAATATATAAACTAATAATAAATATTAGTGTATAAATATATATATGTCATAAACTTATATATTTTTACACGTGTGTTAGTCAATATTTTTTTCCCTGTAGCTAAAAAATGAAAACCATCTGTGTTAGACGGATGAACATATTTTTATAACAAAATTGAACATTGAAACAGATAACCTGGTAATTAAAATGTCAAAAGTTTGAAAAATGTTTCAGACTATTCAATTGAAAATATGAATTAAAATTCATGATACATCTTAGATATATATGTTGTTAATCCATTATTTTTTTTAATTTCATATATATTGGAATTATAATAGTTTAGTATTGATGAAATGAAAATGAATTTATACATTTTTGTAATTACACACACATATATATATATATATATATATATATATATATATATATATATATATATATAGATATATATAGATATATAGATATATATATATATATATATATATATATATATATAAATGTATATTTATATATTTATATATATATATGTAATCAATTAATTTATTTTTGGTTAATAATTGATAACTTTAATTTTATATGCCAGCACAGGATTAAGAATAAATTAACTTAATTAAATCAGCATTTACTTTTGTGAAAGATTATTATTTTATTCGTTCTCTAATTATTATTGACTGTATTAATTTAAGAACGTTCTACGTTTACATACTTGAGTTCATAAGTATTCATTCGCTAATGAACTAGAACAAAAAATGAATATCATCAAAAACGATGATGCCCTTTAACATGCAAATCTTTAAAACCAACACAAAAAAATTAACACTTGGAGTTACAAATCGTACTTTTTTATTATTAAAAAAGCGTATTTCTAATGAACCGCGTTCTCTGTCCGCTTACCCTGCTTCACTCTGTCTTATGATTACTTTTTTATTCTTCGTCGACTGGTGTTGTACCATGCAAATGGGATTTCTTTGAGTTGTCAGCACACTTTTAAAACTTTCTAATAAATGATAGAAGGTGACAACACGGGCTTTATTGATATTTAACAAGATTATTATTTTATTTTTTTACCTTAAATATTTCTTCTTTGATAATAAAATCGCGAACTTTTAAGTTATGACGAAGAAACTTTATTGTAACTCTTATTGTATTAATTTAATTTCTATTTTCAGCGAAACTCAAAGTCTACTTAATATTTTTTTGTTATATACTGTTCTTCTGACAGTAGCGTTTTTAAAATTTCAATAAAAAAGTGCTGTAACTAACGTTAAGTATTTAAATTTATACTTTATTAATTCGTAAGGAAAATGTGAGATTAATTATGAATTTTTTTGAATAAGCTTGTCTAAATTTTTTTCTAGAATTATAATATTAAGAAAATAAATACAAAAGTATATGCATGAAAAATGAGTAAGTTAGAATAGATCTGAATAATAAATATAATTTAATAATAAATAATAATAAATATTTCAAAGTTACGTTTCTAGTTCAAAAACTATTTAGAAAAAATTATTTCACAAGAGTAGGTATCAGTTATAGAATAGTAAAAAAAATTAAATGTACTTTTTTAAACAAATACTTTAAAGACATAATTGTATTTCAAATGTTTATTTTGATTTTAATTCAAAACTTAGAATACTGCAAGATTTTAAAAGGATCTTCATTAGGGATTGATATAAAACTCACATTAGTGTTTCTTTATTTTTTGTTAATCTCGAAATATACTGTTGTAATGGAGGCAAATTGAATTCAATATCAAGTTCGATAAGTGATAATTTTATTTTTCAATTTTACAATAATTCAACAGATTTTGTAAACCATGTATTTTTATTGATTATTGATCATTATTATTGTTACTTGTTCATATTTTAATAAAGATATTATAATCTTTGGAGCACTGTAGTACAGAAATGGATAAATAAATTCGTTGAGATTTGTACAAATAGTACTATAAAAAAAATACCAAAGGTGTTATATGAACAAACAATAAATAAATATTAGAACACAAATATATAAATAATGATTTAATTAAATAGTTAATATTTTGTATCTTTTCTCAGAAGACAATGGTATCGCAAATGTGATACATTTAAATCAATGAAAATATACAATGAAGAAGTGTTAAATATTGTAATAAGAAAAGTATGTAGCATATGAGTCCTGATTCACGTGGAAATATTTACTTTATTTCTTAAATTATATTTCACATATCTAAGTACATCCCTTTAAATAGATATCTTACATAATATATATATATATATATATATATATATATATATATATATATATATATATATACATATTTGCTCGTGTACTATGTAATTTTGTGTTAATATTATATTTATTGACACTGTTTACATATTTTTTTCCGGTTTAGTTTCTTTTAATATACTTTTCTAATTTTATTTATGTGATTATGAAAATTTTTATTCAATTAGTATTTGACCCAAAGTATTATTTGAATTGAATTAAAAAATGATGAATTAATATGTATATATATATATATATATGTATATATATATATATATATATATATATATATATATATATGTAACTTAATATATATGTTAAGAGAATCATTATACCCCATATAGAATATATTAATAAAAGTACTAGTCCTGTAATCTATTAAGAATCAGGATAGTAAAGTAAAGTCTATTAAATTAATCCTGTCTTCTTAATATGAACATCTACCGTATTTAGTATGGTTTCATCCTTTTGACATCAACGGACAAAACCCATCTCTGACTTCAGGTTGTAGACATCTGGCTTTTCACGATTTCATTTCGTTTACTTCCCTATAACATTGAACTGCTATTTTGTTCCAAATAAATTCATAAGAAGAAGCATTAAAACTTATGCAACGTGCAAACACGAACCATACTGAGACTTGAAATATAATTAGGACATTTTGAAATGATTAAATATATATATATATATATATATATATATGAGTAGGGAGGAGAGAATGTGTATCTGTATCAGAAATCATAAATAATATTCCTTCAAATATTAAAAAAATCGGGATATATTTATAACTTATAGGAAAATGTTATTACAAAATGACTTTTTTATTCAATTATTTTTTCATTCAAGTTATTTTATTTAACTGTTATCTTTTCCATTTCATATATTTATTTTTATAAGAAATTTAATTATTTATGTATTACTTTTTTAAAAATACATACATACTGGGAAAAAATTTCCAATTTTTGCTGGGAATTTTATAATGTTAATATTTTTTTTACTATAATTTAGGTTTCCGTTTATTTGTATTTTTAAGAATGCAATTGTTATCAATATAATGTTTAAAATGTTCTTAAAATTTTATTAACAATGCAGTGAAATTTATCTCTCTAAAAAATAGAAGAGAATATTTTTTAAAAAAATAACATTTGTAAGCAAACAGAAAATAATTTTGTATAATTCAGAATGGAATTTTACTCTCCGTATATTTAATTAATGCAAAAAATATCATAAGTAAATTTTAAATAGCAGCAGTTAAAAAAGTGAGAATTACTTTCAAATAGAAAAATCAATTTCTTAATATTTTATTAAATATATATTTTCTAATTTATGCAAATTATTAATTTTTTAGCTAAACTGAAAATTTAAAAAATACTTTTTAAATGAAATTTATTTAAAATCTCGTTGATATACATTTTTGTCTGCAGTTTTAAAAATACTTTTTCAGTATTCCCTAATCATTATTCATGTATGTCAAATCTCACAAAATTAAATATTCAATTATTTGGGTTTATAATAAATCTCTAAATCCATATTAATTCTTTTACGGCTAGTCTTCAACTGTATTATATATATATATATATATATATATATATATATATATATATATACATACGTACCTGTTTTAATAATTCAAATAATAATAATAAGTTGAAAGTCCCTAAAGTGGAATTCTTTTCAATATTAAAGCATATAGATTCATACGCTTGAATTCACATTAACATATTGAATAAGTTCTTCGTTACATGGCTCAGTAGGCAAAAGATTATCCTACCTAATCGTTCATGGGTTATTTATTTTCAAGAATTGAATTCAGTTAAATATTTCAAAGACAAATAACTTTCATGAACTTTGAAATCTTAATTGCATATAAATAATCTTGTTTTGATTCAATCTTCTATACATTTTTATACTTTTCATAAATTTAACATCGATAGATAATTAAGAAAACACAAATAAATGAAGCAATTTTAATGGAATGCTATTTGAGGTGCATTTTAAATTATTTTAGATGATTATTTTTAGAAAAGATTACTTTTACATAAAAGAATTTAATTGACTAAATATATATTACGCCAATCTTTTACATACATATTTATGTAACTATACTTTTGGTGCCGATTATTTGCAAAGCACATACACACATGTATATATATATATATATATATATATATATATATATGTATGTATTTATAAGTCTAAGAATTTTTTAACTTTTATTTTATGATTTCATAATTAACATATAATTCAGTTTCTCTTTGATTTTTTTCATAATTTGATTGAAGTTCTAAAACTTTATTATATTTAAATAGATTTAATTGAATAAAAACATACTTATTTTTATAATTAATATTAATCTTTTAATTCAAACTTTCAAACCCCAAACAAACATCATTAATGGAAATAAGAAAAATAATTTTTAGTTCTAATCCATAAATATATCTATCTATCTATCTATTCATATATATATATATATATATATATAGATATTATATATATATATATTTAATATATATGTTTAGTTATATAGAAATAATCAAATGTGGCCTCAATATTTCTCTTCGGTCCACTTTATTCTATTGAATGATTTAAATGTATGTTAGAAAAAATATTGACAGATTAATTTACCCTTACAGTCATTTTAGTTATAGACTTATTAATTTGTTTATTTAAATCTTAGAAAGAAACATTTCTATTACATCATTTTTTATTTGTTGAATATATTTATTTTAATACATCTAATTACTGTTTAATTTCTATATATATATATATATATATATATATATATATAATTGAAATTGGGTATAATGAGCACGAATATAAGGTGATCAAATCAATAGAGATAAAATGTTTACATGTAAAATATTTTGGTGCATACATACTTTCTTATAATTAAACTGCTTATAATGCTTAATAACAATGCTTTTTATAATGCTTATAACAAGGAAATATAATTAGTCCAGCAATGTTTGGTGAAACCCAGTTAAAATTTCTCAGCCCTCTACCATTACTTTATATATATATATATATATATATATATATATATATATATATATACATGTATATATACATATATTTATAAATGTGTGAAATTCAGGGTTGTAATAAATAAAAGAGAATAATGTTTTCACAAGTGATGTTTTTGGATTTTGCCTTTTATCAGCATTTCGATATGAATGCCGTCATATTCAGAACTATAAAGTGTATTACGGAAAAATTTATTTACAATGCCAAAATAAGATTTTTACGAATTTGGTGTTACAAACTTAACAGAAAAAAGATTTTCATTTATTATCATATTTTAAAATTATTATTATTCTATAAATTTTGCACTTCCATATATTTATCACTCACATCTCTCAATAATTCATATTCAGCCAGTTCAAATAATATTTATTTGACAAAATCAGTGGATTTTGTATTCACTGAAGCTTTGGAGTAAAAAAATCTTTACACATTTTAATATTGTACTTTGTTGTTAATTTTTATAAATTTTTCTATAAAAAATTTACCACTTACATTTGACGCAGATTATTTGTGTGTATAATTTGTTAATTGTTGTTATTTGTTATAGATGAATGAGCGTCGGCAAACGCGGTGGTGAGGTCGGCGAGCGTAGCTAGTAGGGGGCAGGGCTCCCTCGTCATTACTAAAATAGTTTAATATAGTGAGTATACATTTATATTTTAATAGTTTGTAAATTATTTACAGAAATTTCTGTCATTTTTTTCATTTTATTAGGAAAATTGTAAATATATATTTATTTCAGACAATAAAATTATTATTTTTATGAGTATTTTGAAAATATACAAGTGCAGTCTATGATCTAACTTGAATATGTTTTTAGAATTTCTTATATTTAATATATATATATATATAACTGTAACAAAATAGTGTTCATAGCAAAGATTATAAGGAAGACAACAGCTATACTGGAAATATAGACGGGTTGTATTGCATAGATCTTTTAGATGTGTTATAGTTAACATTTTGACAGCCGCTGTCACGTATGCATGATTTTGCTAGCCAGCCGTTGTCGGCTGGTGTCATGTAGATGTGATTTTTTTTGGCAGAGGTTGATGGCCGATGTCAAAATGATGTGACCTACACCGTTAATTTCAGATGGCATTATAAAAATATTTTCAGACTGGAAATTCGACTTTTGTCTATTAATACACATCAATTGCTTTCATTAGAAGTGTTGCTTGCGTTTTTTTTTTTATGTCCAGAAAGTTGTTTATTGAGATCTTTCGTATCTACGCTTTACCTAATCTGAAACCATATTTCGCTGCCTCCGAAAGATTAGTAATAGTGGCTTTAATACTTCTTTTCCAATAAATATACTGTTATTACTAATTAAATTACGAGCGATTGCTAAATAGCTTCAGCGACAGACAGTAAGATCTGTGTGACACATACCAGCGACAATGGAGAGTCTTTGAGTGAAATGTTCGGCCGTTAAAGTGTTAAGATATATTCGAAAACACCGATAGTTATACATAAGTGCGGAATGGTACTTTAACAGTGTCTCTATAAAGGTATTAGATATGGGATTTAAATGTTTAGAAATGACATATATTATATATATTTTGTCTTCGTGATTTTGTTTACATAAACAACGTTTACATATCTTGTTTCAAATTATTTGTAGAAACAATAACGAGAGATAAGATGGAGTTTGGACGTACGAACTGTGTATGGAAGACATCAAGGGATGATAGTCAAATAAAAATATGCACTGTTGTCCGATGTTTTTTTCGTGAATTCATTACAAGCAACTCATTTATTAGTTTACTTTAAATAAATTAACTTTATTAGAAATAAGTATCTATAAAATACAGGTATCAGTTGACTTAAAAAATTGAATAAAACTTGAAGCATCTAGGTTCGGAATATTCCTGCTTACAAACCTATTGCTAGCTGATAAATTATTTTATCCTTCATCGTTTTTTTTTTTATTTATTATATTTTTGGTTACATTCAGGTACTTTGAAGGCTTCATAATTAAAAGTGTAACAAAATATAATTTATTAGCTAAAAAGAATTTTCATACTGTATCATCAAAATATGTTTCTAGCATTTTTTCTTAATATTCACAATATTAAAGCGGCCATAGGAATTTTTATGGTACAAGTGAAATTCAATCTTTCGTTATTTTTTTACTTTCTTATAGTGTCACGTATTATACTATATGTACTCTTTAATGTTTATAACTTTTTCATCTTGTTGGTTATCTAAAAAGAATTGTTTTTCAGTTTACTTTATTACAAGTTTGCACAAATTGAAGTATTGAATATCATTGTACATATAATTATTTGAACAAGTTAAAAAATGTCAATTGTATTTACTCCGCTGAGACATAAAATATTTTCAAATCCTATAAGATAAAAATAGGTAATTAATGTAAACCCTTCTTAGGAATTCTTTTTTGTCGATACATAATATAATATTTCTTTACCTTTCGTTTACATATTTTCTCAAAAACAAACTATTTAATACATTTTATATATTTTCATATATCTATATATGCATATTATGTATATATAAATATATATATATATATATATATATATGTATTATATATATATATATATATATATATATATATATAAATACAAATAATTGTGTTTTTGTATGTTTAATTTTTTGTTACAGTTTTGTATTTCTGTGGGTTGTATTGTTGGTATTTGAAATTGTAAACTAAACATTTTTAAACAAAAAATTATTTTCCCCTAAACAAATTTCAAATTAATTGAATGTCTAAAATTACAATTGAAAGTGAACGTTGTTGCCACTTTATTACTCTGACATCAATAAACAGTTGTGGATTAATGTGTAGTTACAATACATGGATAACAATTTGTCAGAACCGACAGATTAGTGAAGCTTTTGGGGTTGTTAAACTTACTGATGAGGCAATTTTTTTAAATAGACAACAGCATTGGAACAAGTCCTAATCTAACATTCTTTTTTTTACCTTTTATATATATATATATATATATATATATATATATATATGATAATTTTATACAAAATACATGTATATTATATGTCGCATTAAAATATTCAGTGAATCATACAATCATATCGTTTTCCTCAGTTCAATGAACAGAACAGAGTTCGTGAAACCCCCTCATCTGAATAAAGATTATCTATTGAATTATCATTGAAGAGACTGTAGCAATTTAGTTGCTGTAGCGTATAAGCAAATAGTAAAGCGTTATATCAAAGCATATGCGGGATTATGATGTCTTCAAAATACAAGTTTGTAAAATAATCACATGTTTAATTCCGGAACTTAATTTATAAATTATAAATTTTTATTCTAGATTGATTCATTACAAACATTATGACCTACATAATTTTGTTAAGGAAACTATTGACAATATAAATACAACAATAAGTTTATTTTTTTAATAATTGAGATAAAATATTTTGTTTTTTCTCTCTCTCTATCTTTCTCTCTCTCTATATATATATATGAATGTATATATATATATATATATATATATATATATATATATATAAATCCGTGATGTACACTTATTTATTTGAGATTTGGCCTCTATAATATCCAAATATGTTTATTCTTTCATTCGGTTGCATGTATATGCTTATAATTGACAAATGGACGAACGCAGCGAGAAGAGGGCGAGGCCCCCTAGTATTTAAATAAAATTATATGGATGTCTATGAGATTTATACATGAATTCTTCCTTTTCTTCATTTACAAATTAAAACACTCTGAAGCAGATATGAAATATAAAACTTATTAAGACTAAATGTTTATAATTTTTATAAATGTAATTGGTATAATTATTTTATTCATATTTATTACCATTTATTAGTTTTTATTAGTTAAGAACTTAACATAAATAAAAAATATTACTTTGTAAAATTAAATTATAACATTTTTAATTCCAAACGTATTGTTATAATAAATAAAAATTTATATTCAAAATGTAATTGGAATTGTCAAGAAAGTCAGTAATAATATTTAAATTTTAGTTTACGGATCCAGCAATCATTTATATCTCCTTTACTGATATTTGGTTTTAATATTTATGAAGTTCAAGTATTCATGAATTTCCAATTTTGGCTACTTTTGTCTATGGTATTGAATATCTAATGAATTTTTTCTTACCTAGTTTTATATAATAATTAAATTTTAAAATTTTTATTATTATTTCTAAACAAATACACACACACACACACACACATATATATATATATATATATATATATATATATATATATATTGGGTAGGAATATAAATTAAGCAAGTGCTTTTTTGATATAAAATAAATTTTTGATTACAGAAAAATATAGTACATGTCATCCTTAAAATAGCCCCATCATTTTGTATAACTTTGTTCCATTTGTCGGTGACAAATCACTTCTCGAAAAGAAGACAGCTGCTTTGGTCAGTGAAGTTATCAATGCATTCGCAGACCTCTTCCATTATTTTCAAATGAGTATCAGCAAGGTAATGCTGGAGCAACCGGAACAGATAATTAACTGATGGGGCTATGTCCAGTGAATACGCCACATGAGTGACGACTTCTCAGCCCAACGAACCAATAACATATTTGGTCTCTTTTGCAACGTACGGATGAGCATTTTCGTGCTACAAAATGTCTTTCCTCATTCACTCGCCATTAAATGGCCTTTTTCTCTTTAATTCCTTACTCAGACGGATGAATTATTGTTGGTAATACACTGAATTCAGAGTTTGATCAGATTCAACTCATGATACACCACACCTATAATGCCTCACCAAATACACAATAACATTTTTTGGCGTAAAAATTTCGTTTCGAAGTTGATGTCTATTGTTCGCCGGGCATAATTCATGATTTTCGTTGCTCGATATTGTCATACAACACCTATTGTTTATCACTGGTTATGATTTCATGCAAAAAAATCTTTCTTTTAACCTTGTATGTTAGAATATAGCCTTATCGCATTTTCTTTCTTTTTCTTTTTCCAGGCTGAGCTTATGTGGCTCATCGATCTAATTTTTAAATTTTTCTTAACTGATGTAAACGAAAGGAAATTGCTTGTTAGGTAACTCTGAGTTGGTAAATTAATTCTTGTTCAGTTTGACCGGAGTTTTCCCTTCACATATACTCAACCTCTTCGTCTACAATTTTTTCTGTTGTCTGGGACGTTTTCGATCGGAAAGATCAAAATTACCACTTGGAAAAGTTTGAAGTCATTTTTTTTATATTATATGGATCACAAAATCTACCGCCAAAGCTGAACAACTCATTCCTGTGGCTCGGGCTTCATTTGGTTCAACTGGAATATGAAAAGTATGAAATGCCTAATATGCTACTTTTCAGGCGTCATCGTGTTCACTACTGTTTTGCGATGCTATGCCAACTTCTTGACCACGATATGTAGTGTTTATAAATTACTTATATATAACTTAAAAATCCTTAACTGATGAGAAAATATTTTAATTTAAAACAGAATTATGACTGAATCAATTCAAAGACACCGAATTAATTTTAACACTTAATATATACACTGAAAGAAAAAAACATTTATTTAAAATTTTGATTAATTTTTAGTGATTTTTGCAATACAAAATTGTTAGTTTTACTATATCAAGTTTTATTTAATATATATATATATATACAATTTGATTAAACAATCTGTATCTGTTGACTATGAATGTGCAATTAAAAAGATTTTAATTTTTTAAAAAAAAATTATTGAAACAATAAATTTACTGAATGATTTTATATAAAATAACACCGTAAAATAACATTTGGTTTCAGTATAGAATATATGTTTTTGATATATTTTTTTATTTTTGTTCCACATTTTAACAAACAGTACAAAAGCACAAATACCCTGAAATGCGTACATTTACATACACCTACACATGTATTATATAGAGCAACTAGCAACGACCGAATGGTTCGGTGTTCGTTTCCGGATCGAGTGTAGCGGCATTATGTTTGATAACAAATGTATACACGCTCGTTGATCTGTCATCCACACATCTATCATTGAGCACGGGTCGCGCATCATTGCTCCTATTGTCCACAAATCCAGTCGACGAGTGGACAAATAATCTGTCACAGCATCCTGTCACATCGGAACCACACGATGCTGGCAATGGCCACACTCGCTATTGTATAAAGTATAAAGAGGAGGAGAGGATACTAGACACAACTTATGCATATTGAAATAATATTGTAGAATGGAGGCACAATTTCGATGTCGTACGATTACGAGTTCAAGCTCACTACTTAAGGTAATAGAGGGAAAAACGATCTACTTGAACAATAACAGTCACTTTCATTCGAAAATAATCCCTCAGAATAGCTAAAAGTATACATAAATTAAAAAATAAGGTTTTCATTTCTAGCTACATTTTTTTCAATGTATATCCACGAAAAGTATCAAAATCAAATTAAAAAATGTCTATTTTTTCGAATTTTAATTATAAGTAAAACTTATGATAGATAATTAATGGTATTGCGTATGTGATTTATTTATTTAAAACTCTTATTTATCTAAAATGAAATGAATATTACACTTTTGATTATAACTAATATTTAAATTCTTTCTAATTATAATTAATTTTAATTGTATATGTATATAAAATTTTCAATTTTTATTATTAATATTATGTTTATATAAATCATTCAAATTTTATTATTAATATTAAAAAAGGTTAATAACGATTTGATTAAAGCCTTAGTTTATTTTGCACTTATTACCTTAATAGACAACGTTATTCCACTTTAATAACATTGAAAATATTCGTGCTGTAAAAAGGTTTATTAATTCCGTAAATATAATTTCATTACACAGATAACATCGACAATTTTTTAATGAAAAATTATAAAATCAATGTCCTAGCTGTATTTATTTCGTAAATAATCCAATATTTTTTAACTTTCTACTTAGAATCGATATTATAAAGTTATTAAATTTGAAGAAAAAGTAATATTATAGAATATATATATATATATATATATATATATATATGCATATAATGTGTAACCCATATGAAAAAATACTATATAAATATGTAAATTCATTGTATAAACGAATGGAGAACCTTAGAAGCAATAGCAGTAGTATACAGTTTTGTTGTAGAGAAACACCGATCAATCATTGCAAAATTGGATAATCCCGGCAGCGGACAGATTTCACTTGCGCCGCTGTGACTAATTCGTCTAGTTCCGGCTGAGACGACCGACATGACGTCCACAAGTGAACACAATAACTGTTTCCGCCTTCGCTTCGACTGTGCAAAAAAGAATGCGCGTGCTACAATTAAAATGTCATGTTTCCAGTCGCTGACGTTGATATTTCAGACTACGCCGCGCTGCTTCTTTTTCTTTTTATATAAAACGGAACGTTGATGCTGCTAGATTTGTTTCTTTCATTCATATTTATGTTTAATATGTCATAGGAATTCTGCTACAAGTTAAGGATATGTGTGTACATTTGTGTTCGTTTGTAATTAATGGTCTTTTTCCTTTTTTATGAATGTTCTTTTTAAATGATACATTTCATCATAAAATTAAAACACATGTCGTTATTTTTTATAGTTTATAATTAGCTAGAATATTTTAAATCTTATGCAAGGTTAGTAATGTTTGTTTTTAGATAAATTTCGTTAATAACGTAAAACTAAAATAATTATATATTATTTTAGTAATTATTCAAACTAATGAACTTTGATTTTCAGAAACATTAAACTTGTATGCGAAATAAAATGTTATAAAAGTATTACCTTTTATATTCTGTAGTTTTTATAATATTAAAATTCATAAAAAATAATTATGACAACAACAAATAAATATATTATTGATCACAAATATGAATGAATGAAATGTTTAAAACTTTTCGCAAGTATTTTTATAAATTAATTGTTTTATCACCACGCAAATTATCAACTGATTTTCTAATTAAAAACGTCCAATAAATTGATAAAATTGATCATTTTGATTGACACTTATGGGTAATTCAGTAATCATCATCTAAAGATAATTTGAGATTATACAAGGGAAAAAATAATTTATTTGTGCAACTGAATTTAGCGTCTATCGGAAGTGTATTATGTTTTCATAAGTATTTGTCGAATGCAATTGACAAATTGACTCTAATATGATTATTAATTCAAACTCATTTTTATTTATATTTCTTTTTTATGCGAATATTTTGTTTAACTATTCTATTCAAATAAAAACACTTAATATTTTATTGATTTTTAGGCTTGTAAAATAAGATATTCGTAATGCTAATTATGCTTTATTTTTATGTATACTTTGATAATAATGTGATGTGACAGGAATAGACAGTTATTAAATTATTTTAATCTTGTTTTTATACTTTCTTTATAGTAGCTGCTTCAATAGTAGCTACTATAGCTTTAATTCTCTGAATTTTTGCTGCCATAATTATAATGGCCTTCGCCATTTTCTTGGATTTTCTCTAAAGTATATTAAATGAAATACTCTTGTGTATATATATATATATATATATGTATGTATATATATATATATATATATATATATATATATATATATATATGTATAACGTTTCTATTATTATTAATAGCTGCCTTAATATAGCTAATCATCACTTTTTAGTATTAAATATTTTTTTCTAATAGGTCTAAATAAAATTTCAAATAGTTATATTTAATATTTCTAATGAATTACCTTATTTTCAATTCTTCTCCTTCGTTTGTTCTATTTATTAACCATATCTAAATCTATAAATTTGTATCCCATTTTAAAATATCTGGATTAAAAAATCAGTCATTTAAATATAACTCACATTTTTTGGAAGTCTATGAAGGGATGATGAAATATAAATTAAATATTTATTTAGTATAATAACAACAGACATATGTTTCAAAATTGAAATATATTAATATAAGCTTAATGTAATTGCTCAACCTTAAAGTTTTCTCTAATCATCAGTTAATTATTTGAATACACAGTGTACGTACTATAGTTATATTAAATTATATATTTTTCTAAGGCTAGTGGTAATAAAGGATTTTTAAATTTTTATGAAGGTATATATGATAAGTTGACTTGTGTTTCTGTATATATGTCTGATAGTATGATGGTCTTTTATATAATATTTTTATGTTAAAACAGTAAATATTTAGGATTATGATCTTATTTTTTAAAGACAAATCATCACATTCAATATTTTAAGCGATTTGGAGTGATATAACTAATTTTTGTAGTTATTTATAATGACTAAATAATAAAAATATTTTTACTGAATTTTTCTTGTACTTAACTGACGTTTGAAGTTAGTACTAGTGTGCACCAAAATAATTAAAAATTATATTAATTTCACTTACTTTTAAATTGATAATATCAGTAAGTATAAAATCGTTCAATCCTATTTTTAGCATTATTACTATTGTAGTTAATAGTAGGTGTGGTTCCATAGGACATAAATTTTCTTTCTTTTCATTGAAGTACAATGTACAATATATATATATATATATATATATATATATATATATGTGTGTGTGTGTGTGTGTTATCGAAAGAATACCATTTATAACAACTGAAAGTAAAATCAGTGGTAATTGAGTATTATTTCAGGTAATTATTAATAGGGACTTTTTCCTACATATTATTCTGTGATCGTTAACGTGCTATTATTATTATCTTTTATATTCGGTTTCATGCATTTATATATGTAATTGATAAATAAATAAGATTATCTAATCTTTATATATTTATTAAAATCATAATTACATGCATAAGTAAATTATTTGCCTATAGACAGTTTTTTAATAAAAAATCATTACACCAAGATAGTCCATAATTATGATTTATTATAAGGACTTAAAACTAAAGTGATGTACCATATTTCAGTTAAATGATAAAAAGATAAATTTGTAATTATGTAATAGAAAAACAAAATAATTTATTACACGTTTAAAACTGTTAGCATAATAATTCAAAGCATCTTATCTCCATATAAACATTTTTTTAAAGTTAACTCAATATAAAGGAATTAAAAAACGAACATTAACTACAAAGCCTTAAAAAAGTAAAAATATGTATTTTTTAATAAAAATATTTAAATAATAGAATTTCTACTTAACTTGCAAATATTACAAATAATTATTTACTAAAAGAAATTTGAAACAGAATACTCTTGTATCTTAATTACATTATTTAAATATAATTTGCTAGTATTTTGATTATATAATCTATAGAATGTAATTAAAAGTAAATTAAAGTAGACGGTAATTTAAAACAAACAAAATAAAAAGAGCATGCAAGGGCGATGAACGAAAATAACAATATATTCTTGTCTATGTTAAATAAAACCACAAAGAGGATGACTAGTGGTAGAAGATTGGTCAGCAGCTTTCGACATAGCTCATAAAGCGAAACAGGTCTCATTGCTTCTTTATACGACTTTCATGGCTTGGTTGCCTACAATCACGTTTGTTCGCGCCCGCCATGTTGTGAAGTATTACCCATGTGGGTACGCCAAAATGCCTTTGGGAATGGTAGGTGGTAAGATGCCAACACGAAACATATTGAATGAAATTTTCGAGGGCAGGTCGCTTACATATGTTTTTCACGTGAAACGCAACTTTTTGAAAGTGATATCAATTTTGTTCAATATATAGATATTATACACAGATTATATATATATATATATATATATATATATATATATACACATATATTTACATATATAAATATTGTGTGGTTGGCATGAACAAATTTAAAGGAATATTTCTCTCGTTTTATATAAAATATTTAGATATATAAACCTTATATGTGTGTTGTTGGCGTATTAATGAAATTTTAGTTATGAATATAAAAAAAGTAATAGGTAATAAATAAAAAAGTGAAAACACAAAAATATTAAATTATAAATTTTATGAAATAGTGATAAAATTCGCGTATCTTACATATGGAATTATTTTTACGAAAATGAAAATTTACTTTATATATATATATATATATACATAAATATTCACATATATAAATATATATATATATATATATATATATTTATACATATGAATATTTTTTTCTGTAGCCAGTAAGTATGAATATTGAAACAAGTTTTTGTTTTAATTTTGATTTTTATTGATTTTTATCGAAATATTAAGTAATATTTAACATATTTTTAATTAAAAGTGTGAATCAATAAAAAAATATAGATTTTAAAAAGAGTTATACCGAATTAGAAAAAAAATATTAATGATCTTACAAAATAAACAAGAGTTGAAAATAAAAATAGCACAATATAAGCCATATTAAATAACTATAAAAAGGTATGGATCAATACTTTTCAAATATTTGTTTTTTTTTAAAAAAAAAATGAGTACTTACTGAAACTTCTATAATTCCGTTTATATTTTAAAAAAAGAATTACGATTATTATATCTGTACATTATAACAAAATGGTAATGTTTTAATTTCGACATTAAATGTAAGAACATCATTAAGCAAATTTATATGTCTCGTTGTATACCGGTTTTCTAAGAAACATCAAACCACCTCTGAAACATAATATATTAATTTGAAGAATATGTCTTGAAATTCCCAAAGGAAGAGAATGTAAGTCAATGTTATGGTTTTGTTACAGAATTATGAAAAAAATATTTAAAAAATATTATTCTACTTTTATAACTATTAACATAATGACATCATTAAATTAATAAATAGTCCATTTAAGAAAAATTGAAGAAATTTATTTAAATAGGAATCGCTTCATTAAATTTCTTTTTATACTTTATTAATTAAAGAGTACCTCAACGACCAGATTATAAGCACCAGTATTATACAACATATATACAATAATTAGTTATATGTACAACTACATATTATAGAATGAATATACTCGTACATTTTATTATTACATTTTACCGTATATTTTAATATTTTAAAAAAAGTGAATGTGTTCATGAATCCTTTTTTATAGGTTGTTGAGTTGTTTTATTACTTGTGAGAAAGTTATGTTTAGTTCTGAAGCTATTTTATTGGAACAGTCATTTATCAATTATCTGATAAAAATATACTGGTTGAAGTTTAAATATATTGTTTACGGTTGTTTTTCAAGTGTTTGAGTCTGAAAAAAGTATGGCCTTACAATATTCTGGTCAATGTAATGCAATTTGTTTCTTAATAATGCAATTTTTTTTTAAGCTTTAATTAATTTTAATTTACATTTGAAGACACCTGTCCAATTGGTCCTTGATGGTGATTTTTATGGTGTTTAGCATATCTGATGGTGATAATTATTATGTTGGTGTAAAAATAATTACGGTTTTATATTTGTCTTTTTAAGTTTAATGCCGATTTTTCTAGTTAATGTTACCTTTTATTATAGTCATGTGATACATCATTGTAAACAATGAAATTAACAATACTGATTTCAGCGTGTGTATTGTTTTCGTTCTTTAATATTATTGGATATAACCTTTTAAATTATTAAAGGAAAAAACAAATTCGCTCGATTCCGTTGTATGAGTTTAAGTAGGGACGTAAAGCAACAGAAACTGCTCGAAATATCAAATTTGTTTTTTTGAAGAGCCAATTAGTGAACGTATAGCTCAACACTGGTTCCGAAAATTTCGTAATGAAAACGAAAGCTTTGATGATGAGGAGAATCTTGGTCATTCTTCGGCTATAGACAATAATAATTTAAGAACTATTGTTGAAGCAGACCCAGGTAGAACAACTCAAGAGGTGACAGAGTACTCAATATTGATCATTCAACAGTTGTTCGACATTTGAGCCTAATTGAAAAAACAAAGAATCTGTATAAATGGATATTTGATCAAACAATTACAGCAGAAAAATATTGTCAGGAAATTGAAAAAATACATGAGAAATTGCATTTTTTACGGGCAGCATAAATCAATTGAAGAGAAATAATTCTTCTTTATGACAAAGCCCGACCACACATCTCACAAATAGCTAAAAAAATTAAATGAACTGAATTATGAAACCGTACCTCAGCTACCTTATTCTCTACACCTATCTCCGACATGTTATCTTTTTTTGAACATTTGAGTTATTTCCTATGTGAGAAGGTTTTCAAAGATCAATCATCAGCTAAAAGCGCTTTCGATGAGTTCATTAATTCCAGGACTCTAGAATTCTATCTTGTAGGAATAAACAAACTTAAAATTATTTACTATATCCCATCTACAACTTATATAAATGAATTTAAAATCTAAATTAAATTCCTAGTTGTTAGTTATTTATATGTTAGGTTAATTATATTAGGTAATTTCTAGATACTTTTGAAAATTTCTTAAGCAAAACTTAAAAAAAAAGACATAAATTGACAAAAACATAAAAATATTTAACACATTACATCCATCAAGTATAAGTATCGAAAACACACACATACCATACACAATTATACATGTTTAAGTATACAAATTCAAAAAAATAAAATATTTCATTCATTCAATTACTCATCATTCGAATTATAACAAATTACTAAAATATTTCTAAAAATATCATATGTGCTGAAACAAGTACAGAAAAATGGAAACCTAATTGAATGAAATGAATAAAAACCCGTACAATAATACATCAAAGGAATCCAGATATAAAAACATTTAATCATAATTTTGATGATACAGTTTGTATATATGTGCATTGATTCAATAATTATTCGGATTCAAAATGAGAAAGGAATATGTGGAATTGAAGGTTTTATCGATATATAACTGAATATCTAATAGACTTGTATCTCATTATATTTGTTCACTTAGAAATATATTTTTAAATTTGAGTTCTTTTATCTATTATAATATAAAAAATGATAAAAATTTCATAAAAAAATAATTCAGCAACAACTAGGATAAAGAAAATAACTGTCCGACTTAAGTTACTAGTTTTTTTCTAAATAATTAAATCATAAATATTATAGAAAATGAAGCTATTTAAAAGTTGACAACTGAGGAAAATTTTCTTCTATTTTTTATATTATTTTTAATGCATTTTTATTTAAATGATGAAGTGAACTAGTTTATTTTTGCAAGTATTGATTTGCAAACATTTTTAAATGAATTAACTGTTTTTTATTATACATTTAAAATCAGTTTTTTGTTAAAAAAATGCATTAAATTATGTAATTTCACATCTGATAAAAAATTTGCAAAAAAATGAAAATACAAAGGTAAAATCTATTTATTATATATATATATATATATATACACATACATACATACATATATATACAAGGATCAGTCAAATATATATATCGAAACTTTTTTCTTACTGATGAACGAGCGAAAGTTCACGGCTAAGACCAAGTGGGGATATTTGTGGAGGTGTCTAGACTTATTTCTTGCCGTGCACATGACCTCGTATTCGTTTCTTTGGTATCTAGCACGATGAGCTCGCCAACAATACTTAATGCCATTGCGCAACACATTATAATCAAGTTTGCAAGGAACAAAAACGGTAAACTTGCCGAGATTTTGCGAAGATTAAATGAAAAATTCGAAAATAAAATGTTATCGATGATGTAAGTGTTTATATGGTATAAAGTGCTCGCTGCTGGATGGTATGGCGGTGAATGGTGTATGTAAATCTTGACGCACCCGTGTCGTCCCAAGACCTGTCTAACTCTAGACAACATTCGAGCAGTTCGAGACGTTATTGAAGGTGAGTAACTGTTAAATGTGAACGAAATTGGTAATTAAATTAGTATAAGGTATGCAAGTGTACAGTCCATCATTTGGAATGAGATAACGTTTTGAAAAAAATTCTCAAGATTGGTTCCACTCCTACTGAATGCAGATTAGAGAAGGCTGCTCGAGTAGAAATTTCTCAGAGAGTGTTAAATTGATATGAAGTAGAGGACAACGTATTATTATATTTTTGAATCTTATTCTCACCTGTGATGAGACATGGATGGATTAATATACTCCGGAGTCGAAGTGGGGTATTATAGAGTGGCAAAAAAAAAGATAAAGTAGATCCAGTGAAACCGAAAACAACGTTGTCTGCGGGCAAGCTGCTTGTTATTGAATTTTTCAATTACAGAGGGATTGTATGCATCGATTGTCTCCATGAACGAAGGGTAGTTAATGCTGCCTATTACTGTGAACTATTGGACAAGGTCAAGGTAGCCTAAAGACGTGGCGCCTCTATCCACAGCATATTGCTCCTACACGACAATGCTAGGTCTCACACTGCCGCACTACCTACGAAAAATTAACACAGATGCACTGAACTACTCTCAAACATCCCCCTTACAGCACTGACTTATCGGCTTGTGATTATTATTTGCTTGGATCACTCAAAGAGACGTTGGAAGGACAACGATTTGAAAAGTGGAACACTTAGTGTTCAATTGACTTTGGACACGCCTCAATACTTTCTACGATACAAGAACCCAAAAACTGCCAATCCTGTAGCAAATGTATTTAAATATTAACGGAAGCTATGTAGAAAAATGGAATGCGTTTGTTTGAAAAATATTAATTTAATAAAGAGTACAGAAAAAATTTCGATTTATATTTGACCAACCCTCATATAATTATTTATTCATAATTTGAAATGAAGTGTATAATTTTTGAAGTCAGATAAAGAAATGTTTTTCATTTTACTTCTCTCTATTATTTATGAAATATATAATGAAACAAAAATCATTTTTAGAAAATATTCACTTACACATATTTTGTGATTTTTTTTATATTTATTTTTATGAATTTGCCTGGAAACACTTCTATGAAATGTTTATTTCGTGTTATATACCTGCTTATTATTTCATCAATATTTTTAAAAATGACAATTACTTAAGACATTTAATGACATTAAACGATCTATAATATCATATGTTAGTAATATTGTAATACTTTCTTGTTTAATAACATATTCTTAGTAATATATTATATTATAATCGTTTTTAAATATCACAATATTAGACAGTTTTAAATTCAATCTTCTGTACAACTTTTCCATATATATATATATATATATATATATATATATATTATTTTTCCATTTATATCAGAAGTGCATTTTGTCATCTTTAAAACATTCGTGTTAACATCTACTAAAAATCTTTTAAGTAAAAATACATAAAAAAAGTAATAATCTAGAAAAGTAATTATCTCTTTTTAATTTTCTAATGTATATAAATAGATATATATATATTTATATATATTTATATATACAAATATATATATATATATATATATATATATATATATATGCATATTATTATTATAATAGACTTGTACAATAATTCATTGAAATAATGATTATTGAACAATTATTCTAATGAATTATAATATTGTTAAAAAGAAAAAGATTGATAAAAAGAAGATAAATACGTAGAAGTATTTGATTAATAACACAAATACTTTATAAAAACCAAAATAAGAGACAAAATTGAGAAACATTAGAATATCTTAAGTAATACTTCTATAATAATTTAGTAAATTATATTTTGAGATCTTGAATTAGATTGTTGGATAGAAAATTTTCTATTGTGTACTGTGAGATCTCGTTTTAAATTTCACTTTAATGGTTTAAATTATCTAGATTATTGGTAAGTTCTGATAAAAAATATTTTAACTACTACAAGCTGCATATAATATAGATTTTTGTACTGTTTTGATCAGAGTACTAGAAACACTTGTTTGTACATTTTATTTCATATTACGAATGCAGATGATTGTTTGATGAGAACATAAGACAATAATAACATACGTTCAAAAAGAAAAAACTTGAAACCCTATTACTTTTTTTAAAAATTCTATTCATAGTAATTTATAGATTAATTTTGAAATATAAACAAAATATTAGTGTTCTGAAAATATAAGAAAAATTA
>CM068314.1:45427786-45465286 GCA_034766995.1 Acanthacorydalis orientalis
TTTAAATAATACTTGGTGAAATGTAGTTTTCTTTCAATATAAAACGTGTCATAGGACCTCATTATGTGTACGAAGAGAAGTTGAGAAGTAGTTTTAACGAGGTTTTCAAGACTGCGTGGCGCGCATAAAATTGGATAAATCGCGCGTCGGAGCAAGTTAAGTTGGCAAACATGCTAACCTCCTGCAGGGTGTCGATTTGTCGCTACGCTACGCCCGAGTTTGTCGCGCGTCAAGGTCGTACAATCTAGGGGGAGTGTGAGTGCCAACAGTTGTTCACTCGTTGCATATTGTCAAAACTTGTAGAACTTTTTATCTGACAGGTTTTTTTTCGTTCAAGATCAATATTGGAGATGAATTGTTAACACGATACTATATACATACATTTGTATATATATATATATATATATATATATATATATATATATATATATATCAAAAATGGTCAACCATGCTCTACAGGTTTCGTTCGAAATATATTACATACCACCTACGAACTTTTCTTGTTATATAAATTGATTATTGAGTTAACAAGACAAATAACTGATAAAAAAGAGAATAAATGTTATTTTTCTTAAATTTATTTATCCTCTTATTTACTGGAAATATTTAGATAATTGATTAATACATACCTTTAATTTTTGTACGTCATTAATTGTTTTTTTACTATTTGTGTTTGCATTTAATAATCAATGCAAATAATCAATTTCTTATGAAATAGTTTATAAAAAAAATCTTTTGTTATTTATTTATTAGTTGTATTGATACTTTTATAAAAGATTTCATCACTTATTCGATAAACGACTATGTAAATTAAGGCCATTATTGAGTGCAGCAATTTACATTTGTAAGATAATTGTCTTTTTATTGAAAAATGACATATTTTGGTAACTTATCTGACTGAATCTAATAGGCCACAACTTTCTTTCAACTGGAATCCAAAAAGTATACAATGCCTAATATGCTGCTTTTCGAACGTTATTGTGTTCTCTACTGTTTTGTGAGGTTATACCAACTGCTTGACCAAGATTTATAGTGTTTTTAAATGTTAAGATTAGCACTTCAAAGTCCTAAAACTACAAAAAAACATTTTAATTAGAACATGATTATAATTGAGTTACTTTAAATGCACAATTAATTTTTAATATCATCTTAAACAGCTATTTTATCTTCAGTTGTCTATATAATGTATTATTCTCTCTTTTTCTATTACTCAATCTTTCTTTTTTCTCTTTTCCTTTCTCTCTCTATAACTGACTATTTATTTCAATATTAAATTAAAGATTTATTTTTGACAAAATATTTTGTTAATAAAATTATCATAAACCTTAGATTACGTTAAAAACTTATTTCTAATCCTCCTTTGACTTTATAAATCTATTCTAATGAAAAGGTATAATTAGAAAACCATTAAAATATTATAATTGAAAATTGTTTAAAATTACTTATCATATTTGGAAAATAAGCGTTACATCTTTTCTATACAAGAGAATTACAGTTTCTTTCTGTATTTAAATTTACATTTACAAAATAAATGAATATAACAAACAACTTTTATACAACAAACACTTCTAAATTTCACATTTTTTTCTGGATATATATATATATATATATATATATATATATATATATATATATATATATATATATATATATATTGATAGGTAGGTCGACAGATTAGTTTTTACAAATATAAATGAAGGTAGGGTAAAGTTTTGAGAATGGTGAATTTGTCAAGACTATCTATTAGCATCATAAATTATAAAATAATTATTGATTGCACAATATATTTTCTATTTTCTAAGGTTTTCAGATACAGAGTTATAGAGTTATGAGACTATATATATATATATATATATATATATATATATATATATATATATATGTATATATATATATAAATACATATATATATATATATATATATATATATATATATATAAATTTATTACTCAGTTCATGTATCTTGATATGAAATGAAAAGTAATAGATTTTTAAGCAAAAATATGTTTATATATATATATATATATATATATATATATATATATACTTACGAATTTCACCTGAGTTTTATACTTAATTTTATGACTTTATTTTTGACAATAATATTATTTTAATCACTATGCATTCTATTTATTATTTGCATTAAAATAATAGAAAACTGTAAATAACTTTTAATATTGTAATCCTTAATACCAATTGAAATAATTT
This sequence comes from Acanthacorydalis orientalis, assembly GCA_034766995.1. Lineage (NCBI taxonomy): Eukaryota > Metazoa > Arthropoda > Insecta > Megaloptera > Corydalidae > Acanthacorydalis > Acanthacorydalis orientalis. Next base: position 45,429,995 of record CM068314.1, read on the forward strand.
CTTTCAATTAAAACTAATGTACCTAGTTGAGAAGATGATAAATAATTATTTAAACATATTGAAAATATAGATTTTTGTTTTAAAAAATTTAAAAAACAGTACTTTTTGAGTTTTAATAATAATTTTATTAATATTTTACTTATGTACTTTTTAATCATCTTCGTAATTTTGTAATCTTTAGATAACAAGAATTGTTTTTTCAATTTTCATTTGAAAAATTTTGATAAAATAATAAACATTAAAAATAATTATTTGAAATGTTATGAATTTAAATCTAAATTTTAAAAGTAAACTTATCTTAAGCATTCTGTAAGCTCCAGCATAAAATATTTAAGAAGATAAAATATTTTTTTTCAGTACGCATATCTTTTATATTTTTTCTTGTAATTTATTTTGTACATGTTACTTAATGTATATAATAATTATATGTTAAGATATTTGAATATTTTTTTAAAAAAAACAATACATCATTTTATTGAAAATATTTTTTTGTAAGAAAAATGTAAATTAGAGTAGTGTACGTAAATAAGTTTAAAAACAGAAAAACAGTATACTGTTAATTGTGTACAAGATAAAATATAAGAATTATTATCAATAAAATGTTCATGGAAATATACTATATTTATTATTCATGAGTGACGAGAAATAAATAAATGTACGTGTTTGAAGATCAATAGAGGTAATGGCTAACATCAAAATGTGAATCACGTCTGCTTTTTCATTTTAATTTCTTTTTGTTTCTTGTTCTTGTTACTTGTTTTAGTCTTTATTATACGTTATGAAGAAAACAATTTTTTTTTGATATGTGTGTTGAAAACATTTTCAGAAAAATATAAATTTTTATCAATGCATTGGTTTTTAGTTTTTCTTTCATATAATATATTTTAACAATATTAATATATATATATATATATATATATATATATATATATATATATATATACTGCATCAAAAAAATATTACAATGAAAATATTACAATATTATAATGAAGAAAAATGTGACAAGAAAATTTGGATTAACGAAAATCTGTTCACATTGTCTTCCATTTTTATATAGGCATTATTGATATCGTAAAGAAACTGAAGTGTATATATCACTTAAGATACTACTTAATATTGTTGCACATTCTGCTTCAATATCTTATTGTAATTCAACGATAACTGCTAGTTTTTTAATATAAAATTTATTGAATAATTTTTTAAATGAGATGTTGCACTTTGAAAATAAAATTCTGAAATAGCTGAAGAATATGTGGAATGATTCATTCTTGAAGGAAGTTGAAGCATATAGCATCAGTAATAGTTGGATCAAAAAATAATTATCTTATAAATCCTAAAAATAATTATCCATACCACAATCTAATATCGGGAAAATTCACATTTTTCTTAGTAATGTGTGGTTTTGTACGCTAACTGGTATGAAAAATTGTGGAGATAAATGTCACCATTCAACTAAATATTCTTTTTCACTCTAAACGATTTTATTTGCAGATAAAGCTTTCTCAGGAAATTTTCTTAAATACTACTCGCAAAATTCAATCCTTCTACCAGGATCAAGTTCGTTCAGGATTTTCCCTAATCTTTTCTATTTGGAAACTTTGATATGTTATACAGATCTGATTTGAAGATTGCTGTTGCACGAGCAGCTTGTCGAATAAATTTTCTTTTTGTTCGTGGATGTGCAATGCAATTCATATCGTCCTGTATACATTTTCCACAATATTATATTCATCAAACTTATCATGAATATGCAAAATTCTGGGATCTGTTGTTGGTTAAGTGTGATATTCATTCATAAATTATTTCTGTACTTAGTTGATATATTTCAGCTTTTAATACTATTGGAAAAAAAAATTGCCTCTATCCAGATGGAAGTCTGGTATTTTCCTTTACAAATACTAACTTGGAACTTATAAACTGGAGTTATAAACTGTTATTTGTATACAGTATTTTTGAATATCATATATTTATTAATATCAGAGAAAAATAATAATTTTCAAATAAAAATGCTCACAAATATCAACTTATTTACAAACTAATTCAATACAATAAAAAATTAGTAGATAGATGAAAGATTTAGCATACATAAAATGCAAATGTACAATATATATATATATATATATAAGTAATAGAAACTTATATATAGTTGCAAATTTAAATCTTTTTATAGCCAAACCATAACAATATCATTTAAAACACTGATTAAAAATGGTAATTTTGTTGAAATAAATATTCATTAAATCAGTTTAAAATGATTTGTTCAGACTAGGGTACAAAAATAGACATGAATTTAATTCATTTCTTTAAATAAGCATGGAAAGTGTTTTCATTTATTGTTTTTGACTAAACTTTCTGTTGAGTAATAGATATTTTTCTAATATAATCTTTCTTACATATGATTTAATTAAAATGCTATATTTTGTCTGCAATAATTGATAAGATTTGTAAACTATAACAAAAAAATATTTTCACATAATTTCTTCTATGAATGGTACTAAATGACAAATAAAATGATCATTCTATATTAAATAATTACTTATAATTATAACTAATAGTTATTTACCTTTAGCTAGTAATTAGTTCAAATAATTGATATACTTTAATATTATGAAATATATATGTTCTTTATTAATTCTTTAATATGACAAATTATTTCTGAAATTTTATAATTTTATAAAACACATTCAAAATTTTAATTGAAAGAAAATTCACAAATATTCTCTAATGATGAGACAGAATTATAATTGTAAGCTATTATTACAAGATCGACAATGTTTGATAGTAAATAGGACGACACTGATACCTTAAAGATAAATTCGATACGTTTCTAATTGGATATACGAAGATAGAATAACCAATTCATCATTAATGTTCATATTTACGAGAACAATTAACGACGAATATTGATAGAATTATACAAGTATTTTGATAGATGATTTTATAATTCGATATACCTTTAAGTTTATCATATTTTAATATTCTTACCATAATTTCATTTTTTAATTCAAATTCTTTTAATATGATTTGTGAAATCAGTTTTTTAGGTTCTGTTCTATAATCATTCAATATCAAACTTGATTATCATTCAACATTTAATAAATTAAATATGGTGCCAACTGAAAACCAGTTTTGTATCATTTCTTTATTTATTGAATTTTAATTTGCAAAATCGCAACTGAAAGATTTTTTCCCAACTAAGGCAGCATAGTTTTGTGACAATATTTTAATTTATAAAATATAATTATATTTTTTAATCATAAATTGTTTCTTTCATATATATATATATATATATAAAATAAAGGAAAAACCCATTAATAGAAAGGGCAATGAAAGTTATTTAAATATTCAAAAATAATATTATGAAACTATTAATAATTATAGGTAATCTGCTTGGAAAGATTCATACAATACAATACTTGCACAATATTTGATATGTATGTTATAATATAAGAAGTAAATTTATATTTTTATTGATGGTTTAATACATTAATGCATTTTCCAGTACTAGTTTGAATTCTTTGTTTTAATTTAACAAATAGGTGAATTAGAAAAATTCGCAAGAGTAGTTATCGTTCAATTATTTATATTTCTTTTTTATTTCTTAAAATGATATTAATCATTTCCACTAAATAATTATTTAAATAGGAAAAAAATATTTTATACAGTTTGAGTCTTAAATTATATATATATATATATATATATATATTTATTAACTGTATTATCTTGAATACAATTTTGTTAGGATTCATAAAGCGATTATATTTTTAAATAAAACCTAAGACCATAATTGTATTTTTTGCTCTTGGATTAGTTAATGTGTTATCCTGGCAATCTTCGTCTTTATGAATACTTGAGTTTTTGTTCCTCACTACTAGTTTAGGCACGTGTGTCGGCCTGAGGCATATTTTAGTTAACTTATTTTAGATTATTAAAATGTACTTGAAGATGGCGTGTCTGGTGAAACTACTCGTGGAGGATAGAAACGGAAGTGATTTAGAGCGAGAAAACCGCCAGAAAAATACACAATGGGAAATTTAATTGAATGTATCGTTTATAAATTTAAGTTACTTTAAATTCTATAAATGTTAATCTTATTAATTTTAAATTAATGTCTTTTATTAAAGGTGCACATAGATTTTAATATTAAAATTAAAATCATAAGATTACTATCTCAACATATTAGTTACTTGGAGTACATTTTGTGTTTTGAGTACTAAAATATTGCCTTTTTTATGGAAAATGTAATATTTTTATCAATATTTATAAACAGTAATTGAAAAAATAATAATTTTCAAGTTTTTAAAAAATATTTAATTGTTTTTTAACTACAAAAATATTTTATATTTTCTTGTTTTTTAAATGAAAAAATCTTCAATAATTGAATTTGCATATTTCTATGTAAATTTCATTATTTTCATAGAAAACTATTTTTTCTCTCTTAGTTATCTACGAATGACGGAATTTCCTTTGAAATGTGCATTACTAACAATAATGGATCTATTTAATTATCAATACTAGTGGTTTGTATTGGATTAGAATATAAGTTGTGAAAGTATGTACATGTAGATACAAAATCAAAAATTATTAATTTAGACTTTAATTATTTGAAATTTAATATTAAAAAGCTATAATGATATTTTGATACGAGTTTTAATCGAAAATACATTCAAATATTTCATAAAAAAATTTTAATTAAAAAAACAAATATCTTTATTGAAAGTTATTCGATTTATAAAAAATTTTTAAATATTTTATGAAATAACTCGATAATCAATTATGTTGATAAGTTATATATAATGAAAGTTACTCTTTTTCAAAGTGTTACTTGAATATCATAAAGTTAGTAAAAATGTAAAATATATATAAAAAATATTTTTTTAATATTCGTTTAACTTATATAATTTTATTTCAATTAATATAGATATACTTTAATTAGAAAACTAGATTTTATGTAAAAGATAATAAAAAAATGCTCATTTAATAATTTACTGAATTCAAAACGCATTAAAACTAGTATACAAACCGACTAAAACACAGATTTTAAGGTTATAAAAGAACATGCATTTAATAAAATTCAGATTTCAAGTAAAGAAAAAAACATGTGTTTAAAAAATTAAATTTTGAATGCAATTTTGTTTTTATTTTACATTTAGAGGTATTTTAACAATTTTTAGTTTGGTTAGTATATAAGTTTTCAAATTCTCTTAATACAAATTAACTACTTGATTATTCATACATGTTTTTAAATATTAAAACATATTTTACTAAATTAATACTGTTAAAATCTGTTTGATTAAACAATACTCTTGCAGTTCAAAACAAAATTTATTCAAAATATTTTTTTCATCTCTGTTTTTTTCTTGTGACTGCAAGACAATGAATAATATAACTACGACAATAAAAAAGGTGATAAAAGTACCAAACGTAAACGTGTTCCTTAAACTTAAATTTACCCCCACATACAAGATGATTATCCGATGAAAAAAAGACATGACATTTTAAAATGCCAAGATAACATATACTTATGACATGTATTCATATATAAATATGTGTTCAAGTTCATAACGCCATCTGTCTAAAAATATCAACAAAAAAAATATAACCACGTCCATGACCTTCTTACACAATGTTCATAGTGTCTTCTCTTCCGCTTCTTCGCCTACAACAATGCATATTAAATGTTCTCATCTATGTTTTATCAGCAAATGTTGCCTACACTGACGGGAAATCGTTTTTCTTTTATATTTTAGATGTAAGCTTAGACGAATTATGTTCATGCATATAAACACTCTGCATTAAAATCGTCCTATAATAAAGACTAACGAAACACTACATAAAAAGGCAATATAAAGTTATTGATTACGGAAAATTCGTACGGAATTTACATGCGTGAAATAGATTTTATATTCTTAAAATATTCATTTTTCAATATGAAACAGTCGTGTAGTATTTTTGAAATTGAAATTAAATATTTAAAACGATATCAGTATTTTACTCTAGTATAATGATTATAATTTAATTTTTTGATATTTACAATGAATGTTTATATATATATATATATATATATATATATATATATATATATATAAACAAAACATACGTCAAATTATCAATTAGTTAAATATACCAAGTATAATTTATTTAATATTTTTTGCAAGTAACATTTTTTTATATAAATATTTTGTATACATAGTATTACTTTATATTCGTGAGAAATTTTCAATTTGTAATATTCGTAATTAAATATATACTACGAATATTATTAATTTGAACTGTAAATATAGTAACAAGTGTTTCTCTTTAGGTTTTTTTTTCTTATTCAAAAATTTTCTTTTGGTTTCGAACGATTTTGATTAGAATAAAAAAAATATTTAAATTGAGAACTTCAATCTACTATTCCAATGCTTTCTGTAACTATGTTCATATTCAATCTATTTCTAACAAAGATAGAAACAGATTGATACGAATCATATTTCTTCATAATCTTTGTCTTTTAATTTATATATTTATAGTATAAATATATATATATATATATATATATATATTTAGTTTATATATATATATATATATATATATATATAGTTTTTATTTTAGTTCATGATAATTTCATTCAATAGAAATAAGAATAAAAAATTGATAAACATTTTTTTCTGTCCATAAAAATTATAAAAATATATAATAAAGGAATCAAGCTTTTCAATTTTCTTTTTATTATTTTTTAAATCATTTCGTTTTTTAAAACTATTTTTTTATCTTTAAATAATTTTATATCGTTTCTTTTTACATTTCAATATGACTGACAGGTTTGAAATATCTATTCAATATGAAACGTACTACTTTTCTTTGAATACGTTCCGTAACACACGATTAGTTATAGAAAACGGGTTCTAAGTGCAGCCATATAATCCGTGTGAACATTTTATCAATGATAAAGATATTTTTTTACTTTCGGTTGTAACTTATATCGATCATATCGTATAATATAGACTTTTGCGAATTTTAATTATTCAGTTTGTATACTTTTCTCAAAATTAAGTATTAAAATTAATACATATTAATTTCAAGTAAAGTATTTAAAATTTAAAGAAATTTTTATGGTATCATAACTGAAAAAGAATGAAAAAAATCGATTATAATTGCAATAGATTTTTTCCATTAATTTTGTGACGAAACCGTTAATCTCATATCTGTTTTAAAGACAAAATATGCATATAGATATTATAGAGTTGGGCATTCTTATTCGATAATTTGTTCAGTTTTTATTAGGCGAGTGTAAAAATCTTATTTTTACTATTTTTTATTTTATTATTAAAATATATAAAATACAAACTAATCATCAAAATATTTTCCTTCGCTTTTATAAATTTCTGTTATTTCGAGAAAATTTCCGATTCCTTCTCGAAAAAAAAGATATTGGTTCAGAGGCAATGAAATCATCGATCTATTTTAGTATCTTAACGAAATCTTTAAAGAAATGTTTAGTTAAGAATTCTGCATCGTTCGGAGTAAATGACAATTCAAAGACGCTAAGTCAGACGAATATGCTGCATCTCGAAGAACTTCCAAGCCCAAATTAAAGATGGTTTGGTGAGTAGTGAAAGCAACATGCGGCCTAGCATTATCGTGCAACAAAATTATCTTCCAGATTCCATATCTAGTAAATGGTTTTTTATGTACCATTTCTTCTATCTTTTGACAAAATGATTCACTTGACAACCGTAGTTCTCAAAGAAATCGTTTCACTCGATTGAAAAAGTTCATAAAACTACATGCCCTCATATCTCATTAGATACATATAACGATATTTTGGCACGAATATTCGGTTTTGCGATTGATATTGATAGCTGGTTGGGATCTACTTATGGACGTGTGCGTTTAGAATTGTCATACTTAATCCATTTTTCGTCACAGATGACAATTTTCCATAAAAAAATTTCTGAATAAACAACAAGGTACATATGTACATATAAGGTACATAGCCATCGTATAATTTTGTTTTCGTAAAATTTCTGGCTTCTAATTTTTTGTCTCTAAAATATTATTCGACCAACTGTCAGTTCAACATTAATCGAGTTTCTTTCTAATCTGCGACAGATTTTCTTTCAATAGTGCTTCTAAACCATGCACAATTCAAGAATAAAACTTTTTATACCTCAATATATATTATTATAAAAAACATTTTCTACCAAAATATGTAAAAGATATTTTTTGGCATGCATCCTTCATATAACTCTTAATATGCAAATATTTTTTTCTGGAAATGATGAATTTATCTTTCGTTTCGACAGAAAATTAGAGAAATATTTCACAAAAAATAGTCAAGTTAATCAGATATATAAATAAATAAAATTACTGAAAGTGGAGAAAAATAGGGAACATACTGATAAAACGTTAAATTTTGAAAAATGTATATTTCTATCACTTATTTCTCACTGTAAATTGTATTAAAAAAATATTAAAAAATCGAGTAAAAATTTGTGCGTCACAACAGGAAACTACTTACAACATTTTACTTAATTATGTGATTTGATATTTTAACACAACTCTAATATTGTAGTATAATACACCATGTTTTGTCGGATATTATTATCGAAACATATCAAATATACATTAATCACAGTGTTTGATCGATTACTAGACCATTGAATAATTACTCAAGTTATTCTAATAATATAATCAAACTGCTAACTGTACAAAAAACTCAAACAGTTCGTTCGCTAAGTAAACCATTAATATTCACAGAATCATTAATATATGATACGTTTAATGACTAATTACGATAAATTCAACATGGATAATGCACCGTGCCAATTAAAACATCAACATTATTAATAGTTGTATAATGATCCCAGTTTTTCGGCTAATGTACTAAACGTCATCGTTTAATATAGCGGTTTATGTAATATATATTGTGATCCATATCAAGGTAATGAGGCGTGGAACAAGTGTTTCGAAATTTCGTTTGCATACTACGAAGAATAAAACACATTTATGGGAATATATATATATATATATATAAATATATATATATATATATATATATATATTTGTGGCTGTATGTATACCAGTATTACACATGTGTTATAAAAGAGATCGTTTACATTTACAAGTTATGTTTCATTAAATATTTTTCATTTTAATATTATTACTTTAGTTAAAACGTGCTGGTCTTATTTATGAAATAGTGTAATGAAATTAAATACTAGTGTATGTTTCTAGATTGTATCATTTAAAAATAAAAATATCTAAATGTTTATAATTTTGGAACTCAAAACAGAATGACACAATTTCTAATTTAAGTTGATGACTTCATTGAAAAATTATTTAACGATTTAGGTATCGTTCAAAGATATGTATTCATGTTATGTTCGTTTTATTTGATCTAAGGCTGCATTTTTGGACGTTTTTATGTTTCTGAGTTGGCAGTTAGGGTATTTGAAAAGTATGTTCAACTCTTATTATCCGCTATGTTGTTTTAGGTGTTTATGTTAGGTAGAATTTGACATTTGAAGAGAGCAGACGTGGAAAATTCATTAGAGAACGCTATTTGTATAAACAACGTGTAATTCTTGTAAAAACATTATATGAAAATCATTTTTCAATTTCGGTAACGTTTAGAAAACTACATGAACAATTTGGTTGTTATAATTTGCCAAGTAAGTTCTCGATTAGTGAAGGTATCCAAAAATAATGATTCAGTGGCAGATAAAAGTTTGTGAGTGTTCGTGATCCATGCTCCATGATAAGTATTAAAACTGTGCATTAAAGTGTGGCAAAAACATCAACACCTCCATCAGTAATCGTTTACAGAGATCAGGACTTTCTGTTCATGTTATATTGAATATTTTGAAGAAAAAGTACTTTTTTGAGTATAAAGTTCATTTAACGCAAAAATTTCAATTCAGAATTCATGAACGCCGCCAGGAATACAATAATTCGTTGTTGCACTGCAATATAGGCAACCTAGACTTCTGGAAGCAATTTATCAGACTGACGAAGCTCATTTTGATCCGAGTGGATTCGTCGACAAGCAAAATAGCCATTCTGTTGTTCTGAAAATTGATAATGGATCAATAAATGATTTTCATATCCTTGCAGGGTGACTGTGTGGTGTGATATTTGGTTAAGAAGTGTCATTGAAAGAATACTATTGTGAGATGATTGATATCTTTTTGACACGCGAATTGGATGAATTAAGCGTAAAGAATATTTAAGTTCTAACATTTAAGTTACATCACACATAGAGCGTGCGACAATGGAAATTTTGAATTCCGTACTTCCAGATCAAGTAAGTTTGGGGACATCGATTGGCCACTTCACCCTCACCGAATTTAACGTGACCAAATTCTTTGTGAATATACTTGAGCAGCAAGGTTTTATGCAGAAAAACCAGAGACGATTGAAAGCCTAAAGGAAAATATTCTTCACGAAATCGGTAAGTAACTTAGGAAATATGCTAAAATTTGATAAAAAATATCATCTAAAGAGTCAGATTTTGCACCCAGGTGGTCATTGACTCAGCATTATTTCCAATGCGTAATTTCCAATCCTAAATATTTTTAAAAAAATACAATTATATAAAAAATTACTGTTTTTTACTACAAGTAGGAACTTAAAAAAATAAGTCGTGAATCTAGTTTTAAAAGACCTCGTTTTCATTTAGATTATTAATTTTTCTACTCCTGTTTGTTTTTGAATTCTTCCCTCTATTGTTATTATTCATAAAATGAACCTTTCTACAATTCTCTATTTTTTTTGAAGTCTCAATTTTTTTTATATTTAAAACTTGTCTTACTTCATTGACAACGAGAAATAAAATATATTAATTAAATATGTTATTTTTTTATGAAATTAGAATCTTTGATTTAAATTTTGAAGCAATACTTTAAAATAAATTCCATTTCATTTTCTCCTATTGAGTACCCTCTTAATTAATAATTTTTCTTTCAAAAATTTGGCCCAAATAGATATATACTCAGTAACTTTTCCAACAATATTATTTTAATTTCAGTTTAATTCATGAAAACGAAACTTGTTAAACATTTTGTTTCATTGTCGTTTATTTTAAGACTTACTTTTTAAACGTTCCGTCATTTTTCAATTATCCTCTTGATGGAGTGTTTGAAAAGATAACAATATCATTCGAAAAACAATTATATCTTAATATATATATATATATATATATATATATATATATTATTTATTCTTTTAACTTTTCGTATATAAATAAATATTCTATTTCTTGTTAGGTTTTAGTAATAAATATTAAGAGATTATATCTTTCCATCTAAGAAGTTCTTCAATTTTAAACTTGTCGCTGTTAAATTTTTTGTAAATGTTGCCTAAAAATTTAATATTTTGGTACCCGATATCTTATTATTTCTATGCAGATCAAATTTTAGATATATATATATATATATATATATACATATATAGGTAGATGGATAGGGATATAGAGAACAAAAAGTATTATATGAAATCATATTATTTCATTTCATATGATTATTTAAAGTATTATAAATGAATCTTTCTTTTTAAAAAATATATTACATTTTTTTATTTTAGACAATAAAAAGAACAATATTCAAAAATTACATATAATTTGTATATTTTTGCATAAATGCAAGATTAAAATAAATTATTCATTATATCAGTTTTGCTAAAGTATATAATTTATACATTGAATAAAAATGACATTAAATAATCCCTGCAGTGAATAATGATGCAGTCAACAAGTTAATCCTTAATACAACAAAAATTATACACTCCCGTGACACTCATTAATTCGTGCATTAGCACGGCACGTGACTATAACATGACGCTAACAGTTCATAAATAAAAATTGAATTTTAGTTGATTAGTAGAGCAACGTTGATATAATGGACACTTTATAACTCGAGTGCCGCAAAATAATTAATAAAATTCGTGTACATGTAATACGTTTATTTGAATTAAACATTTAGCCTGTAATTAATGTTTTAATAACAGTTATAAATTTGTTAATTGAAATTTAAATAAACACTATATTGAGTTCACCATAATAACATAAATATATTGACAAGTATTTCTTGAAGTTCGTTATATAAGTTTTTCTTTCTTAGCAGATAGATATTTTATAAACGAAAATAAAAGGAAATTGAAAATGAAATTACAATTTTTTTGACATTTTAAGTACCTTATATTTTTTAAACTCTAGTATCTTCTTTTATTTTTAGAAATAAGAAAGGAAAATATTTTTCCAGATTTTATTTATTTTTATTTATTAAATATTTTCAGTCTAATATTCAATAAATAGCAATTTGAATAATAAATATTTAATAAACAGCTTGTTTTCAAACATTAATACCTAGAAAATTAAACTAAACACTTATATTTTACACTTTGTTGTTATTTAATTTTAATATTGTATTTATTATTATTACTATTATATTTTGTAATAAAAGGAAACTAGTTGTAGTATTGAATATATTTTTATATTCTTATAACTTCAACAAATTTCCATTAAAATTAATTTATGAATATTTTTTTCGAATACATACTTTTATTTATATAAACTTTCTTTCAAATACCTTATCATCAGTTCAGTTGTTGTGTTTATTAATGCAAGAGTAATAATCAAGACTAGTTGTCGATTAACTCTTAAATCCCAACTAACAAACATCAAGACATGTTACATACAATAAATATAGAAACATACATTTCTATAAATTCCAAGCATTTGATAATCACACAAATGTTTCAATTTTATTTTTTAAATTATATATATATATATACATACATATATATATATATATATATATATATATATAATGATATAAAGGATTACTTTAATTAAAATATAAACATGACATGTTTTTCAATCTCGAAGAGGGGAACATATTTACATTTTTCAGAATACATTGAATTGTATTGCAGATAGAATCTGCATTTACAAGTTCTTTTAGAAAAATAAAAAATATTAATTTTGATGTTATAAATAAATCTTATTGTTTATAACTATAACGTATATTTATATAAACTACAAAATTATAAAAGATAAAATTTCGTTGTTAAATCAATTTGAGATTGTTTTTTTGTCAAGATATTATCTTAAAATCAGAAAATGTAGATAAACTTTTCTATTTATTACCTCTCGATAATTTTTCTATTCATTATTCCTAGGAATAATAAACTGGAAATTTTATTAAATTATTCGAAATAATGTTACTATTTATATACATTATTATATCTAAATGGTCGACGGTGAGAGTACCAATGAAAATATGTAAAATTGATATAAAAATAACAAATTTCTCAATTTATTTATTTTTGTAGCCAGTGATGATCTGTAATCTAGTCTGAATATCAGCAGATATAAATATTAAATAATATACATTTTATCAGATGGAATGCTCTTATTGTATATTTATATATGTACACGACTATGCACTTTAGAAATGTAATCATTATCTTATTCTTTCCCATAGTATTTTTAAAATCGGTATCTAATATGTATATATGTATATATGTATATATATATATATATATATATATATATATATATATATATATATATGTATATAATATTATATAAAATCAACATGTTTTTATCATAATGGCTGAATTCATTTTCACAAATAAATTTTTTTATTCACTCTACAAACCATATTTGTTTTGATGATTAAAAATATTCAATAATTAATATTTAATAATTTATGATGGGAATTCTTATCATCAAAGTGTTAAATTAGATAAAAATCATATTTTTTTGAGAACTTGTTAATCTTAGCTTCCTGACAATAACGATGAAGATCGGTTTGCATTGTCATCGAAATGCATATAAACAACAATAAAAAAGGATCAGTTGTTAATTACTGGAAATTGATGATGGATTTTTATAGTTTATAAGGCGAGTAAAAATTTTCTATATGACTAGGATCTTTTGAAAAATGAACAAAAATAAATGATGATATATTTAACTGTGGGAATTATTTGATCGAATTGGATTATTTTGGGTGGATTATTTTGGATATATTATATATATATATATATATATATATATATATAAATAAATATATATATATATATATATATATATATATATATTATATAATTTATAAAAATATTAAATAATATATGTATGAAAATTTTACAATCAAATAAAATTAAAAATGAAATACTTTTTGATTACAAGTACAATTAAATAAAACATTAATTTGCTTGTTATGAATACTTTACGTTAATTTGACAGTGATTGAAGAGGTACAATCAACAAAATAAATTTTTACTTCATTATTCGCACACATGTACTTTTATGCGTATTTTTACATACACACGAATATATATATATATATGTATATATTAATATATATGATTTTAAAATTTGCTTGGCCTGTCTTTAAAAATTTAATTAAATTCAGTTTGAAATGGAAAAATAAACATTTAAATTTAGGAACAAATCCATCATAATAATTTTTGTCAGTAAACGAGGGAATAAATTAATTATATCTTGTTAGTTATCTGAGTAATAAAACGTTCATTTATTAAGTTTTGATATTGCAGTGACATTTAATTTTTCATTATATGTATGCTTCTAATGTGTTGTAGAATAAAATATATTTGTATGTTTTAAAGAACATCTTAATATTTGATGATAAAACTCTTTACTCCATTTTAACGTAGATACATTCTTTATAGTAAATATGTTAAATGATAAAAACAATTTTGGTGAAATGACCTTTATATTCGAGTTGAAATATAAAAGGTCAATATTCTTTGTGATTAAAGAAAACGTTGGCACGAAACATAAACATATCAACTTATTACTTAAAATGAAAATAAATGTATAATTAATTAGAGCTTCTGTGCACATTCAAGTTATACCACATGACTATATATACACAAATATATATATATATATATATATATATATATATATATATATATATATATATATATATATATATATATGCGAATACTATAGATGTTTACCAGGAGAGTTAGTAAATTTTTATCCTTTTATTTTATTTATCTATTTTTTTATACTGGCCCATTAAATATGTAAAAAATATGTAATTAAATATACAGTTTTTTCCATACTTATTAATATACCAATGAAATAAATTATTTTCTTCGCATAATTTCAGACATAATTTTAATAATTGGTATTTAAACTATATCCAACAAAGTTTTGCTTAAAATAATAATTAAAAAAATATTTTACTTTTAATTTTTTATATAGAAAGTACAATAAACAATACACACAATTACACAATGTACGCATTTAAACACACACACACACACACATATATATATATATATATATATATATATATATATATATATATATATATATATATATATATATATATACAGTAAAATCTGTAAATTCAATATTGGATAATTTATATTATCCAATGGATTGAACAAAATAATTTCTTCCGTTATTTATCTGTTCTTTAAAAAAATAGTTTCCAAATTTTATTGCTGTAAAGTTGTATTTCGATTCTAGCTTCCAGTTTCTATGCGAAAAAATCATTGTATGAATATTGTGTTTAGATTATCATTTTAAAACAATTTCGATATTACAAAGACATTGTGACATTTTTTTAAAAAAAGAAAAAACAAATAATGAGTTTATTTTCAGTACGTATTGAGAATAACTTGTTATTGACTAACCCAATTTTTAGAAGATGTCAGACTACGTCATATAATTTTTAATGGGTTAAGTTAAAGAGCAAACATATTTCTTAAGATCAAAATGTTGAAATTATAGAAAAATAAGTAAATTAAAACTACATGTAATAAACAGTGAAATT
Organism: Acanthacorydalis orientalis; assembly: GCA_034766995.1. Classification (NCBI taxonomy): domain Eukaryota; kingdom Metazoa; phylum Arthropoda; class Insecta; order Megaloptera; family Corydalidae; genus Acanthacorydalis; species Acanthacorydalis orientalis. The sequence continues at coordinate 45,445,792 of CM068314.1, forward strand.
GCCTAAAAAACAGTAAAAATCACTACGAAGCAATTGGTTTCAGAATAGCGAAAAACTGAACCAAAATTTTTCATACATGAAAAGAAACTCAAACCTTAATGGTTCTCTCTCTATATATATATTAATATACACATACATATTATATATGTATATATATATATATATATATATATACGCGTGTCAGTTGATATAGGATTTTTTTAATTAATAAAATGAAAATATTGTTTATATAAAACATAATTTACATAGAAGGTAATTAGTGTTTATCATATAACCTACTTAAAAATTAAAACTAATTATCATAAAGGCGGATTTAAATATTTGTAAATAATTTAAAATAATATATAAACTCTGATTATAGTGTATTTTTAATTCTCTTCACTATTTTATAATTTATTCAAAAGATGTCATTCGATAAAATACTATACATAGTTAAAAATAGTAAGCACTAACTATGTTACCCAGATAAGAAGTCTTTTTACGTTTTCTGAACAATGTTCGTAACTATGTAACCTAGATAAATTTACCTCTAGGAGAAATATTAAATTTTATTACAATTGTTATCTTCTTAAACCATCAGCGCAAACAGTTCAATTCATTTCACACGACAGAGTGATTAGTGGACAGTATGCAAATCTTTATTTGACATCCGTGTCAAATCCATGACTACTGTCATGCAATATTCAATTCAAATATTCATGTGGTAAATCAAACTAGCAGCTTATAACATGACAGAAATGTAGTACGTAGAAATTGTTACATTATATTTACTTTCAAATGTACGATTTAAAAATGCATGAATGTTGCTATACACACACGCTTTATATAATATATATATATATATATATATATATATATATATATATATATATATATATATATAATATATCTCATGGAAACATGGTTATTCATAAATACTCGTCCATTTAGTCAAATTAAAATAAACAACTCCTCTATAATAGTGTGTGTATTTTGTAATTTTCGTTCACTCGTAAAACTAATGAAAAATATACAACTCATGATATTAAACTGTATATTTACCTGATTTTTTTCAGTCTCGTGTAATAAAGATATTATTTTTTTAATTTTTGATACTTTTACATTATATGTCGTATATGTTTATATATACATATCCATATATATATATATATATATATATATATATATATATATATACATATATATATATATATATATATATATATATATATATATATATATATATATATATATAGTGTCTATCATAAACACACACACACACTCAGATATACATATTTGTGTATACATACGTATATGTGTATATATATATATATATATATATATATAGAGAGAGAGAGAGAAAGAGACATACATATATATATATGTATATATAGAGAGAGAGAGGGAATTTCAAACTGGTTTATTATTCTTAAAAACTTAATATATCTTCACAAAATATAAATTCAATCTATAAATATTGTAATGAAAATTTTTGTCCAATTAAAAACACAATATTGGAATAGAATTATCAAAAAAGTTAAATCTTCAATAGTACATATATAAACTAGTGCCGCAAAGTGAGATTTAATATATATATATATATATATATATATATATATATATATATATATATATATATATATATATGTATATATGTATATATGTATATATGTATATATGTATATATGTATATATGTATATATGTATATATGTATATATGTATATATGTATATATGTATATATTAAGACTGTTATTGCGATAATACATATGTGCAATAGAAGATTTAACTATTTTGTTATTTGTATTATTTATTTCAGAATTATTATCGGTTTATTTATGTATATATGTGTGTGCATATATGTATGTATATATATATATATATATATATATATATATACTGCTATAATCATTCTGAAAATAATACTAAGGCAACTATAATGTTTTTAATACAAATCTGTCGTCTTTAAAGTGTAAATAAGTAAAACAAGAATGGTAATACAAAATGCAACGCTTATGAATAATTGACTATTTTTATCAAAAGATTTTTGAATAATTTATTTATATATTCACGATATAGAATGATAAATTAAATATGTTTTAATATAGTAGATTAGTTACAAAGTATAGAATTACTATTGAATGAATACATTTAGTGATGTTGGGCAAAATTGCGGTGTTATTTATTTGAAAGTCATCTTTACCTTTTAATATTATTATTAACTTTATGTATTTTCAGTGTTAAATTAATTCACATTTTTTGTTAATGGGAATATTAACATAGACATATTAAAAAATGTGAAACTATATAAATACAAACTACTTATTCATAAAAAAGTTCAAAAATGTTACTAACGAATTCTTCTTTTCATACCACAAACATAAAATAATTTCTTTAGTCACAAATGTTCAATAAATCATTATTGGTCATTTTTTATTGTTACTCATAAGTATTTCGATATCAATACCATCATCCTTAGAGTGACCAAGTATAGAGAAATCTAACTTAAATTTTTCTAAATAAGATTTAACCTAGGTTAGATTTTTCTATTACTTGGCACCCTTAAAATGATGGGTTCGTCATAAAAATACGCATAAACCACATTAAAGCTAATCAATAATGATATATTAAATATATCTGTGCGGAATTTTTTTTGTGATTTGTGGACTGAAAATAGAATTTATTTGTAAATTGAATTTAGTCAAAATAATAAGTCTCAGAATTGATTTATAAGACTGTCTTTTACAATGAAATATGTACATATATATATATATATATATATATATATATATGTATATATATATATATATATAAGCTCTTACACTTTAAATGAGTCTAAGAAAATGTAACGTATATTTTTCTATTACTCTGTCTTCTGTTTAAAAATAATTCAATATACATGTTAAATATTCAATCTCTATATATTTATCATGCGTTTGATTATAAGAGAACTAGAAGCCTCTGTGTTGAAATATATTTATAAAGTAATTTAATTTTTAAATGTTTCTTTTAAATATATTTTTACTAAAATATTTTTCATTGGAACTATAAATGGCAATTAAACTATCTCAGATACATCCTATACTCACTAATAAAATGTTATCTTGTTAGTTACTCTTCGAAATTTTTTTAATGCAAATATGTATTTACCTATTGATAGTTAAGAAATATAAAATGGTACACAGCATAAGTCAGTTTTCCATAAAATTACTTTTTTTTTGTAATTATGAAGTACGTTTTTGCAGATTTAAAAATAACAATGTGATTAGTTATTTTTTCAACAAATGGTTTATAAAACCCATACAACAAGAATATTATATATATACGAACTTTACTAAAATCTTCAATACTCATTAAAAAAATAATGATGCATGCTTATTCACTTGTAAAATAAATAAATATTCTTTGATATTGAAATGTTTTACAGATAAATGTAGAATGTAATTTCTTTAATTTTTAAATGGTGATATTTTATTTTATTGTTATACGGTATGTTTGCTGCTTATCACTCTATATGTGTCACAAAGGCAAAATTCCAGTTGTATTCTTCAATGACTGCTTTAGATTCCTCTCATCCCCAGGAGAACCTTTCACATTGATATCAAATCTACCTGAGAACGATAATAGTTAAAACCGGTCGTAAAAAATACAATTTATATTTAACCTATAGGAGTAATATAAAATAAATATATATTCTAATTAATGACAAAAAACAGAACTTGCTTTTAGTTAAGGAAGTAATATATTTTTTAAATTCAATTCAACTCAAGTTCAAAAAGTAAGATGATATTTATATATTACTTATAGATAAATCAAATCACAATATTACTGAGATAATTAATATGCAATCTTTGATAATGATATTGTAAATAACCCTTTGTATGATATGTACATACTGTCATACACACATACATACACATACAAATATACACACACACATATATAGATATATGTATATATATATATATATATATATATATATATATATATATATATATATATATAAAGAGAGAAAGAAAAAAGAGAGCTAATTAACACTATGAAATCTAAAATATATAATTATAATTTACATTAAAATAATTGTCTCCGTAAATTACACAACACCCTTTGTTTCCATTAACATATTTACTCATTTATTATAAATATATACATTGGACACATCTCATTAGTGCTATTTATTATCATTAATGTTAACAGTCCAATGCATATTTGTTCTATTTATTTGTATTGACACATTTGAAGTTATCATAAATCATATATATATATATATATATATATATATATATATATTATATATATATATTCATATATTCATTTCTCATTTAATTATAACATTTTGAGCTAGAACTAAAATTAATTAAAACTATATTTTATTACGAAATACTTTCAAAATACAAACTCTTTATTACTGCAAAATGAAATATTAAATAAGTTTTCTTCTTTCATTATTCAAATCGCATTTTCTTCCACTTCTATTGTTTTGATGTCAGTTGTACGTCTACTTTAATGCGATACGAAACATGGTAACGTTGATATTCAAATACGTTCGCGTATTTATTAACTTGTGATGTTGACAAAGCAAAACGAATTGTAATTTAAAATAAATTTAGATATAATTTAAGCTGTTCGATTCAGATACGTACCTAGTTCCAATAATGAGAATTCAGTACGAAGAACAGAAGCTGCGACTGCTATTACGAAAGTATTGATTTCAAATTCGTTTTGCCCAATGAAGCAGTGGTTGTCAACTTAATATTCGTTTAACTTTGAAAAATGTATATTTTGTATTTATATATACATATTGTTGTTGTTACTTTTATCTTTACTTATATATATATATAGAGAGAGATAGAGTGTGTGAGAGAGAGAGAGTGGAAGAGTGAGAGAGAAAGGAGAAGATAAGAAGACATACATGTAGCGTGTGAAATAAAATGTGTCGATTTATTAATCATAATAAGTTATATTTTATACCAAATTATAATTTAAATTAACCTACACTAATATATATATATATATATATATATATATATATATATATATATATATATATATATATATACCTATTTACCTACAAAAAAATCTTTAATGTATTATCCATGTTCCTATTTATTCATAATAAATTTATAATTTGTATATCAATACATAATGAAAGCTTTTCAATATTGTTATTATATATATATATATATATATATATATACAAAATAAATTTGTAAAAACAAATTGAAACGAAATTATCGACTGATCTATTATTAATTTTTTGCTTAAAATAACTGAATTTCTTAGCATTCATACGCTTAATATTGCATATATATTATAATTATGCGAAATTACAAAAGGAAATCAAAATATAAAGATTATTTTAAATTCTGTTATGGATTGATGTAAAATGATATTATTCGTCCTTAAAACATTATCTACACTTATATATATATATATATATATATATATATATATATATATATAACTAATATATGTATATATATATATATATATATATATATATATATATATATATATATATATATATATATATATATAACTAATATATGTATATATATATATATATATATATATATATATATATATATATATATATATATGTAATATTATTGTAGTTATTTTCATGCTAACGTGCTCGTTAACCCTTTAAATGAGTACACAATTGTCCGTCTGCATCAAAGAAGAAATTTGTTTTATAATTAGATTTTTGTAATTGTGAAGGGAAAGTATAACCGCATTTATTTCCTTAACAGTAATCATTACTCGGAAAGCAAAAAGTTGAGTGTGAAAATATTGATATTAGGCTACGTCAAAAAACTCTAAAGACAACCTTTCACCTAAAAGTTAATTTTGGTTCTTCTTTGAGATGTAAATAGGTCAGTTATGAATAATTTTGCTAAATATGGAAAAATTATTATTGCGAGCGAAAAAAGGTGTTGTGATTTAAGGTATGCAAAGTTCGAAAAGCTTGTCTTATAGAGCTTTAACATGAAAGTTATTCTTTATTAGAGGGTTCATGGATCATCTAACACCAGCTTTATAAGTATCAAAATATTCAGTTCTACAAGATAGATTCGTTAAAACATTTAGATACATATTTCAATGTACGAATATTGAAGTAGTAATATTTATTGTATTTGAATTTAATATTGTTGAACGCCATATCAATAATCATATGTTTGAAACATAATTTTTCTCTATATAAAAAATAACTCAATCGTAAAATTTTCATAAAATCATTTTTATTCGTGTAATCCTCCTCCTCTCATTCCCTCTCATTCACCAGCTACACTCTACAAGTAGCACGTTAACCATTTCCATTCCTGATTATTAATGATTGGTTAATAGATATGGCGTAGTCTCGGTTCTGATTGATTGAAATTAGTTACATGTATGTACCTCTCATGGGGCGTAACGAAATAGGGTATATAATTTCAGTATAAAACTGATAAAAAATTTATTCAAAATGTTGTATTCACTGAACCTTCTGAGTAAAAAAATCTTTACACATTTTCACATTGTATCCTGTTGTTTAATTTTTATAAACTTTTCCAATTAAAAAATTACGACTTATATTTTACACAGATTATTTGTGTGTAATAATGTGTATAATTTGTTAATTTCTATTATTTGTTAAAGAACAACGAGCGTCAGCGAGCGGGAGGGGAATCTTCCTCGGGGGTCGGTAATCGTAACGAGTAGGGGCAGAGCCTCTTGGTGATTTAAAAATTAAATGTAAAAAAGAATTAGTAAAAATTAACTTCATTTATCAAACAGTAAACATTCTTTTTCTCCAGTAGTAAACAGTAAGCACGGTTTGAAATGTTGAGCTTCAACCAACTTTGAAAGTCATGTCAGCCGTGCTAGCCATGGTCACGTGGTACTGAAATTGTCTGCGTTTCTTGTCAGCTAAACACGCAATCTAAGCCTTAAGTCAAGTCTTACCTTTATTGTAACGTTTTACGTAATAGAATAAAGTCACAAATCATAACAGAAAACAATTATAAAACCTTGAAAGTGACAATTTTCTTTCAAGTCAGAACCGATAGCCATTCTTCTATCACAACGATTGAATCCAGTTAATAAATGAAATTAGAACCATAGGATTATTTCTTCTTAGAGTTTCGATTTCACATCGAATAATTACCATCTTTATAGTATCTTCAAAACAATGACAAAAAGAAAATAATTTTATTCTAGCTGTGTCTAGCTATAGACATAAGCAAAATATATTTTCTAGCCAAGAGTATAAAATATTGATATCAAATTGTGTTTTGGTCTCATTGAAAAATAAATGGAATTCAGTGTTGATTATATCAAAAAATGAAAAAATATGTAAGCAGATTATATAAGATTTTTTATGAAATGTCTTTTAAATTTTTAACATATCGAATATTTTTTTTCCAAAAACATTAATCAGCAAGTACCATATACTTCTTTTGAAATATAAATGAAAGTCATTGGTTTTTCTGACCAAGTTCATCAAATATTATATTTAGTACGTAAATTCTTTAAAAACAGGCAACTGAAAATATTTTTTTCGAATATTTTAACTATACTCAGCGCTAACATACTAATACGTCTTCTTATGATTAAATTTTGACAGATGTTGAAGTAGTACTATGACTTTTAATCGAAAAATGTACCTTTTTGTTTACAATTTATTTCATTTATAATTTAGCAACCATAAACTACTTTAATGTAACTTAAGTTTGGTTCTAATTTTATATATAAATAATTTGATTAAAAAAGGTGCAATTAAAAAATATTCTTTTAATATCGCTAATATCACTGTTAATCATTTAAAATTATATGTTTAAAACAAAAGGATATAGTTCTGACAATAATAAAAATGAAATGTAATTAAATAGTTACGTGAAAATGGAGATAAATTAAACATTTTGAATAATACCTTGTATTATCATACAATTCTTCCATTCAATTTTTATAAACTCAATAGTAACTTGAAAAACATCCTTAACAATAATTCTTGAAAGTTTAGATATTGTGAGTGTAAATGTGAGGGTCTAATTTTTAACTACACGGACAAACGAAGAAAAACTAAGATATAAAAATCAATAATATACATGTTTTAAATACCTTAATATTTAAAAAGAAATGTTTGAAAATCGGTCATGTATTTTTTTATTTTTTTCATAATTATATATATATATATATATATATATATAAATTCTAATTTAACTAAATAATTGAATAAGTGTTAATATAATACAAGAATAGTTTCAGCGTTTTTTTGTTAAAAAAGTTCATTATTGAACATAGACACACACATCCATGTATATGCATACATATACGTATATATATACACATATATATATATATATATATATATATATATGTACATATATATATATATATATATATATATATATATATATATATATATACCTATCTATGTGTTTAATACATTTAACAATTTTGCAGTATACTAAATTATGCTTTAGGTAGAAAATTGTGTAGATTCGTTTTAGAATTAAAAATGTGTACTCTCGAAAAGTTCATTATTAATAATAAGTTTTCATTAATCAGAAGAATTTTATACAGAATATAAATAAAACATCGTTGTTAATGAAGAATAAAAATAAATCTTCAAACTTATAATTGACAATATATTTCTTTTCATTTAACGTCAAATTAGGTTTATAAACAAATAGATTGATTTAATTTTCGAATATTTTCTTTCATTTAAATCAAATAGTATTTTATGAAATAAATGTCTAAATTTATGACAAAATAAAAAACATATTTATTATTTTTATATAATATATTCTTTATATTATATAAACTACATACAAATTGATTAAAAATTGAAATTTAAAATATGTGTCGTTTATAACTTGTATTTGGGTTAACCGATATTCAAAAGAAGGTAATACAGTCTCAGTAATTTGAATTTCGGTTTAGTATTCATTAACTTTGATTTCAGTCCTTCACTAAAAGCCAAAGTATTTGATGTATTACACTACACACACATACACACATATTTATCTATGTGTGTATATATATATATGTATATATATATATATATATATATATATATATATATATATATATATATTTATATATATGTATGTATGTATCTAATTTGACCCTGAAACTATAACTTATAGTTTTGGAGAAAGTTTTGTTTAGACATGAAATATTTCAAGGAAATTAAGTGAATGTTCATCAATAGTTTTCAAACATTTTAAAGTAATTGATATTTTATTTTAAAATAAACAAGTATTGATTTTCAATAAAATAATTTATAATATTTATATACATATTATATATATATATATATATATATATTTATATATATATATATATACATACATACATATGTACAGAGAAGAGAGAGAAAGACATTTATTAATTAATACTCATGCAAATGTATTGTTCAATTATTTCTGTATGTGATTTGAATATGTTTTTGCGTATTAGTGAATGTTGAACTGGAGCAAGAAAAAGAATGCCTTTAAAGTAAATAATATTTATGTCAGTAGCCACAGTTTAATAAGCACAGCCACCACAAACATTAAAATTGTCATCTGCAGTGTACAGTTTATAAGTGGAATTGATCTCGTTGTTAACGTTTTCCGAGTACCGGTATCGGACCAAATAACAAATGATATCACAACCCCGCCTCCATACTGTCCCAGAAGCTTTCTCGACCTGGAAAACAGGCGATACGGCCCAGACATGATAAATATCTTCACTAATTTCGATAAAATTTCTGCTCGTGAAGTTTTCAACTATAATATAATTATTTCTTAAATCCGATAACAAACTACGTTTTTCTTATCAGTGATGTACTACTTTACATATATATATATATATATATATATGTATATCTTTTTAAAATTTACAACCTCCTTTTTTTATTGTAATTATTTTGAATGAATCATTATCATTTGAATTAATGAGCAAGAAATGTAATACAACTGAATTATAAATTCTATTTAATGTTTTTCTTGAGAATATTTGTAGATATGAAAAATAATATATGTCTGTAACTCAATGTACTTTACGAAAGATAATATAAAAATACTTTTGTTTCTTTTTATTTTGTTTCGCATTTTATGAGTTTCATATTTAAAGTCAATATTGGTATAAATTTAAATTTTCTCTATCTCCAGCCTGAAGATAATAGAATTATCATAGAAATGTATGTATTTTGTATTATTAAATATATAGTCTCGTTATAATATTTATCTGATTTTCTAGTATTGGAAAATATAGTATTTGAACTTAGGATTATAATGCAATATTCTTAATACTAAAATATAATTGACTTGAATGATAAATTTAATACCATTTAAATTTATTTTATAAAACATTTTTTTACCCAACTACAGGCCTTTGATTGCTGTTTGCTTCCCTTCTCCCTGAATCCAACCCCAGTGAATCATTTCCCCGGCGGGGAGGAGGATTCACTCTCTTTCGTTAACACTCGCTCCCTCCCTGACAAATAATAGAAATTAACAAATTATACACATAAATAATCCATGTAAAATGTAAGTCGTACAAATTTTATTGGAAATTTTATAAAAAAGTTTATAATAATTAAATGCAATGTTAAAATGTGTAACAATTTTTTTACTCTAAAGCTTCAGTAAATACAAAATTTTGAATAAATTTCTTATCATTTTTAAACTGAAATCGGGTATTGCGTGACTGATACTAATTAGCACAGAGACCACGTGTCCGATATCATGGAAACGGCATCATTTTTACGTTTTTATAATGTATTGTGTTGATGCAAAAATAATTGCGGTTTTCACGTATCGAGTATAAAGACGCATATATCGGTTAAAATTATATTTATGAATCAAAATCAATACCATTGACCTGCACACATTTCTCTCAAAGGGACACAAATTTGTTTATTCCTACAAGATAGAATTCTGGAGTCCTGGAATTAAAGAAATCATCGAGAGTGCTTTGAGATGATGCTTGATTTTTGAAAACATTCTCTCATAGGAAATTACTTAAATGTTTAAAAAATGATAATTTGTCAGAGACAGGTCCGTAGAATATGGTTGGTAAGGTAAGATTTCATAACTCAGTTAATTTAATTTTTTTAAAGTCATTAGTGAGACGTGTGGTCGGATGTTGTCATGAAAAAAATTGGTCCTCATCGAATGACTAATGCTGACCGTAAACGATACAACTTCTCATGCATTTTTTCAATTTCCTAACAATATTTTTCTGCTTATATTATTTCACCAAGATTTAAGAAGTTGCAGTGAACGATGCCACTTGCCGACCACCAAACAGTGACCATAATCTATTTTTCATAAAGTTTTGGTTTAGAAAACTGTTTTGGTGCTTTTCCTCGATCTATCCAATGTGATGAACATTTCTCATTGTTGTAGAGAATCCAGTTTTCATCATATCTTACAATGCGATCGAGAAAGGATCATTTTTGTTACGAAAAAGCAGCGCAGAGCAGACTTCGTATCGCCGAATTTCTTGATGTTCGTTTAGTTCAAACGGCACTCATTTATCCAGCTTTTTTGTTTTCCAATTAGTCTCAAATATTAAACAACTGTTGAATGATCATTATTTAGTTCTTCTGTCTCCTCTCGTGTTGTTTTACATGGGTCCGCTTCAATAATGGTTCTTAAATCATTATTGTCTATAGCTGAAGGACGTTCACGACCCTCCTCATCGTCAAGGCTTTCGTTCCCATAACTAAATTTTTGGAACCAGTGTTAAGCTGTATGTTCAATAATTGACTCTTCGCCAAATACAAATGTGATATTTCGATTAGTTTCTGTTGCTTTACGTCCCAATGTAAACTAATACAACAAAATCGCTGGAATTTGCTTTTCTTCCATAGCTAATTTAAGCAGTTATATCCAACAATACTAAGGAATAAAAACCATGGACATAGGTTGAAATAAATAGTTCTATTTTCATTGTTTACAATGGTGCATCACATAACTATAACAAAAGATAACGCTAACTAGAAAAAAATTATTTTTGCACCAACCTAATATTTTTTTTTATATTGAATAAATCTGTACAAATATATCTTAATTGTTCGATATTTGTGTAATATATCCTGATTATTATTATATTCTTGTCGTTGAATATTTTTTTAATGTTTGATAATTCCATATGAACAACAAAGAAAATATATTTAACTAGTTTTGAAATATATAGACGTCGACAATATTATTAGGTGTACAAATTATTTCGGTGTATTTTTTAGAAAATGAATATTTACAAAAAAAATAGAATTCAATTCAGTCCTCAAAATATTCTCCATTATTTTGTATAAGTTTGTTTCATCTGTCGAGTAATTGATGAATCCATTGTTGAAATAGCTAAACAAATCATTTCTGCGGATTCGACGATATTTTTTCAACTGGAATGCCAAAAGTATACAATGACTAATATACTGTTTTTCGGACTCCATCTTGTTCACTACATTTTTGTGAGGTTACGCAAACTGCTTAGTCAAGATATAGTGTTTTTTTATTTACCAGAAAATATTTTCATATAAAACAGTTATAATGAATTCAATTTAAATGTACAGAATTATTTTTTACACCTAATATTTGTAACTTTTTTAAACAAGCTGTTCACAATGTGAATAATATTAAAATTATAAGTGTATGCTTTTATGTCTGTGACCCAGTTGATGCTTGGTCTAACGGTTTTGATACTTTTTAATCAAATGAGTTTCTATTCTCTTCTACTAGTCTCGGCATATATACCGTTTTCAGCCAGATTTTAGATACTTCCCATAATCTATCTTATGATGGCATAAGGGGCTAAACTAGTAGAAGAAGACATAAAATCGGACGATCAATAGAAGATCTTCATATACAAGTATAATATTATTTATACACGAACAGATTATACATTTGATATATATTTTTCATTGATTAGTGACCACATGAAATAAATCTATTGGTTACACTTGATAATCCACGCTCTAGAGTGTATATGTCAAGAGGATTTAGTTCCCCGTAATTTCGAATTTGGTTTATTGACGTTACAATTTCATTTAAAACGAACTTCGTTCATTATGTTTTATTATTTCTAGTATACATTATTGTAATTAAAATTTTTCGTTAGTATGTATATAATTTTATTTTGAACTTGTTTAATTAATTTTTAAAAATAGAAATTATATATATATATATACTAGAAATAAAAAAATATCAACTTAATAGCATTATACACAAAACTAGTACGTCAATTATACTTCGGACACTGTCTGTATAATATCTGAAATGATAATATTAAATACATTTAATTATTATTTCAATCTAAACGATCTATATTATAATATAAATTTTAACTAAGTTGATTTTATAATTCATTTTTTAAAAGTTTTTGTTTCAATAATATTTCCAGAACATGTTACAATTATAAAAAAAAAAAACACATTTAAATTTGAACCGAAATAAAATTATTTGCATACAAAACTTCTGATTTGGAGTATGGTTCAGTGTTTGAAATTTAATCAACTGAGCACTGTTGCACTTTCCAACCATTTAAACATTCTTGGCTAAATGTTTAAATTCGATACTGTGACACAAATGTTTCGCTACAGCATACAAATATATTTTCAAATATTGTTTTGTAATATTGGAATTGGCCGATTGTGTCTGTCGTATGCAATGGACTTCCGACACAATTATTGGCTTGCACTGTTAATGTGCAGAGAACCAATGCAGAGCCGTTATTTGTGTCCGACTGTTATTATTGTTCGAAATCGTTTATACAAATAAACAAACATAACAGGGCTGGGATGTATCCTTTTATTTTATGATATAGTATTGATGAACAACAATATGTTCATTACACTTTGAAATGGGATTATTGGAGCATGTAACTGATTTAATTAACACAGATTTATTTATTTCAGATACTTGTAGAACCAACATTTCATTGGAATTTTATATAACACACATTTTCATAGTTTTAATAATATTTTTCATTATTTGTATATATGATAAATTAGTTGAACAATATTCAGATTCACACCAATCATATTTTATTAATATATCTGTATATATATATATATATATATATATATATATATATATATATATATATGTACTGCACTACAATAGGTTAGAAGATTCTTATTTATGTAGAAAATTTTCATATGTGAGGGTCTTTTTATCGTATTTATTAAAAAAAAATGGGAGGATAGTCGGTTTTTAAATGAAAACGACTGTATTGGAAAAAATGGAACTAATCGTTAAGTAATTAATGACGAGCCTTAATGCATTACAACGGCACGTTCCTAGAATACATAAATCAGTTAATATTTATTATTCATAAAAATCGTAAAGAGAAAATTGGTTCAATTTCTATTACTTCTTTATATGATGATCAGTATTATTTTTTTCATTCTTGGAATATTTAAGAAATATGGGCTGCGGAAGATGATTAAATACTTCTAAAATAGAAAATATAAAGGCACCGAACGAAAGGATATTCGAAAAATGCAATTACACGAAAATTTAATTTTTTTTTCATATATAGTATAGCTTCTAAAATACTTTCCAAAATTATTGAAAATATTAGAAAAGGAGGACAACGCAAAATGAGAAGGAGTGAAGAATTATTTTAAGAGAAACTTGTAATTCTACAGATGATAAAACTGTGTTTTTTACTCTCATTTTTTATTCTAATCATTAATCACGGCGATGCATTATTGTTTAAAGTTTTCTTTTAAATCTGTCCAATTAAACAAACCAGTGTCTTTATTTTTCATAAATTTCCAATTATTTTTTTACAATTTTATCGAATTTATTTTTGTCTTATTTAAATAATTTTATGTTTATTGACACTTTTAAAAGGTTATATTGTCTACATATATATATATATATATATATATATATGCGTGTGTGTGTATGTATGTGTGTTCATGTTTTTGTAAAAGTATAAATAAAAGTATATTTGAAACTATTTTAGTTACAACTTAGAAAACTAATAAATTATTTCTGGATATTTTCTTAATGTCTTCATTCTTTTGAAATACTAATGTTTTTTGTTTTCCCGTACTAGTTTCGGGATGTGTAGATCATCATTAGGCAGATATTAAATAACTGTACATTATTTTTTAATTATTTAAAATCAATCTCAATACAACGCTTTTGTCAAAAGTATTAGTATATGACATTAAGTCAAGTAGTCCTAAATTAAGCAATTACGAAAGTCGTTTGATAAGTATGGTAAAAAAGCAAGTTTAACTCAGTAGAAAAAATCGATTTTGTTTCTCAACATAGTCTCGATGGAGGGCTATACCCTTTGTCCAGCGAATCTGCAAAATACGCATTGATGGCGACAATGACATCCTCATTTGATGAGAATTTCATTCCAGCGAGCTAAATTTTCAAGTTTGGGAAGAAGAAGACACACATCAGGCCAAGTCTGGAGAATAGGGTGAAAAAGAGATCAATTCGTGCAAATTTGCCATTTGTGGAACGGCGCGTTGTCCTGGTGAAAGAGCACGTTTTTGCGCACCAGTCATGACCGTTTTGGTTTCTGTTTTTCATTCAAACGGCCCAATAATATTGTATAATAGGCTCCTGTTATCATTTTTCCCTTCGTTAAGTAGTCGATCAGGATTATCCTTTGAAAATCACAAAAAAAAGTGACCATCACCTTCCCAGCCGATAACACGGTCTTCACCTTCTTCAGTGCACTTTCATCATTTGTTGTGCTTTGACTACTGCTTCGTCTCAGATGTGTAGTGGTGGATCCATGTTTCATCTACGGTGACGAATCGACGCAAAAACATCCTCCTATTTTTCCATTTTTGCGACGACTGCTACAATGTTCGCTTCAAACGTCTGTAGAACATGAACATGGCATCAGGTTGAAATTTCAGTTATACTATTTTGAAAAGTAACACTTGATAGCCGTGACGTTGCCAAATGAACGATGGTGCTATATCACAGTAATTTATCATACTTATCAAACTACCTACGTACTAATAAAAAAAATTATATTGCATTTGGGTTATTTTTATACTTATATACGATATTGCTAATCTTTTATGCTAATCTCATGTTCTTATTCTATGAACTCTGGCAATACTTCGTTAGAAAATTTAAAATTTAATTAAGTAAGCTAATACAAACGTTATGTATTGTTTTTGATTAAGGATATGTTAATTTGTACTACTTGTAAACATTTAATCTTCAACTTTTATGAATAATAGAACCATTTTTGAAATACCGTAATTATACACACATATACACACACTTATATACACACACATACATACATATATATATATATATAGATTTATAAAAAATAATAAATATAAAATTGAAAAAATTATAATTGTATTTTCATAATATATATCTTTGTTTTCATAATACTTATGACGAAAATTATTCGCATATGAAAAAATCCAGATAATAATTTTATTTAATAAAGGTTATACATAATAAAAACAGATTATAATTAGTAATATATTACTAAATGTACTTTTATCTCGCCACTGAATTATTTTATAACTATGTTAACCTTTAACATTTGGAAGCATACTGATAAATGTTGATAACATAGGAACATTAACTCAATTTTTCAATTAAAAAATTCCTTTGAACTTTGACTTATATATATATATATATATATATATATATATTTATATACTATTATTTATTCAGGAATATTTGTAAATAACTACAAGTTCGAGTATATTGCTCAGAATCCCATGTGTATATTTTATCAGTTTGTATATTCTCTGAATGTTTAATTATATTATTTATTTATAAAATAAACATTTCTTAAAATGAATGTACAGACAGTATGTTGGTTATCCCTATAAGAAAAAACTTAGTTTTATTCTAAAACAAAAAAGAATTTTATTATAATATTAAATGATTAGCTATACTTCTAAATATAAAATTCTTCACTTTTTACAAGCAGTTTTCACTCCCTTGGAAAACCTAAGTAATTTTCTGACAAAAATTGTTCAAGAATAGGTTTTTGATCATTTTTAAATGTTACTTATGTGCATTTTATAATTATGCCATCATTCGCAAGGCATTAACTGTACTATATAGCCCTGAGAAAAATAAACACATACTTAAGTTAGACATTTCTTATATTAATATCATTTTTTTTATTTTTTCTGAATAATTTTGTTAGTATTTTTTTTAATATTTCATCTAATAGATTTTTTATTTTTTATTCATAATAGAATAATTATTATTGGTAAGATAATTATTTCATACATAAGAGAAATGAATTATTTTTACTATAAGTATTATAGTAAAAAGAATTTTATTATAGTATAAGAAATAATTTATTGAATAATATATTGAATTAATTGAACGAAATGAATTCAAATCATTGTTAATTTAATTTTTCGACGAATACACGAATAAAAAAGAAACAATGACAAACACATCCCTGTTCGATAATAAATATTTTCCGAATTTCCTATAAAATATTTTCCATATGCATGCATGGCGAGCATATTGGCATAATAGCATAACGAACTAATGAAAACACTTCATCAAAATATTGGGGCCACGATTGTGCAGTTATTCGCAATTGTAAACAGAGTCATCTAACCGACCAACCGTATTACGTGTAATACGAAACGCACGAAAATAAATAAATATTTCTGTAATAATTGCATTTGATTTCGAATCACGTACTGCTTGAAACAGACGAAATAAAAACGTTACAAATTAAAATCCTATGATAATTTCATCGTATTTGATTATGAACGTCACGTGTTGAATTTAAAAAAAATACATTTTGACAATAAAGATTATTTGATGACGATCGTAAACTATAATGATCTTGGAATGGATACTTTTAATTTAATTACTAACGACTAGCTTTAAAATTTTCATTACTACTTTGAAAAGTAAGATTATATATATATATATATATATATATATATATATATATATATATATATATATATATATATTAATGAATATAAAATTATTTATTCATACTGTTTCTCGTTTATGTTATGTATTCTCATACATAATAATAAAATTTAATAGAAATACATTTTTTTAATAATTGATCTCCTAGAAGGTTGACTAAATCATTTTTGTCACCGAATACCAGAAAAACATTAATGATAATAGATAAGAAATAAAAACTTTATTTTGTCACATGACAAATAGTGTGATCTGGGCAGTATAATAAGTTTATTTTTTCATCATGCGATATTAAATGAATCAGAGTTTTATATCACAAAAAAATAATTTTCTTGCATTATTTCATAAAAATCATCTCATTAATTAAAATTTAGTTGTTTTTATTCTATACTTTGTCAATGGAATATTCGTTTTCATTATACAGTAGTAGGCATTCAGCATTCTAAGACTTCATTTGCAATCAAACCGTGTTTTATGTCTAAACCATCTTATTGTAAAAGTTAAGATGTTTTTCATTCAAAATTTAAAGATGATAAATGGATAAATATAATAACAATGTTATAAAATGCATAAGAATACAGAAAAGAAAGATATGTGATTATTTAAATTAAAATAAATGTAAACAATTTTATCTAGAAATTTTTGGAATAATATTTTTGAAAATACGGCAAATTTTACATTCACTAAAAAAGCATTACCTTAAACCATACAAAATATTCTTTCCAAAAGTTCAACAGTAAACCATTGTTCAATTTATTTTATGGGTAGCTTACTTAATTATTTTCTTAATTTTCTAAAGAAATATTGCCAGAGTTCATAGGATAAGAATATGAGATTAGCATAAAAGATTAGCAATATCATATATAAGTATAAAAATAACAAAAACGCAATTTTATTTTTTTTATTAGTACGTAGGTAGTTTGATAAGTTTGGTAAATTTTTATTATATATTTCATTGTTTAAGTGTGCGTCGACAACTAAGGTTATTAAGGTCAATTTGTTTATGGACATTTAGTTGATCATAATATCATTATTAATAGAGCATAAAAAAAGATCTGAAGGAAAATCAGAGACAGATAGTCTGTACCTACATTCTGAAAGAGAAGGAATATTTACTGAAATGCACAGAACTTTATCGATGTAAAAGAAAGAGTACGTGTAACACAGTACAGACGTCAGAAGTGAAACTTCTTTACCGTCAGTTGAAATGTAAAGTGTTTTAAAAGCAAAGTACCATACATAATAAATGAATGGTTTCGTTTTTGTTTATTGTAATTTTTTGAATCAGTGTAGAAAAGAGGACAAAAGGTGGAATTTATTTAAATAAAACTTTAAATAATACTTAATAATTTAATATATCAAAGAATGCTATGTTGAAACCCCGTGTCGATCGCTTAAGCCGTTCACGCATGAGTTATCTTCTCTCACTATTCCCCGGCCAAGTCGTAATAACTAACGTCGCGTTTTTTCATCCCGGCCTTGAAAATTTACTCCCAGTGCTGTTAAAGAAGTTTCACTTCAAAAATGACAATATTTTAATCATTCTGATATATTTTTTGTCCTGTTTGACATAGAGATTTATTTATGAAATCTAATAAAATATCTTAATATAATATAAATGTATAA
>CM068314.1:45467786-45477786 GCA_034766995.1 Acanthacorydalis orientalis
AACTTTTTCACTGTGTTAGGATTTTAATCTTTCTCCAAAGCTAAATAAATTTTTCTCGCGGCTTTGGCAGCATTTTTTACAACTGGAATGCGAAAAGTATGCAATACCTAATATGCTACTTTTCTGAGGCCATCGTGTTAACTTCTGTTTGTGAATTTATGTCAACTGATGAGCTAAAATATATAGTGTTTTAAATGTTAAAGTTGGTACTTGAAACTACTAAAATGAAAAGAAAATATTTTAACTCAAAACAGTGTTTTTAGTTGATTCCGTTTAAAGTAATCAAATTATTTCTTATACTTAATACATTATAAAATGAGAAACATTTAAAAAAATGTAATATTATTTTCTGATATCACTTTAAAAATAAGTGAACTATGGCGAACAATCAGCAATTATAATAAGTTATATTTATACAATTAGTAATAATATAATAATGAAAATTTTTGAAAGTTTAAAATTTATTTATTTTATTTATAATTAGTATTCGTTTATATATATATATATATATATATATATATATATATATATATATAACACTTATATAGAATAACAACTGTGACGTAACACATTCTCAACTGATTTTCTATATATTTTTGTTATTTGAATGCTTTCCATATAGTAAGTATAACTTAGTTTCCAATTAAAAAGTGCTTCCTAATGACTAATTGCTAATTAAACTGTTTTTTCAGAGAATATTTTTATATCATTTCATATTATTTATTTTTAATAAGAATAAAATTCACAATTCAATTTTCAAATCAGATATTATTTCAACTTTGTGTTTTTTTTTTTTATTGAAAGACAAGAAAAATATTTTTATTAATAATATATATATATATATATATATACATATATATGAAAATCAATAAAATGGTGAATAACATGATGATAAATTGAGTTATTGGGCTATACAATTATTGACAGTTTTAAATGAAAATTTACTCACTTTTGGGCCAGGATTAAATTTATGATATACAATCGGTTACTAGTATTTTATACGCGAGTAGTGAATGTTTAATCTATATATCGGTTTTATGAGAAAATATTGTCATTTGTGTATATAAAACTGTAGGATGTGTCTTTTATATTTTTATATATCTTTTATAAAAGGTCGATTGTTATTAATTTCATACATATCACTGAAGCTTAGAAACATTTTTTTTTAATAAAACCGCAGTATTTATTCTGTTGTATATTAAAATTATATTCGTAAATGAATTATTTTTTTTTTGAACATTTAAAATCTTAAAAGAAATTAAATTATATAGGATTTTCCAATAGAAACGCAATTTTAAGAGTTTATATTTCACAGATATCAAACTGACAGCTCTATTTTTGACATTTGTTTTTACATTGCATTTTTTGTTATGGATTATATAGCAAACAACGTTTTTAAATAATACAAATGTATTATGAAAATGGTCCTTCTATAAAAAATACATTTCTTAAATTATGTGATATTTATTCTTGACATACTCGTCCATCTGAATCAACAATTTTTCGATTAATGAGAGTGACGGTGACTGTTTAGTATGCACTTTCATAAAACTGCCGAATCTGGAGTGAAGAAAATCCGAGGGTGATCGTTGAGAAGCCACTGCATATAGGAAAAATAACTGTTTGGTGCGCACTTTGGTCCAGTGGAGTCATTGGTTTTTAGTTTTTTGAGAATCAGACTGGTAAAGCGATTACTGTGAATGAATAAAGTTACCGAAACATGATAACCAATTTTTTGTGGGCAGAATTGGATAATACTAATTTGGAAGACATGTTGTTCTATCAGGGTGGTGTAATAAGCCACACAGCTGGCGAAAGAATAGATTTATTGAGGACAAAATTTCCTGGTCGTGTTATTTTCAAAAATGAAGAAATTAATTGACTACCTAGATCCTGTGATTTAACACCACTAGACTACTTTTTTTGGGATCACGTTAAATGACAGATGTACCCAAATAATCCTAAAGTATTTTCCGACCTAAAATAATTAATCTGAAGAGTAATTGGTGACGTAGACATCCAGTTATGTAGGGATGTTATTGAAAATTTTAACTAATGAATTGTTATTTGTACAAAACACTCGGCAATCACTTATACGCTATTATTTTTGACTAACAAATGGCATACCCCCAACTATTATTTTCATTAAAGAAACTTTTAGTTTCAGCGCGAATTGTGTTTCATTTAAAATTAAAAAAATGTTTTCTTATTAGAAAACTGTAATTATATGGTTCCAATTTTAATTTTCTGTCCATAATATTTTGTGTTAAATTTTATCTGACTGCGCGCACAACTCAAACATTAGTAAGTATAAGAAGAATCTAGTGATATGATACGACCATCAGTTGTAAGTTGACTGCCATAACAGTTCGTATCTAAAAGTCATTTCTTTGGAGAGTTAAAGTAATTTTCTTTGCCATGACGATTTTTAAGGTGGAACTGATTGGAGAGCAGTATGTAATAATAAACTATTATAAACATTTAAGTAAATATAAACATTTTAGTATTTAAAAATGACCTTTCACGAAGATACTTTGAGACGGCTCATGTGTTTTAAGCGGTACAGAGGCTTTAAGGTAGTCAGAATTTCAATTAAAAGTGATTAAAGATGGATAGACCTTCAATTTTTAAAACTAATGAAAAGCTTATCGAAATTCGTAATATTTCCTGTATTGATTGACAATTGACTGTTAGAGAGGTTGTAAAACAAATATGAAAATTATACAGTCGTTGCTTAAATATTTTAACCAATGGTTGGTATGAATCGTCTTGTGGCAAAGTATGTTCCGCCTACACCTCATGCTTCATTTCTGATTCCGAATTTGTAGTAAAAAATAGTCACACTCATATTACACACACCATACTCACTTGACTTTGCCGCGTGTGACTATTTTGTTTTCAGTACTAATAATATCCCGTTTTTAACGATTGAAGAGATAAAAGTATATTCGGAGCCTGATCTAAGTTTAATTCTTAAAAGTGCCGAGAAAAGAAGTGCTTCCAGAAGAGAAAACGACGTTAGAAACGATGTGTAGCTGTAGCAGGTAACTGTTTCGAAAAAAAATTTAATTTAGATTTTTTTATAAATAAAGTTTTAAGATGCTAGTCTGGATGTTTTTTAATCAAAACTTATAGTGTTATAATATACGTGTATAATATTATATATACATATATGTATATATATATATATATATATATATATATATGTATATGTATACATATATATATTTATATATATATATATATATATATATATTACGACGAATGAAATGAACAGTAGGTCTCTCTTTTTGGTTGATACCCTCTATTCTACTTTCTTGATCCTACATTCTAATACATTGCTATAAAAAAATCTGACAAGAGTCACATAAATAGCTGTATTTACTTTAAAATGGTAAAAGTTAATCATTATTATTGCAAAATAAATTCTTATCAGACATATACGATTTTTATTTCGTTATATTTAAAACAATGTAGTCAGGTGGTTAGTTGGTAAGTTAGACGACCGACTGTCTGTCGCCAATATAATTTTAAATTTATGATATTCAAATGATTTGAATTTGCTACTTACTATGTATTTCTTATTTATCTTAATTAAAATATTTAGTATATAATTTTGACACTAAATCTAAATTGCTTAAAAAATATTTTTTTCAATCACTCATAAATCACAATTTTTTTTAGTCAAACATGCTCAATAAATGATTATTGATCATTTGTGATTGTTGCTCGTATGGGATTTAAATATGATGCTAATATCCGCAGAGTGTTAAGATTTCTTTGTACTTTACGGCTCTGGGGGGAGGATGAAATCGATAAAAAATCCGCGTAAGAAAGAATTATAAATTATCAATAATCATTTAAGAGTGCATGTCGCATCAGAATAAGTTCTGATGGAAGTCTATTTAGTCGGAAATATTACAACAAAAATATTTTGTTTTAAAAATCATTTATTTTAAATAAAGTAGTGAACTAAAGTAAACTTAGTAGTGAACTTAACTAAAGTAGTGAAACTAAATAAAAGTACTTGAATATATAAATTAGTTTATATATATATAATATATGTATATATATACAAGTAATTAATATTATTTATTTCATTTAAAAATATATTTATTCAAAAAGTTAAACAATCGTGTAGTAAAAGCCACAACCAACTATCTCTAATGTAATAAATGAGTGAATATGAAACTTTCTCTATATTAAAAATGTGTTATTTCTTTTATAACGTACAATCTTATATATATATATATATATATATATATATATATATATATATATATATATATATATATATATTTCTGAAAAATCTCGTTACTTCAAGTTGTGATATGTAAACTTCCGGGAGAGTTATTTGTGATACTCGCTTGACCTGTGATATTATAATCTCCGTTCTATAAAATATATATTTACTTTTTATGTTATGTCAAGTTCATTTTTATATAAATAATATTACGTATGTGTTTTATGATTTCGAAATTCAATTGTATTTTTTGTATCTTCACGCGTTGATTTTTTACTAGAAAAATAAATATCTTCTCTACATTTGTTATTATTTTTATCTATGAATCTCTACTTATATTATTGACTCAAGGGTATATATCTATTTACCTTTATATATATATATATATAATACAATTCTCAATTTTTATGTTTAACTGGTACTATTGTATAACTTTCTAACGTGATTTTAGATTTATGGTAACAAAGAGAATGGTTTACATAGATTTGCGATAGCTCTTATTAAATAAAATTATTATTGAGAGAGACAAGAACTATTTATTTTTAGATTTTATCAGTACTATTTAAGATAAATCGTTAATTCATATATCCTGTACTAATAATATAAACATGTATTTATATTTTAAGTTATTTCTTTCTAACTAATATATATTGAAAATAATATTTTTTTAATGATTTCAAAATAAAATGTACTATAAGAAACTTTTTTATATTAAACTGTCTCTTTTTCTAAATTAAACATATGATATCTGCAAATAATTTTATTTTTACATATTTATCTACTAGTTTCAATTTTTTATTTAATACAATTTATAATAATTTTATTTTCCCACATTAAATAAATTTTGATGAAAATAATACCTAATTTATTTTATACATAGTCACAATATACAAATAAATTATTTTAAGTTATAAATAAGCTATTACTTTTATTACTAAATTTTAGAATTTGTATTACACTATTTAAGTATTTATGATCATAAGAAAATAAGAATATTTCCTTGTTTTTTCATTTTTAAAAAACAATGCATACTTAAATAATTATACAAATTGATAAAAAGTAACTTAAACCTATTAGTCATTGATATACAGTATAATTATGGATATAAGTATTGATATATATATATATATTATATATATATATATATATATATATATATATATAAATAGTATGTAGTATTAATAAAGAATACAAAATTTTATTACAAATTAAATTAAATAAATATTTAGTCACAATAAAATAATTATTTTAAGTATTCATTTTCATGGTGTTTTCAGTAAATAATTTTCATATATATATATATATATATATATACATTTATATATATATGTATATATTAATATATATTTATATATATATATATACATTTATATATATATATACATATATTAATATATATATATATATATATATATATAAATATATATTTATATATATATGATTGAAATTATAGAACACTTACACATGATGTAAATGACGTATCCCTAAAAGAAGTCGTAGACGGGAAACCCGTGATTTTAGTGTCCACTTACAATACATGTATCATTTTATAAACATTTAATATTTAACACTAATTTAACTTTTTACGTAGCAATAATTTTTTTTTAAATATTGTAATTAATTATACTTGAAGAATAAAGAGAAGTTATCAAGAAAAAAATATACATTTATATTATGCTACTTTACCTTTAACTACTGAAATTTCTTATTAAATTATAGTCTTAATTTGAACTGATAAATATTGTACGCCATAATAAAATGGTATTCAATCAAAATTTTCATATAATTTTATCTTTGTTATCATTTTTTATTTTTACGTACTGTAGGATAACACCTGTAGATACACACACAAATATATATATATATATATATATATATATATATATATATATATATATATATATATATATATTGAAATAGAAATGGTATCAATTTTCCAAGCACTTTCTTCACATGCAATATTTCTATTTCGTTATATTTAAAACGATGTAGTCAGGTGGTTAGTTGGTAAGATAGACGACCGACTGTCTGTCGCCAATATAACTAATAATTCAACAACGCTTGTAAATGTTCACTTCTAGTTAAGAAATATATTCAGTTTTTGTCATAAATAGTAAGTGATTTAAAATAGCTTTCATTATAAACTTATAGAATATTTTCAATTTAATAGAATTTATAATATATGTTAAATTATATGCTTTAAAATTATAATACCTTAGAATTTAAATAAATTTTTAAATTGTCTAATTGTTTTATTAATCGTTTTAAGAATAAAGATTAATTTCTGACTAAGTTTTTATAATTAATTACAAAATGTATTTATTTAAAATCTCATATATGTACAGTTGTTTCCCTTTAATAAAGGATTGATATTTATTTGCATTTTTTTCTAACATTTTTTTAAAAATGAACACGAAGAAACGAATAAGGATCAATCAGTTAGCTAATATTAATCTTCACATTCCTATGATAAATAAAATATTTATTTATTATATAAATAAATAGAAAGAAATTTTTTATTCAACAATCCAAATTTGCAATATTTTTATTTCTTAAGTTAGATAGAATATAATTAAATGTTATTATTTAGTTAAATATATTTTTTAAATGGTGACGTATTAGTATTATAAAAGAGTAAACATTATATATAAAATTTTTACCTAAATGAGCATATTAATATGCTTTTTTTACAATAATAGAACTTGTACTCACATACTTGACAATCGATTACTTAATTATATAAGATAAAAAATATTAACTTAGATTTAAATCAATAATTAATTTTGAAATGACAGTTATAACTCAATTCTTTATAACATCCATTTATCTCACATATGATTGTGAATTTTCTTCTTTCTCTCATATTTTGTTTATTTTTTCTTCTGATTTGAAGTAGGCTAGTAAGAAGGTGCTTTCGTGGTCATTCTGGAACTGTATTTATTAAACTACGATATGCGGCTCCGTCGAGGGCCACGAAAAACACTCCACAATATGGGAAATTCTCGATCCACGAGATCACCTATCTATATTTGCACTACGCGAATTGAAAGCCCCAGGGTAAGAAAACGTTCTAGAGGGAAGAATAAGTGTTCTTCCGTTAAATAATTTAGGTCCGCTTGAAGTTTTCAATTGCTTTTAGATCTGATATATTCAAGAATTAATTGTTTGGGCAAGAACGTAGTGTTCATAATTATTAATAAAAAAATTGTTTTCTGTGAGAATGTATTTAGGCCATCTTTGAAAGCATTTTTTACTCTTCAGCTGTGTTTTGATTAAGAAAATGATAGCAAATCAATTTGTAACTTTTACAATTGTCAGAATCAATAATCTAAAGAATTAACAATCCTAACACAGTCTATTTTGTTACATAGTTATCTATATGATAGTTTTAATTGTGGAGCACAACAAAATTCAATTTGCAGTACATTTTCGAATTTTTAAGGAGATTTCTCAAATAATTGTTAACTGAATTATTAAATAAATTTAAATAATTCGAAAGCAATACAAAACAGTACAAAAGGACAACTAAAAAACTAAATAAGTCAACAAAAATAACGAAAAAAATAATATTTTCTCTGTATATTTTATTACACCGCTATTTTTAAGTAAAGAATTATGAATTTTCTTTATTATTTGCAACAGATTTTTAATAATTATTAGAAATAATCTATTTTAATTAAAGAATTACAAGTGTAAAAAGTACACACACCATTTTTATTGTTTTTATATTATATTAAGTTATTTATTAACGAGATTGTAAACTATGAATCTAATTACAAAAAAGAAATTTAAGTCAAAAAATATATTTATAGTTGAAACATTTTTACAAATATTTAGTTTTAAAATATCCAACGATAAAATATATGTGTCATTTATTTTATAATTTGTTTCAATTGAGAAGTTAAAATATTCATTTTGTTATTATTTTTCATTATATTAAACATTCTCCTTTTATAACTATATAAAAAAGAACAACAGTCAACTTTATAAAAGTGTTAGAGCATTGACAAAAGGAACTCAGTACAAAGTACGGGGTTTTGCAAAGCGGGCAGTAGCAATGTTCGCGATATTGAAATGCAAATAGCATTCAATGTACACATCGTTTTCGCTTTGAGTTGCAAATGTTAGGTGTTTTGCATGCATGTGTAGAGTATATTGATGCGTTTAAGTACACATTTACTATAGACAGTATACCTATCAATAACAAAACCTGGTGATATTTTGTAGATTCATTTAATAACATGTGAAACTGTTTTGTTCGGTGATAAATACTTTGAAAGCTAATAAGATTTTTTTGGTATTAAAATTTTAACCATAAAGTAGTTGAATAGAAATAAAAATAAGAAAAACATTGAAATTACATATTTGTTTGGTAAGAATTAGAGAGGTAAATTATGACTAAGAAAAATTCACTTTTTATAAAACTATATATATATCCATATATACATATATATATATATATATATATATATATATATTAATATTTATATTTATATAGTTTATAGTTTAAAGAACCCGTTGTAAGAAATAAATCTTTTTACAAGAATGTTTGTGTGGACATACTAACATATATATTGTATATACATAAATCTATGACATCGACTTATTTATTTAATACGGTGCTTCAATGATACCCAAATATGTTTATTTTTTCGTTCGCTCACATGTACTTGCTTATAATAGCCAAGTGGGCAAGCGCAGCGAGCAGGGGGTGAATCCCTATACTATATATATATATATATATATATATATATATATATATATATATATATACAACAATTACAAGCAAGAATATAAAATTCCTAAATTTTGATAAGTATATAATTAAAATAGTCTATGATATAAGTTGAAATAAATGAGAAACATATCAATGTTTCTTTTCACATTAAGTGAAAAGGTGTTATGTAAATATCTCCGTTTTAATCTATAACTTAATTTATATATTATTATACGAGGCTTTTAAATATCATTAAATAAAAACAAGAGAAATCTAATTGAGAAAAATAATGTATACATATATATATATATATATATATATAATAACTCGCCTAAAGTAAAATTTAAAAATTAAACTTTTACTTTTCAAAAAAGCTTTCAAGTATTGTTTTCTAAAACCGTCAAGATGTTCTTATTCAGTGTGAAAATCTGTTAAAATAATATCGCTTATCTGAAGATTTGAAGGATTAATGATATCTGTAACGGATTTATTCAACTGAATAAAAAATAAAGACAATTTTTTACTCTGCAGTAAAAAAAAACAACAGCAGAAAAAAACAAATTGAACCGTTTTTACATTTCCATTTGTGGTCGAGACCTAAACTGTTTCAGTGGTAATTCTTGCATCCGTCTTAATGTCGAATTGAAGGGTGAGCTGTGGATATAATAGGGTCTATAAATACTATACCGGTATCTGAGACATAATTGCCCACGAGTCGATTTGATGGCATGCTCCCTCACTGTTACCACCCTTGATACACTAAACAGTTACGAGAATGGGCAAGTTAATGTGTTTCAATTACAGTCTTCAGTATTGCAAACAGATGGCCTCTAGTTTAGCGTTCGCTTATGTAATCAAGGGCCGCTTGTTCTCCCTACAACTCAGGATTTATATGGAAATTAGACATTGCGTAGGTATTATTTACAATCAATTTACGAAATACATGAAGCTGTGATTTACTATTATGAAAGAAAAACAATACAAGTAGTTATATATAAGAAACAAATTTCTTAATATATAAATGCATATACATATTTATA
>CM068314.1:45482786-45525286 GCA_034766995.1 Acanthacorydalis orientalis
AATAATACGTTTGAATTAATATTGTTTTGTCGATGTTAGTTCTGAATATATACACTCATTTATGAGTGTACATATAATTATATATATATATATATATATATATACAGACACATACACACAAACATGTATATATATATACATGTATATATATATATATATATATATATATATAAATACAAAATTTTAATTTTAAATTTCTGTTTGGAGTTAGGTAAATTTTTTAATGCAGAATGATTTCCTGAAAAATATTTTTTTAAAAAATATATCTATTTGTGTACATCCATTTTTTGTTTAAAAAAAGAACATAAACATCGATTTTCATCAATGAATTGTTCTTTTGCGTCTAAAATAACAGATTTTTTCTGTTCAAAAATTTTCAATAAATGATCAGTGATAAATTTTGTTATTACTTATTCGTAATTTAGTTGTTGATCCACCATCCTTAGAGTGCTAAGGCACAGGAACATCTCTGAACATTGATGACTAGTTATAAAATATAAATTAACGATAATGATTCTAGAAATACGTTAAAATAAATTAACTAAATATTTTTTTCTTTTGATTGGAAGTTTTTGTTTAATTTTCTATATAAATTTTAAACCCTATAAATACTTATTTGTTATGTAAAATGTATATCAAAAACGAATTTCGTACTTCACTGAAAAAATAATAAATAAAATTTAACAAATATTTTTTTAAAGTATTTACTTTATTTTTTAAAACAAATTAATGATACATTACAGGTACAAATATTTAATACTGTATATATTTCAAATAATATCAATATTGAATACACCTAACATTGTAATTATGATTTGAAATTCGTAACACTGACCTTCATATAATAACAGACAATTGCGATGACCACAAAAATACACGTATAATGAAATGTTCCGAAACTGATTTTCAGTCAAGGACTCGTGTTGCCCAAAAGAGACCGTAACAATTTACGTTGAAACGTGAAACCTTAGAATCGTCGCTTTCTGAACGCCAAACTTGTCCTTTCACAAACAAATTAGTGCTGCATGGTTGGTTGGCTGCTTGCTTGCCTTCTTGCTGCGCGTATTATGTTCATGGACATTTAAGTTGAACTACTTTTCAGTCAGTTTCGTCTCACCCCATCGACGCTTTGAATCGACGACGTTAGGGTTATTTCGACACTGTCACTTTTGAAAATTTTATATAACAGTGGCGGATCATTTAATATAATTTTAATATTTTTATTTTTATTAAGATCAAATTATATTTTTAATTAAAAGAAATCAAATCAGATCAATAATAAAAGGTATATAGTTTATAATTAAAATAATTCACTACATATTTTAAATTTATTATATATAAATTTTATTTCATTCTTAAGAAATATTTTGGTAAATAAATTGATAAATATTGAAATAAAAAACTAATGGCCTTACAATTACTTTATCTCTTCTACCTACTTTATTTAATATACACTAAAAGTTACCATCACATAACTAGTAATTTTATAATTATAAAAAGTATAATATTTTTACATCAGTAATGTTTATTGTAATTGTTCTTTATTTCAGTATATCTCTTTATATATTTCTATTAGTATATAACCCGTCAATATTGACAGGAAAATAAAAAGAAACATAGAAAGAAAAAAATGTTTAATGGTTTTTACAACATTATATATTTAAACATAAAAAGTACCTAAGAACGAAACTTAATGAATTAACCTTGAAACCTATGAGCTGACAAAGCAAACATTCTCGTCACCATAGATATTCGTCAATTTATCCACAGGACGAAAAATGTGTGTTTTTATATATAAGAAGATTTCTTTTATTTCGACCCATGTCAAATGGAAAGCAAACTCTAAGAGTACAAATATCTTTTAGAAAATAACAAGTGAAAAATATATTTTATTACATTATACTTTATAGATTTAATTATTAATAATTTATTTTTAAAATCTTGAACTGAAATTTAACTTTAACTTTAAAATCAACTTGAACTTGAACTTGATGAACTTGAACTTTAAAGTCTTACTAATTGAATTTGTCTTTAAAGAAAAATAGACTAGAATATAAATGCAAATTATTGACGTCAATATAAATTTTTATTATTAATATTATATATATATATATATATATATATTCATTTTTCTATTAATTTATTATAGCTACATACAGTTATAAGTACAATTTGAGAAAATATTTGTACAAAACTTATAAAATTTATATATATATATATATATAAAAACTATTTTATTTTTAAAGAATCTTGCTTATTAATTTTAATTTTTAGAAATGAATTCTTTTTCAGTCCACAAAACAATTCTTTGCTAATCAAAAATATTCAATAAATCATTGATATCATTTTTAATTGTAGTTTATGCGTATTTCGATGGCAATCATTTTCAGAGAGACAAGTACAGATAAATAATTTTCTGTACCTACTCGTATATGTTAAATTCTAAGTTATGACTTTCATAAAGAATATGGTTTAGTATATATATATATATATATATATATATATATATATATATATATATATATATATATTTAAGATCTCTAATTCCCTACAATATCAATATTCTCTTTTCCAGGAATTCAAATTTCAAATGACAACAATATTTTAAACCCTAGTCAGTGTTACCTGATAGCAAATGTTAATTATGGTATCGAAGGAGACAAATGCACCAAATAGACTTCTACGTACCTTAATAATTATTGGTTTTCACATGTCTCGGATTTTTTATTTTCTTTTTTCAATAGAGAGAGTACAGATAGTTTTAATTGATTAAGTCTGTTTTGCTTTTGGAATTGTAATGGAGTATCTGCGTTTCATCTTGAGACCAATAAGAAGTGAAAGGTAGTCATAGTTAAAGGAAAATTGTTTTATTTTTATACTGGGTTTTTGACTTGATGCTATGAAAATTACTCCTACACAACTTTTTTATTAATCCGCGAGATCTTTTCTCCCAAAATACAGAACAAATACCGAGCGAAAAAGCTCAATATTTGAGTACCTTAATTCGATTATCATGTCTCTTGGATCCTGGTTTTCGATAGAAGGTGAAACATTATTCGTAGTTCCCGACAAATACACTTCTTGCATTTGATCAATAAAGATCCAGAGTGCACATCAAGGTACACTTTTACTTAGTTTTATATATATATATATATATATATATATATATACATATATATATATACTTTGAAAAAGAGAGTAAATATTTACTTTTATCAAACAGTTATGTTTATTACTGGCTTTTTTTATATACCAAAACCACGGTTTTCGTTGTTAATTGATACCAAAGAACGCCGATCCAAATCGAAATTTTCTATTACATACATAGTATTTCTGTAAAACTTCTTTTAATTCGTTTCATCGAAATAAACAATATATATATATATATATATATATATATATATATATATATGTATCATGAAAACTAAAAATTTAGCCAAATTGAAATGCATAATGATTTAAATTTAAAATAATAATCTTTATTTCATTTATCAATTCTTGATTCTCCTCGAATTTCTCCAATGTTGCTTCGCTGTAAAGTGTTAAGATTTGAATTAAATACACTTTATTAAATACCAAAATGGAGAGAAAAAAATAACAAGATTGATTTACACTAATAAATTTGATAAACTGATCTATCTTGCATAATTAAGATAAAAATACAAATTAAATGAAGAATTATTAAGAAAATGAAAAAAGTAAATGGGGAATTATCGAAAAAATTAAAAAATTCCAGTAACAATTGAAGTTCGAAACGACGTAAACCAAAGTTTTGGTATATTTGAAATTAAAAATAATACAAGTTCATCACTTTGCTCTTTCATAGAATTCTCATAAAAATTTAAAACGTAATGCTTGTCAGAAAACGAAACTATTCAGTTTATTTGAATGTTTATAGAAAAATTAGACTATATACTCGTATATATATATATATATATATATTTACATATATATGTATATATATGTATATATATATATAATGTATATATACATTATTAATTATAATACTTGATTTGTTCCATCCCTGTACATTTTTTCAAAGAAAAGAATATACTTTCTAATAATCGTTTTTAAAACGTTTCAAATACATCTTTGTTTAAAGAAATAGTAATATAGGCAAATAGTAATATAAAATAGTAACAAAAAAGTTTTTAAAAATATTTAAATAATATTTATTAAAAAACAATTTTAATATACGAATGTATTTCAAGTATATTTGTATAAGAGTTTATTGTAATTATAAAAAATGGATACAATAGTAGAAAAAGAGCTATTAAAATTACACAATCTTTTGATTTATTTTTAAAAAACATATAATTTATTTGAAAGAATCAGTTTTTAGATTTAAAGTAAGACACCAAATGTTAAGAATAACCTGTTTATTTTAAACCGATTTTTACAATAATATTAATCATTAGTATATGATATCCACTTTTGATCAAAACGTTGCGAAAAAATGAAAACTATTTATGAGTAAGAATATATTTTCATTGAATTTATTGGAAAAAAGTGATAGAGACCTTAAGTGGTATATTTCAAGAAACATAACACAAATGTTTCCAGCAGAGTAACATCGTTAAACTAAGTGTATCGCTACCTAGGGAAACTCTTAGACGGTGACATATCCATTAGTCTATGAATATATATATATATATATATATATATATATATACACATGTATACATACATATATTCATACATGCTTTTATACATATATACAAATAATACAAGTTTTTGATTGTCGTATTTTAAAATGATAAACAACATTGTAATATCTTAAGGAAATTTGGGATATAAAACCGACGTGTATACATTTCTTATTAAATTTATTTTTATAAGAATATCTATCTACCAAAAATTATTGTGTACATTGATTTATATATATATATATATATATATATATATACATATATATATATATATATATATATATATATATATATACATATATATATATATATATATATATATATATATATATATATATATATAATCATTATTCTAATAAGTTCTTAATTCATTAAATTATAATCAGATTTTACTAGTTTCGTCTAACATGAATAATGATTTATGATAACGTGGAGACGAATTTAGTATACTTCGACTCGTGAGAAATACGTTGAAACATGTATGTTCAAAATGTTACAAATTACATGAAAATCTTAGCGAGAAAACTTAACATTTATTAACGTTGTAGACAAGTGTATAGAAGATTACAATCGTAAATCATTTTTAACTAGCTAATCCGCAAAAAGTTAACTTAAGTCTGTCTAATAGTTATTTATTAGATTTTATTTAGTACTTTTCTTAATACACAATATATTATAAGCAGAAGTCTTACAATAATGCATTAAATTTTAATTTGTTAATTATTTATACGAGTATTGTATAATTTATATTAGATTAAACATAAATAAAATCGATTAATTTTTTGATTAATCTACTGTTAGTTTCCTTTAAAGGAAATATATATATATATATATATTATATATTATATATATGTATATATATATATATTCTCATATAAATGATACAGAATTTAATTATCTTTATATTTTTCTATAAACGCAAATTATAAATCATTTAACAGAATTAAAATAACAGTCATTAAGTTCTTTATAGACATCAAATAAAAAACGTATTATATAGGAATTTCATTTTGATGTTTAATAAAACCTTTGATACTTCAATATTTCATTTTAATGATTGACTTTGATGCCCATGATTGACTTCATGGGCAGGTATACTTGTTATATTTTTTTATAAAACTTATTTTAAAATTTATATCACAAATTATTTATTGCAAAAATTTTAACAGTATAGTAATATATTTCCAATTAAACATAAATTCTTATTAAGAATAAATAAAATATCTATTTATAGTAATAATTTTTCATTGGTATAAATGTAATTGATACACGTTAAGTTTAATTAAAAAAATAAACTTAACGTATATCTATGTAAATATTGTTAATTACTGATATTTTTTATAAATATTTTTATTGGTTTCAAATTATAATTTTTAAGGAATTTTAACGTCTAAAAAATCAAAATTATTTGATACATATAATAAAAATAATGTCAACATTCTCTACATATATCTTTAATTCACATTAATCGTTTATGATAACATTGAAGTTATCATTGTCCGTTGTCATTCCGGTAATTTTTCTGGCGTATTTTACATCAGAAGACTACCAGAAGATGATTCAATAGTTAAAAATATTTATCGTCGTTTACATTACAGATAACTTATTTAGATTATGTTCAGTAGAGCAATAAATTGAGGTTATGTAAATAAAAACTTGTATAAAACATAGAAGAAATAATTATTTTTATACAAAAATTTACAAACGTGACTTTTCTTACAATTTATATATTTTTTATTTACTTTCGCACATAATAAAAAGCCATATATAAATATATATTATTATAAAAAATGTTATACATAAATTTGAATGAATGAAATTCAGTATATATGATTATTATTATTTAAACTTCTTATTTTATGAAAACAATTTCTATATTCGATATTAAATACTCTTTAAGAATTACAAAATGTGCGAGTTTTAAAGTTTAACGAAAAGAAATAAGTGATATACAGATTACCTTTTAATAGTGTTATGACCTTGTGAAATTAATTTTACTCAAACACTTAATTAGAAACAAAGACGAAAACACGTTTCATATTTTTAATCAGTGTAAAACAAAAACAGCGAATTGCTTGCTTCGTCACTTTACGATATTATTTTCTCGTAAAAAGTAACAACCTCTTCGGAGTTCTTGGTGTTTCGAAACTATTTATCCGCCACTGCTTCATTATACATTTCAGCGAAATTTTTGCGACGCGATAACGCCCTCCAGAATGTTTCAACGTGACCGCCACAGCTTCTGCAACGAACAAGCCATCTTCTCTCACAGGAAAATAACGACAGGCAATAGCACATCTCAGGGCGAGATAATTGGGAGTTTGTTTAAGACTTTACCGAAAGATAAACACATGGTGGAAGCGTGTCGAGGGGCTGAGGTGTTACGTCACAGTCGTCAAACGGTCGATGTACCGAGTTTTTTTGTGAACATGGCGAGATTTTCTGAAAACAACGTAAACAAATTGACAGTTTCGTATAAGATTTTTTTAATAATGAATTTTTATCGTATCTAACACCCACGCGAATTTAGAGATAAAATTTTATACCTTATTATTATTTTTAATTATAATTTACACTTGGGGAAAAATAATTTAATGCACATGTATAATTGAGTAAGTGACTGAAAAGTTTTGTTTTTTTTTTTTCAATGAGAAAATATATAAATACATACTTTCATTAGTAATATTTTAATTAAAATCTATTATAAAACAAAATACTTACAAAATATATATTCGACGAATTTACTGTATTATGAATTCAAGCACGTACGCACACAAGCGTGCACGAAAGCACGCACGAACACATACAAATATATTTGTAAGTTCAACTAATACAAATGCACACTCAACACACATACTAATATATATATATATATATACATGATTTGCGTAAAATTCGTGTACTATGAAAATACTCTTTTATTTTTTTCCCTCTTTTTAATATTTTTATACTCATACACATTATATGTATATATATATATATATATATATATATATATATATATACATATATATATATATATATATATATAAATATATATATACATATATATATATATATATATATGTATTTTATATATTATATATATATATATATATATATATATTTATATTATATATATATACACACATATTTGTTCATGAAAAGTTCTCACAGAAATTTTATTCTTTTTATTAAAAGTTTGAAAATATTTTCTAGTAAATTCTGAAAATAATTTAATTAATCAATATTCATGAAAAATTATCGTAATAAATACTTTTTATTCTCTTAGAATAAAGTACGACCTGTTTTGATAATAAAATTTATTACGTAAGATTATGTATAACTTAAAACTGAAATTATAAGACACTTTTAATGATTTGTTCTTTCAGAATTTTATAAAATAATTAATATTTTTTGTATGTCTTTATTTTTCAATATTGTAACAACTATTTATATTGACAAGAAGTACATAAATGACTAGTTATTTTTAAATAGTTAATAAAGTTAAAATACGTATACATGTTGTTACTAGTCCTCTAAAATATGATCTAGAAATGTATTTTTTTTCCAATGACAACTTGTATTAAACATAATAATACTTTAAGTTATTACAAACTCATTGTAAAAAAATTGATTGAGAAAAATGCATTTTAAAACTCAGATGTTATTTATTCCCGAAAATAAACAAGTTGTTATTAATTACGAATAACAACGTATTAGGTGTACAAATTAATTCGGTGCCTTTTATGTAGAAAATGAATGTTTACAGAAAACTGGAATACATTTCAATCTTCAAAATATTCTTTATTAATTTGCATAAGGTATCTTCATCTATCGGGTAACTGACGAATCCTTTATCGAAAAAAAGATGATAGATTTGAATCGATAAGGTCGCAATGCATTATCGGACCTCTTCTACAAATTTAGCATTTTTTGCATGTTTTATCCATCACAGTATCTCCCCTTAAAGCTGAATAAGTCATTTCTGCTGCTTTGGCAGCATTTTTTTTAACTAGAATGCAAAAGATCTCTTCACAAAACAATATTTAATTACAACATTGATTAAGATATATATATATATATATATATATATATATATATATATATATATATATATATATATGATTTTTTACTAAACAATTAATGTTCAGCAATATTTTACGTTTTCCGGAAATTAATTGCGGTTTTTGTTTTCCGAAATCCAAACTTATTTGTTTCAATGAAAGTGTAATTTCATTGTGTTCATGTGAACATCATTTTAAAGTACATTTTTCAGGCTGTATTTTTGTAACATCAATTTTCGTTTTATTATGAATTTTGCTTCAAATTGGGTTATTGAATTAAAGATGGAAAAGTAGCAAATAAGAGTAAATTTTTTATATGAGTTCGAAACAGGTAGTGAAGCAGTAGAAACTGTTCGTAAACTAAACGATGTTTTTGGTGTGGGTACTTTTAAGGAACGTACGATGCAATGGTAGTTCCAAAAAATCGTGCTGGGGATGAGAGCTTTGAAGATGAAGAAGGTCGTGCGCGAATTTTTTCAGTTCATAACAATCAACTGAAGTCATTAGTTGAATCAAAACCACGCACAACAATTCAAGATCTTGCACAAAAATTAGGTGTTAGTCATCCAACAGTTCTGGATCACTTAAAACATCTAGGAAAATCAAAAAAGAGAAAAATGTATATAAATTTGAAGATAAGAAACCGCAATTATTTTTTTCTTAATCGAATAGTAACTAGAAAATTATTAAACTACGATGTGCTATTATTTTTAATTAAGAGAAATTTATTTATTCATTAATTGGAATTATAGATAGTTAGATGAATAAAAAATTATAATTAATATTGTCATAAAGTATAAAATTATAATTCAAATTACTGTAAGATATATATATATATGAATAAATTCTTTTTTAGTCCCACTCCGTATAAAACAGTTAAAGTAAAACATTAAATCAACTTTGATGCTTTCTTAAATAAGTAAAATGCGTATCCCCAAAACAGAATTCCTAAGAATAATTTATTCAAAATTAACTATTTCCAGAGATATA
Organism: Acanthacorydalis orientalis; assembly: GCA_034766995.1. Classification (NCBI taxonomy): domain Eukaryota; kingdom Metazoa; phylum Arthropoda; class Insecta; order Megaloptera; family Corydalidae; genus Acanthacorydalis; species Acanthacorydalis orientalis. Next base: position 45,492,472 of record CM068314.1, read on the forward strand.
ACGTTTTCATATCAAACATGGCTGACATACCTTCATTTAACTTCATGTTTGTTCAACACTGTTGATAACATAACCACTACGTAGAGAGCAGCCCTCGCTTTTAGCTACAACACAACACTTCATCTTGTATCTCCCAAACCTCCCACTCCTTATCTAATTATTCAACGGTTGCCCGCTTGCACTAGCGAGTTAATGTAATTAAATACTATGCGCCGTGGAAAAACCAACGACAAGTACAAAAGATCTCCCCGCTTGCCCTTCATTGACTCACCAAATCCTTGAGTAAACAATTATTTTCTTAATTAGAAAACTGGGGGTAGTCGTGTGATAGAAAAATTCCTTAATGAGCCACACTGTTTGCATATTGGTTACTGAAAAAAATCTCGATCACGCAAATATAAAATGAATTTCATTTTAGCTGTGTAGTAGTAAAGCGGTTTCATATTTTTAGATTGAAATGACACGAAAAGATAAGAAAATGGTACAATGTTGGTTACTTTGTATCATAAACTTTTATTTTAAGTATTTCGAATAATTTAATTAACATCTTTGAATTTTGGCAGATAAATTAATTATAAAATCAGAAATGAGTTACAGAAATGAGCACATATATTCAAATATTAATTTTTTGAGTTTGTGACTTTTCAGATTTTATAAATAAGTTATACTTATTTTCGAGGTTTTCATAGAAAAATTTTTGATTATGGAACTATTTTTAATTTATTATGTTTCATTTTTATAATAATCATCACTTTATTGACCATTTTTTTTTGTTTTTAAACGGTCTAAATGTTCATTAATTTGGAAGAGTTGTCATTGGTATTAAATATTTATCATTAAGATATATTTAGAAATATAACTTATCAATTATTTTAATATTCGAAAATACTTTCAAAGAAGTTTTAGGTAAGAAGCTACTTATAAATATATGCTTAATTATTAATAATAAAACTTTTTTTTAATCTTATATTTAAAAAAAGTTTTCTTGTAGTTATATATAATTTAATTTTTATATTCCTTTAAATTAGAAAAAAGAATTGTTACTTTTAAGAAGACGAATATACTTCTGTTATAAACTATTTGATGTTTTTTCGAATCTCATTTAATTTATATTTATTTAAGAATTATGAATATTGGAAAATTATGTAAACTTCAAAATTTATATTATGAATTATACATCTTCTTTTTCTTCGATGGCGCTATAGCCCAAATCGAGCCTCGGCCTCCTCAAATTTCTACCTCCAGACATCCTTTTGCCTGGTTGTCCTCTAATTTCTTACTCCTAACATTTCCACTGCATAGTGGTTGTTTTCCGCTAAATACATCCAGTGTCCGAGGCTTACTTTGAGGTTTTGTAATGTTTATTTTTTTTTCGAGGTGGGGTTGTTAGTCACACGCCCAACCCTCTTTTCGCAGGATCATTCTCTCTTTCTAGCTAGCCCTAACCCCTCTCGCCATTGGGGTAATTTGATCTTGAGTGAGGTTACTCAGGATATCAGGATTAACCACTTGGAGGTGAGAGTAGGAATTGGGTAAGAGAGACTATGCGACCCTATCTGGAGCCAGCGTTGCGTGTTACAATTGGACTTCCCTATTTTAACCCCATGAATTATACATAGTAAATGACAACTCCATCATTCGTGGCTTTCTGTATTTTAATTTATAGATATTGCAACTGATATTATCATTTTTTAATGATTGGTTATACAAAAAATATATTTATATTCTTGTGAATGACTAAAAATTGTAATAATTACATTATTGAATGAATTGTCGTAGTAAAACATTTGATTTTTCAACAAAAAGCATGTATTCATTGTTCTTTGAGTTGTTTCTTTAATACGTACCCTAGCTGTTTCAAATAAATCTTATATTATTTTCTTAATAAATGTTCATTTCAAAAGTAATATTCAGGTGACTGTATTTTGCAGATTAAACCCATTTATTCTTTAAAGGGCAAACGTTCACTCCATAAAATACCTGAGGGAGAACTAAGAATAACTACAAATGTTGAATCTAAAATAGGAAATTTTCTTGTATTTTTTTTAGTAAAATATTTATTGGGAAATAATTTTAATTCTAATAATAAATACAAATGTACGATATTTATATTTATCGTATGAAAGAGTAGCGGGTTTCTATTACATCATATTTCTTATTAGATTTATTGAATAAATGTCTTTATTTCTTTATATTTTGGGACTGTCAATAATTTTTATATTTATATAATTAAAATTGTAAAAAATACCTCTTATTTAACATTATTTACTCATAGTAGTATTGTAAGTGATGAAGATTTAATTAATTCTTAAAGTGGTACATTGTTTTAGAAGGTGAAGTAAAAAGTTCTTAATTAGTTGAATTTTATTTTTCAATATTTATCATCATTTAAACTTTTTTTATGAAAAACCTTTTCAAGAAGATTAGTTGAAAATGTTTCAATGTAAATAAAAAAATATTTTTATTATAAATAAATTCATATATAAAGATATATGAATTTATGAATTAAAATTTAAATTTGAATTGAGTTCAATTTGAATAATTTAAGAATACTATAAAAGAGTCCAATAAAAATTAACTATATAAATCACATTAGTAATTTAAACAAAAAAAATTATTTATACAAAATTAAAATACATAAATTATGTTGAGATTTAAGAAATGTGTACTTAAATATACAATTTTACAGTTGTGTAAATTGCAAATAATACACTTCAAAAGATTTCTACTTTTTTAAAGTGTAGAAAACTTGTGAATTCTTTTAGATTTCATTAAAAAATTCCATTTGTAAGAATGTAAAAAAAACATTACGAGTCCAAAGCACTAATTAAAGTTGTTCAAGAACTTTATTTTATGTAATTAATGGAAAAAAGTAATCGTTCCGAATTAGATTTGTTCTTCTGTAAGATTAATTAATATTCCTTTTTAAATAATAGTTGAGGTGATATAACCATTTTATCTATTATTGAAATAATAAAATTACTTTTTTATTTGTATATTTTTTTTTAATATTTTTTTAGTAGAACTCAATTTTTTATTACTTTCATTTCTTATACAAATGAATACTTTTCACCCTAAGAACCAGACCGAAATTCTTCAATCAAAAATATTCAATAAATTATTGATTATTGTTAATATACTTTTATGCGTATTTCAATGGAAATACCATCATCCTCAGAATACCAATAGGATGATGGTGTTGGCATCGAAATGCGTATAAACGATAATAGAAATAAATCAATGCGATTAAAAATTCTTGAACGTAAAATGTTTGTTTTTCGGGAAAAAAATAATTTTCGAAATAAATTAAACTACAGAATCAGAACTGTTTTTATGACTGTCATTTCATTTGAAAAACCAAATCCAAATTCCCAATTATTCAATTATTTATGTACTAATTATATAATTAACAAAGCCTCAGTATTCTTTATTATTCTATTTACTTCCTGATATTAATTAAGTGTAAAATAACTTTATTTTTTTTCTAAATACTGTTTTTTTCAAACATAAATTAATTTTAACCATAAGAATAATAAAATTTTTATAGAGTGTAATAAATTTTATTAAACATTAAACAGGTTTTTTTATATTTTGAAAATCACATTTTTTTGGAATATCAATATCTTCAATAATATAATTAATGAAGATTGGCAATAATAATAAAACACTATACATTGAATTACGATAAACATTAACATCATATAAAAAATGTACTAATATGTATGTCGAAATTTCTTACAATCAATACTTACAATTTATTATACTTTTTCATTAACATTTAGAATTATTTGATATTTTTTTCATGAAATAAAATGTTTTAAGAATATAATAATGAAATTATTTACTTTAAAAAATAATAATTAATATGCATGAATTCGGTGTCTCATATGATATCACAATAAATTAAAAAGTATAAAAGAATTAGAAAGTATATAATATTCAGACTTTAACAAATATTATTGAAAATGTTTAATTTTTATGCTACACTCTTATGCACACTAAATACTTCAAAAATAATTTTAAACTTGTTTTTGATTTAGATTTAAGCTTAGTTGATATCTGTTTTTGTATTATATTCATTTTTGGAAATTTATATTATGTACATAATATTACTGATAATATTTATTCGGATAGTTATATAAAACATTAACTTGAAAATTATATATATATATGTATATGTATATATATATATATATGTTTGTGAGAGAGAGAGTGTATGCATTTATGAATGTATATATGAAAGTTACTTTATTTGAAAGTGAAAAACGTCTCTCTTCTTGAGATCTATCGTAGTGATTTATCACAACCAACGTAGCGAATAAACCTGCGCGTAATTGTTTTTCACAATGGCAACGTTTTGTAGTTAGTGAATCTCTTAAGCTAACTGTTGACCAGTGACTTCGCCATTTGGTAGTTTTATCAGAAAAAGCCAACGTGTAACAGTCATACAGGCAACAGCTTATACCGATATCGCAGGCGAAGAGTTGAGATTTAAGGCTTAATGTTAGTTAATTTGGTTCAAAGAACTGTTGATTCCTTGATAATACAATAATGTGTTTCTTTTACTTTTGATGTGTTGCTTGTATTTAAGAGTTAAATTATATAACATTCTTAAATCCAAATTATAATGATATAAAAAGAGTATTTTTTCATGTCAATTATTTTAAACTAAAAATGAAATATAACGAAAATATACTAATATATACATTTATATATAAACTCATAATTCTGTTAAAAAAACATCAAATTCATTTTATTCTGGTTAAAAATGAAATAATGTATTTTGAAATTTTTGTTCGTTGAATTATATACTTGTGTTATTAACTTTTTATAGACTTGGTTAAAGTTCAACTTCTTTTATTTATTTTTATACGTTTGTCATTATTGCATTAAAATATTATTTATTAAAATAATTTTCAATAAAAAAATTATTTAAATAAAATCGTTTGAAATATATTGGTTCATTATAAAAAGAATTAGGACGGATTTTATTTTCATGAAAATAAAAAGAGAAATAATTTTTAAATTTTTTTAATAATATTTTATACATAAACTAAAAAATTTGTTTCTTCTTATATTTATACATTCTTCTAATATTTATTTCATTCGTTGTTTTTTAATATACTTTTACTATAACACATAAACCCTAAAATTAATATATGTTGTTACAGTTGTTGTTATTGTTGTTACAGAAAATCTGTTGTTATAAAATTATTTAACAGTAAATAATATATATATATATATATGTGTGTGTGTGTGTGTGTGTGATTTTATAATTTAATTGTATTTAAACTGATTGTTATTACTATAAATAAAATTTTTAACTCTGTGATATGTCCATAAACAAACATGACTTTAGTATTGTAATGTTATATTGTTGAAAACTATGTGTATATGTATATATATATATATACCTATATAAACACACACATATATATATATATATATATATACCTATATATATATACCTATATATATATATATATATGCACTGTAACTTGGTAACAAAATGTGAACACCACAATTCAATTAAAACGGTTCCTTAAGCGGCCAGTAGAAGAACAATGCCAATTCAAGCGTTCTGACAACACTATGTTATCTGGACATCAACAAGTTTATAGAGTTGGGCGCTTAGTGCACATCTTAAGACAAATCTCTCATCGGCTTTGTGTACGGATATATATTTAATTGAAGATTTTCATCTAACCATTCGTAGTTCGTAGTAGTCGTACGAGGTGTTAAGTCTGTGGTGAGTTGGTCGGATGAGTGTGATAATAAATTACTTTGTAGTAAAAACCATATGGGCGCACCTCTTTTACTCTAACACTGCATCTAACAGAGGGTGTAAAGAAATGCGAAAAATAGACAGCATGATGAACACGAGTAGTATATCTAGATCTCTCCCAGTATTTTTCAAACTGGCAATATGATGTCGTGTTTTGTCTGTGTGAAATACAGTGGCGGTGATTTCTCTGTTAGCATGTTCAGATAAATAGCTTAAATTATTTAATGCGGTTAGATATATATATATATATATATATATATATATATATATATATTATTAGAAAATGAATTGTTTTTGTAAGGTATTTGAAACACTCTAAATACCTTACAAAACCTTCACATACCTTAGAGTATTTAATACGTTATTCAATTTATTTGCATTTAATCAATTTAATACCTAAATCTACGACTGTTAATTTTGAATATGAAATAAAAATATATTTCAATTGTAAAATAATTAAATTGCTAATAAATATATTAATATATCTTTTTATTATTTTTCTATAATATACATTTATTGAAAATATTTGAAACATATGACAAACCCAATGAATAAAATGGAATGACTAATTATCAAAAAAAATAAAATTTATATAAAATTTATTCATGTTATATAACACTCAATGACGATAATTTAATTATTAATATTTCTTATTATTTTCCTTACATTTTATTATTTTTGCTAGTTCGAATTATTTGTAATGAACACATTTTAGTATAAACTCATAAAATGCATTATATATATATATGAAAAATATGTTAAAAATATTTTGTAAATAATATTTGTATGAAATTTATTTTTACTAGCAAATATCTTATCTAAAGTTTTTAGTAATTACTGACATACTTTTATCAGGAGGTCCATTTTCAGGTTTTAATAAAACAATAGTATTAATACAATTCCATTTTTTAAAGGAATTCTTGTTATTAACAATGCTTTCCATAGTAATCTCTATTTAAAACAGAAATATAGAAATTTTATTTATAAAAAACTTTCCTAAACGTCTTTTTTGTTATAAAATATTGTTTTAGATCGAAACACTACTTAAAAAACGTTAGTTAAATGTTTTATTTATTTGTAAGTGCATAAAGTATCGGTCGATATTTAATTTAAAAATATATTTCACAGTTGAAAGTTAATGTTTTAAATAATTAATTGAAAATAAATATTTTTAAATAGTAAATATTTTAATAGTAATAGTTCACTTGAAAATAATACATTTTTTATTTAAACTGTTTTTTATGTTTAGTATAGAAATATTAAATAAAAAAAAATCATTAAAGTCTCCTTATAACTTGTTATTTTTCAGATTTTGAGGAAAAAATAAGTCGTACTGTCAACAAATTTAGTTTGTGCTAGTAATTTTTAATAAAAAGTAATTACATATTAATTCTTTTAATATACTTTTTTTAGTATTCAATTAAAAAGAAATGTTTATGTTATATAATTATTTTATAACTATTAAAAATTATAAGAATTTTATATTTATTTTTTAAAATAATTTTTATTAAATTTATTTTATAACGGCGCCACTGCTACTTCCTGCAAATTTGTATCTATATATGTGTGAATATGTTTTGTGTATGCTGTCGTCTGCTGAGTTACAGTTCAGTCTGCTTCACAAGATGACTATGATATCTCTAGGGGATCAGAGATATTGTATTTGTTTCTGTTTGTTTTCTCATGTTTTGTAACTATTTGAAGAAAATTTATACAGCCCGAGAATAACCAGAATCCCCAATTTAAACCTATATTTAACTTTTATATTGATTTGAAAATTGAAAAATTGCTACATTTTTCATATTTGGTTCATTCTGTACAGAAAGAAATTGTTTCTGTATGTAAGTGTTAATTTTACATTGAAATTTATCAACATAATTATACCATACAATAAGTAAAATAAAATAATTTAATTAAATGTTCCAAAGAACTGGAGATAATTAGAATAATTGTGGATTTAATTAAGATTTAAATTATATTATACATTAAGTAAATTAAATAAAATTTCATTTATATCAAAATTCATATTCATTGAAATCACAACACCAGAAAGCAACATATATATTATAAAGACTTATTAAGTAGTAAAATAATAAAGTAGTAAAGTAGATATAATAAATTAGTAAATAATTATTGTAGGAAAGAATTTTCGTCCATAAATACCGAAAAGTTTTTTATTTACTATATCTTTTCGTATGTATATGACCTAGGTTAACCTCTGATGCAAATGAATCAACTAAAGATTGTACATTAATTTATAGAACACTTCTCTAGGCGCTTCTTATTTATTTTCTTATCTTCTTATTGTCTTTTAGAGCTCTTGTTTCTATATTTCACTTGAATTTGTAAGCGTGCAGCAACACTACTGATTTTCTCTTTACTTATCCTAGACGTTTTCTATAGGGAATAAACTTGGAATCTGGCGAGCCACGGGAACAAATCACATTGTTTTCCCACAGGTACTCTAGAGAAGTGATTGCCGCATGTATTTTAGCGTTGTTTTGATGAAATACACACTTCCATCCTTACACTATCTGTAAGGATGAAAGTACAACTGCATTGAGAAATGATAATATCATTACGGATGAGAAGTAATAGAATTCTACTCTAACAGTTAACATAATGCTATAATTTCAATTATTTATGTTACATATCTCGTCGTTTTTAATCAATATTTTTCTTGATTTTTTCCCTACAGCTATTTATTACTAAATTATGCCCTTCTTTTTAAACAGATAGGTTTGGAGTTCATTAAAAAGACAACCTTGTTCTATTCACTAAATCAATATTTTTATATACTTATTCAGTAAAATTTGAATCATTGGTTCGATTTACAATTACTTGATTAACCCTGCCTTTTTCATTAAAACTTAATTTCAATATAATGTTTTTTACAGACGTTTTATAATTTGTTATAAAATATTGTTAACTTTGAACACAGTACCAAGCTCTGACACAAACATAAATATTTTTTTTTGATTCGAATATAGTAAACATGTTTTCACAGGTATATGAAATTAACATTTCATAATCAAAAAAATTGTACATTCATGATTTACCTAACAGATGAAGTCCATGAACTTGCTAAATTATTAATTAACGTAATATTTTGTAAAATATTTGATATGCTCATAAGTTTTTGAGATATTTGGAAGTATTTATTCTTTTTTCGTTATCGTTTGTTATTTTTTCCATACATAGAGATTAGAAACACATATGATTGTGTTAATTGACTTAACAGTCTATTTTTCTGAAATGACATTTTAACGATAAGATGATCTATTGTATACGAATTAATTGAAAATATTGTTGTTTTATTCATCATTTTTTGTATGTATATCTGTATAGTTATAAACATAATATATTGTTATAAATTTTATAAAATAAACTTGTTTTCTCAAGTATTTTCAGAAACAAAATTTCAAATATATTTCATTGGATTTATATTTCAATTTATGAAATATTGGTATTAGATTGAAAACAAATTATTTCTTAGCAATAATCTTTCTGCATAAACATTAAATATGCCAGTAGATAAACGTTTCTTTCGATAAATATAACGAAACACTCTATATTCATCAGTTCATAAGCAAGCTCATGCATATATCTAGCATCCATTACAGCTTAACAAAAATTCATATATATGATTGTGCATACTGGCTTTGAAGAAACCGTTGATGGTGAGACGCAAGACGCCAACAAAACACAACAGTCCGTTGAGCTCGACGGGGAATTGAAATAAGCTATGTCAGTTGAAATGAATAACTGCAGCTACTACACTATCATACACACGTGGCGTTCGAAATGTTAAGGGTTCGTGTGTTCGTATCTCATACGCGTTTGTTCGTTCACTCGCGTCTACACTCTCTCACCATCTGTCATATGCATTCGGCGAAGAAAAAAAAATGATACGTGAGAATCGGCGTTGATGTTTCATACGATCGGATATGAAATGTGGTTTTCAAATTTTTTTCTGTTTATAATATATGTAATATTTGTTATATATCACTTCCTACGTTTTTTTTCTTTTTGAGATTTGTTCTCTATATCGAAAACATATCACTTTGAAAATATTAAATTTAATATTATACAATATTTCTGTTTTGTAACTCAAATATAAATTAAAGATATATATATATATATATATATATATATATATATATATGTGTGTGTGTGTGTATGTGTGTATGTGTTTGTGTACTCGTATATACATATTTTAAATATGCATATAGAAATGAATATATTTGAATGTACAAAATCGTTATATTCAACGTTCTAACAATGAATGAAATTAAACACGAAACAAATAGTGATATCTTTATAATATGCCATGATATCTGTTTTGCATCACCGACAAAAAACAAATACCTGAGCCCATAACAATAATTTTAAAGTAGGTACTCGTTCGATCTCCACGCAATGCGTTTTCCTTCCTGTACGTCTACTATTATTTTCCACGGTCGTTTGTAAATTCCGCCCACATTTTCTTACGTTCTTTCCCACTTAGTTTGATAAACTATAGTTTATGGTTAGCCTCCACCAGGTCTGGGTTATTTCCGGTGCTGTTTTTACAAAAGTGTAGCAATCACTTTACTTTTTATTCACCATAACAAACGTCTTGCGAGTTGTGCGCTAGTGCTAAATGCAGTTATTTAAAATTCTATAACTCTTTTTTAGTGTAGTCTTAAAAGGGTACTTTCCGGCTAAAATGTTTATTGACTTCTTTTACTTGAATAGAAATCACAAGGAATGTGCTTTTCCCTTTAAGAAAAGTATTTGTTGGTCGAATTTTATAGAATATTCGATCACGGTTTGACAGATCGAACTTTTTGCATTTTAAATAATGTACTCTACCTTGTTTTAATACAGATCGTAAACTTTAATATATTCCATTTTATTGACATGTTTTATATAACAAGTCAACATAAAACACTCAAATTATTATCGCTATTTCATTTAAAGAAGTTTGTAAATAAAAATGAGTATTAAACCATTTTTTAATTGAAAAATAAAATAATATTCAAAGAATATTTACATATTTTTAAAACGTTTAAAAAAATATTAATATATATATATATATAAGAATAAATAATTTATTTAAGAAGTGTTGAAATACTTTGTAGATTTATAACGTTTTAAAGTATCAACTACTGATATTCTTCAGTTAAACTAAAATTGTATGTTAATCTTATTATAGCTACAGGTTTCATTTTGTTGTTCCTTATGTCGTTAAATGTAAGGTTTATAGCTTAATTTTATTCCATTATATCTGTCGTTCATTTAAATTCAAATCATTTAAATGCCCAGTCAGGCTTCTTTGTGTTTACTGAGATTTTCTTATAGCATGTGATTAGCATTTAATATCTGTCTTTGTTCAATTCTTTTTTAAATTTTCTACATGAGGTTGCCAGTTTATTTATATACATTAATGTTTAATTCACGGAACAGTTTTGATTATAATTATTTTTAACATTTTAAATTCAAAGTATATTTTAATTAATACAGGATATTATATGTACTTTTAAATTACATTTGGAGTGAAAAAAAAGTATTATAAATAACTTAAATGTAACAGTGTTTATATATATATATATATATATATATATATATATAATCTTATTGTTAAATATTTAAGATAGATATTTGGAGTTTATAGGTGCGACTACATCTGTAGCGCCCTTAAGTATTTAAATTATATAATTAATTCATCTTCAAATTCAATGAAAAATTAATTTTTTGCATAAAACTAAACTCGTGTTCTATATATAATTAACTGTTTCAGAGATTATTCAGTGTAGTGACCTTAAGTATAAAGTATTTTCTTTCGAATCATTGTTAGAAATAACATAATCATTTAGTATCTTTTTAATTTTTAAGTACATAAAAACATCTTAATAACTGGCTTTATTACCGATATTCACTTTTTATAATGATTATATTGAACAAAAAATACTGTAATAATAAACTTGTTTACAACATGAGTATAAGATATGTAAAGTTTTAATGATGAAATAACTTTTATTTTATACTTTGTAATACAAATTATATAATATAATAAACCTTAACTATATATATATATATATATATATATATATATATATATATATATTGTACTATTTATGAATACCACACATTTTTACCACAAAAAATTACAAATTTGATATTATGAATAAATTCACATTTGATTTTTTGGCAAGCAATGATTTTGGTTTTGTCGTCCGGAGAGATAATAAATAAATTTCTTAATGTATCCAGATTGAAGCAAGCAACGTGTAGTTTTCTTTAATTTTCTAAAAAGTATGAATATTCCAGTAATTGTCTATTATAAAGTCTACTACTAATTCTTGCTCCCCAATCAAAGTCAACCAAAATATTATTACTTTATTCTTTTAAATGCATATAAATAATAATTGCCGATTATATAGTTGATTACACAAAGATCTTCATATTTAAGAAATAAAATAGTAACAAATTTCTAAAGTTTCTTGTTGATTATAAAAAGTAATTTTGTCAAGACACAACTTAATACACCAATGAGTGTAGTAATTATAGGGAACATAACAATATTTATTTTTATATATAAACATATAATTTAATATGTACAAATACAAATCACTTCTATTTTTTTAATTGAAAGAAAAATGATACAATATTAAATAAATCAATTCCAATTATCATGGTAGAAAAAATATAATTATTTTATTTAAAAAAATATAATTACAATTTAATTTTTTTATGCAAGGAACTAAAATGTAATTCAACCAGCAGTCTTCAAAATATCTACTACTCTTAGCAATAAAAGTAATAACATACTGTCATTTTCTATGAAACCTTTTTAATGATAACATTTGTTTACATATGTGTGTGAATATATATATATATATACACGCATGTTACTCTTTTTTCAAAATATATACAGTAAACAATACGTCAATAAAAGTCCAACATTTAAAATAATTTTCTTTGAAGAATGTGTATTTTATAAAAGTTTCCTTTCATGTAATATATTTGTATTCAAGTAATTTTTCAGCTCTATATATTTATATTTCTGAAATATTGTACTTATATAGTAAATATTATCATTACTAAAATACGCGTTATAAAATCAACAACTTTTAAATTAAAATGTTCTGAGATATTTGAAATTAAACAACGTAATATCTTCTTTATCGGTCTATAAACAAAATTCAATAAAAACTAAAATAAATATCAGGTGCTATTGATACTCTTACTGACATAGTTAAATGATGAAAACGATAAGTATTAACACTGACGCAATGAAAAAGATCAATAAAGTTTAAAATAACACAAACACTAAAACGTTATTGCTTCAACACTAGAAAGTATACGCAGAGCTGCATTGAACGTGCGCTGGATACGAACTAGTCACGGCACACATGGTCTGTACACAAGACCTTTTTACAGATGAAAATATTTTCACAATATCTAGTACCATTCTACGCCTTTCACCACATTCTTAACTATCCCTGTTTGAATACATAATAGACATTTAACTGAGATTTGTGAATTTAATTGTGTATATAACTCTATTATAATGTATATGATTGTATATATATATATATATATATATATATATATATATATATACAATATATTAAAATTTATTAATCAAATAAACTATATATACTTAAATATTTCCTTAATAATTTATATACATAAGTATTTTCTTATGAGTTTTAATAATTTTTTTAATAGTTTTTTGCTTATATAGTTTTTATAATTTGAAAAAGTTATAACTTAGTGTAAATTATATATTTAATTAATAAAATGAAATAAACTTTAAAGATTTTGTAAAAAAATAATTTTATCCGTATATATATATATATATATACATATAGTGTTTTTTTTTCTTTAGAACACTCTTATATCGGTGGATTTAGTTATTCATTCAAGTACATATCTGAAAACTAATAAAATAGTGCAATTTTTCTTAAATAACAATTCTAAAAAAGTAAACTTTTATATTTATAAGTAGTCGTTTTTAATATGAATTACTTCTTGTAAATACATTTGTTTAAAAAACATTTTACACTAGAATTTGTTTTTTATTTTAAATACTTATTTTTTCCCATATAAAATTTGTTTACCGTTTCCATATTATTAAAAACAAATTTATTTTTGTTTACTATTTTTCCTGCTATTCAAGATAGTGTTCCAGTAACAATGTTTTTTAGTACCTAAGTAAAAAATACTCTCAAATGACTACTATTGAAAAATGTGTGTATTAATTTACTAATAATTATATTATAGAAAATCTTAATAAAAGCTTAAGGGTTTAGTCTAATGAAAATTATTAAAAGAAACAAAAAGTAAGATTTTGTTGTGACAGAATTCTTTTACGTCGGCTTAATAGAAATATCCTTTCTTTATTTAATTATCAAGAATGATCATTAAGTGATTTTAAAATTTATACACCAATACGCTTCTGTATTTACAGTTTCATCAAAAACTCATTTCCATTTTATTATACTTCGTTAGCATTATTCCCTAAAGTTTCACTTTTCTATAAATAAAAAATGTATTAATTACTTTAAGGATGCTCTCACTGCTTTAAGATTTACATTTGTAAGTTTATAGATAAATAAATAGCCGGAAGCAATTAAATTCTACATAAATAAATAAACAGAAATGTTTTAATGAAAAAATTACTGTGTAATAAATTACTTAAATAGCTATAACAAAGTTTCTAACACATTAAATTGTTAATCAATATATTTGAGTTCAAATTTTAAGTAATTTATCTTTTCTGTACGAATGCAAGTATTACCCGTATAAATTATGATTATAATACATACATGTAACTGTTTTTACTTAAAGAAAACGTTTGTGGAATATTTTTAATATTGAAATCTTAGTCACATTTTAAGACAGGCGTATTAGGATTCATATGTTAACAGAATACTGATTCTTTTTGTCTCTAGTAGGTATAAGATTATATAATTGGGTTATTTTCTTAGTATATAATGTTAATAGTTATATTTTTAAGCTTGTAATTTCATAGATTTATCTGATTAGTTGTGTTCGATACAAAGTTATAGAATACACAATTTTTTCAACACTTGTTTCTAATACACACTTATTTTTCTCCGAGAGATTATTTTTTTGTTAGTTGTGTATACTAATTTACCTTTTATAAAAAAACTATGTTAAATTTTATACAAATATTAAAGATAAAGTTTACTTGTTGCTTTGGATAGTTTAGTAAGAAATTCGTAAATCATTCATATTTGAAACGCTATAGGTTATGACTTAGAAACTTACCAATTTTTAATGAAAATATATTATTATTATCTAGATCTTCTAGAATGTCTAGCCAGAATATTATTAAAGATAAAAAATCAAACTTTATATATTTGATATTGTTATGGTAGCTGTATAAATATTTTTTTCAGCTCTTAGAATAAGTACATAGCAAAATGTCAGGTAAGAAATTAAATGTAGCAAAGTAATTAAATTTTATTAATTCACTATTATACTTATTAATTGTATTATATAATTTAAATCATATTTATACTTTTAAATCTATAGCATTGCTCTCCATAGATTTATTAAATTTCCTAAGTTTTTGCTTTAGTTTGTTTTTGACATTTTCTCTATTCTTTGCTCACTACTCGACATTGAACGTATCTTAGGGTCCAAACACAGTGTGTAGTTCAAATTAAAGTTCAGGTATCTAAGAAATAAAATGTAGAGATATTACGACGAAACATTAAAATCTCGGCGATTCAGATTCAGGTGACTTACAAATCAAAGAAATAGGACAAATAAAACTTGACACAATAGAGATTTTCTCATATAAATTACTTCTACCTTTAGATTTAGCTGACTAGAATTTGTTTTGTTTCCACCAGCAGTTGTAAAATCTAATTAGCATTAGTTATCGGTAATTGGTTTATGATTGATCGCCATTTTTTTTATTTCCCTGATTACAACGTTTGACATTATTAAATTTAGAATTTTATTGTCTAACTTCTTTCATAGTATAATTAATTTAAAAATAAAAAATAAAGAATGACTAATTAATAAAGTGTATATTAGGACTACAATATAATATTAAACAGTAGAAATCATGAAACTAAGACTAAATACTCCAACACTATATTTATATTTTTTCTACCTTATATATAATATAAGATAGAAAGTTTTGAATGTTCATTTACCATCCAATTTAAAACATATGATCATTTTTTCTAAAATACTCTATAATTAGCTATACTACTTATAAAAAGTGTTCCATTCTGTGAAAAGAATGATAAAGAAGTTAAAGGTCACTGAATAAATTAATGTAAATTAATGATTAAATTTCTTGATTTAAAATACACAAATACTCCACTTGCCTACTGACTATCGAAAGGGAATGTGAAAAATAAACTTTAAATCTAAAAATAGTTTCCTGAAAAAATTTCTTTCTTCAAACGACTGAATTTGTAATCTAATTTCAATTATT
This sequence comes from Acanthacorydalis orientalis, assembly GCA_034766995.1. Classification (NCBI taxonomy): domain Eukaryota; kingdom Metazoa; phylum Arthropoda; class Insecta; order Megaloptera; family Corydalidae; genus Acanthacorydalis; species Acanthacorydalis orientalis. Next base: position 45,508,725 of record CM068314.1, read on the forward strand.
TTTTATTTAATAAGAATCTAGGTACATTTTTAATAGGTAATGAACGGAAAGAGAAAAGACATTAAACAATTCCCAAGCAAGTAATTTAATAATTAATATATTTCATTTCTATCCAATAAAAACAAAGATTTTCATTGTCTGTATGAACAAATAATTATATACATACGATTTTTAGAAATATATATTATAAAATCTATAAATATGTATCATATGTAAAAATGAATATTTATTGTAATATAAATACAAGATTTTTTTAATTTTTCAATATTGTCTTTATCAAAAAATGTTTATTTAGAGAGAATTGTATCATCTATTTTTATGTACATTGAAAGTATCTTGTACTGAAGTCAAATTTAAAGAATATTTAAGTGTATCTTTATCAATTATTGTATTTCACGAGGAAAGTTTTCATATGAATAGTTCAATATTGCTCCATAGTTTAGTCAGATGAACTAGAATCTGTTTCTTTTTCACTATTTTTACCCAGCCACTCGAATAAATCTAACTATAAATCAAAACAATCCCTTAATATTTATATACTTAGTAATTGATATGTAGAAGTTTTAGACTCCAATATACCTATACATAATCGATCTGCAGTGTTGTTTGAATATATTTTCAAGGTTGAAAAACTGAAGATATGTACGAGTAATATTCTTCCCAAGTATCACAAATTCATATCGATTTTTAAACATACTATAATTTTTACGAAACTGAAACCATTTGTTTTAAATTACTGTTCAATGTCTTTACAGTTATATATGCAACAGCTGGTGGCGATAGCGTACTTATTTCTCTTTCATATTGTTATAAATCGTATAAAAAGTTCAATTCGGTTAAAGTGCGATACAGCGAGGACGGTAATTCATTGGAAACATGTTTGTGTTCAACATGCTCATCGTCGAATACAACAAGCATGTTTATTCTATTCGCCAACATGAAATGTGATTGTTTATTGACTATGCCTGTTACCATCAATGTATATAATCATCGTATACAACTACGGTAATTTTACTCGATTCGTGAATTTTTATTTAAATGGAATACAAATGGCGCGTTTTATTGTTTCAGCGACTGTAACACGTAATTCGATGTTACAATATGTGAATATTATTGACTGGAAAATGTATTCCTGTAACACTTATTGTGAAGTGTTCAATGAAAACGTAATTGTACTATTTTATCTTGAGAATAATATTTTTTTAGGATTTATTGAATAGACTTTAATTCAGTCATTTATTTGCAAAATAAATAAATGTGCCGTTTATACATTCTAATGAATATAAGTAATAAAGTTATATATTTTCACTGTAATTTTTTTACAAATTATTTTTTTATATAAAATAAATGTAATTTAGAAGAAGTGATTTACTTAGAGAACACTTATATTTTAATAATACATTTCAAAATTATTATGAAAGTAATTATTCACAGTGTATGTATGTCTCTCTTTTTCTTTCTTCCTCTCTCTGTATATATATATATATATATATATATATATATATATATACATATAATTAAAGAAATTAGAAAAATATTTTATATATAAATATTTTACAAAGAAATAGGCTAAAATGGATACAAATTTACCAATTAAATAATCTTAAGTTCAATTTTATTTACAAAAATTTGAGTAAATTAGTCTTTTCTATATTTATTTCCTTGGTTTATAATAATATTCATTTTAATGAATTTGAAATTGTTTTAATTATATATATATATATGAAATTATATATATATATATATATATCTACATATATATATATATATATATACATATATATATATATATATATATATATATATATATATATACGAGTATATAACAACAACACGTTGGAATATATCTGCAAGACTGATTATATAGACATAAATTAGTTTAAAAAAATATGTTTATTGATTCGTTTGGTTAGATGTGCATGCTTATAATTGACAAGTGGGCGAGCGCAGCGAGCTCAGATGGTGGGCGCAGCGATCAGGGGACGAAGCCCTAGTATATATATACATATATATATATATATATGTATATGTGTGTGTGTGTGTGTATGTGTTTTCTGGTTGGTTGCAATTTAAATTCAATATTTTTTTTATTTTATAGTTAAAATTATTTTAATAATTCTCATTGAAACTTGATTGAAAATTTGTTATTAACTATTATTATTTTACAAAATTTTTAATTTGCATAAATGTTGTTATTTTAAACTTTTCTGTATACTATTATTTAAAGTTTTTATTTGAATTCCCGAGATGTTTGAGAAGTTTTTTTTTCAATAAGTTGAAAAGTGTTCAAATAGAAAAACTTCTCTTATTTTTTATAAAAGTGTATTATCATTACATATATTTTTTACACATGAGTAAAATAAATTCCAAATTATTAATAATGTTTAACTTAACAAGAAAATGGTTACATACTCTACGAACCACAAATATTATTTTGCTGAAATATTTTTAATAATTGATCATTAATCATTTTTAACTATTTTTTTTGTGTTTGTCGTCATGCACAAAACATTCATGTATAGGAATATTTAATTACCACTTTAGTATTAAAAATTTATTCGACTAATTTTTTTAAGCATTTTAATAATTATATTATAAACATTATAAGTATCTCCATCTCTCTCTTTCCTCTCTTCAAATTTCTCTTTCTCCCTCTCTCTTCCTCTCTCACTTTCTCTCTCTATTTTCCTCTCTCTCTATATATATACAATATTTATTTCTGAATTATAAAAAAATGACTATTCGAATAAGGAACATGTTTTAAATCACCAATAAGTTTTTTTCTTACAAAAAAAGTTATTTAGTGATATTTATATATATATATATATATAAAAATACAGATGATATACAGATATTTAGCTTAATTTGAAGAATTATCTAGATAATGTAATTTTTTTGTTTCAAGAATAACTATTGAACAAGGTAAAAATGTCTCCAAAAAGTATAGTTTATTCGTATGCCCTCTTTCTATTTAATATTTTTATATACGGTTACAAATCCCAAAAAAATATTCACACATATGCATATTTATATATACACTATATATATATATATATATAAATATATATATATATATATATATATATATATACTAATAAATAATTATGTATGTATGAATGAAATGAATTTTTAAAATGGAAATAATACATGAAGCTAAAAATACACAAAATTTTGCTGAAAAAAAGCATTTGCTATAAAATGTTGGCATCCATATATATTTTGTAAGTAATTTATCGAACACGCGCTCTGTCTAAAAGAAGGAACTGATTCCAGTCCCGGCACACAGAACAGATTTTCTTGGTTACAGATAAATGACTCGATTATTTAAACCTGTGCCTTGATTTGGTTTTTCCCTCTATTTATCTTTTTACGCTATCCTCTGCAGTCTAAGCTTCATGAATAATATGTTTCTACATTCTTATTTCTTATATATATATATATATATATATATATATATATATATATATTGCTTTTACTTGTAGACATTAAATAATGAACACTTGTATATATATATATATATATATCAGTATTTTTTGGTTAAATTTATTTCTGATTTACAAAAAATCGGCTATTTGGATAACGAACATGTTTTAAATGACCAATAAATTATTTCCTTATTTAAAAAGTAATTTATATATATATATATATATATATATATATATATATATATATGTATATGGATATGTATTTATGTACATTAGGGTGCTCCGTTCGCTATTCGCTTCATTCGTCAACCCCCGGGCTCGCAGCACTCGCCCACTTGACAATTATAAACATGTACATGTAACCGAATAATTCAATAAACATATTTAGGTATCATGGAAGCCTCATTTGAGATAAGAAAGTAGACTTCATGGATTTTTTTATTTTTTCTAGATAATTTTGATTTTGTACATATAGAGAGAAAAGAGAAAAATATACTTGGTTACCATAGAAAGTTCATTCAAATTAATAAGTAAATGTCATAAAAAATTTATTTTTAGTGGATAATTTTGATTATATATGTATATATATATATATATTTATATATATATATATATATATATATATATATTATAAATTGATTGACTGTTATTTTATTAACTCCATCTTAATCATTGTATTATCACTTGTTTTATTAGTAAATTTCCGTATTTGAGTCATTAAAGTAATGTATACATACGAGTATCATATATCTTTATAAATATTTCATTATAAAATACTAGTGATTAATAAAAGATATAAATCAGTAAATTATTTAGTTAGAATCTTTAAGCTTGCAGATGTGTTCTATTATTTAATAATATTTAAGGAAGACTTGTGGAACCGTTTCAAGTATTTAGTTATTCATTACAATGGATAAAATAATAAATAGTGGAAATAAATTCCATTACATTGTAATATTAAGAAAATATTATTGAACAAATATATTGTTAGGGGTATTATTGTATATATATATATAAATATATATACTTTTCATTTAAATGTATAACTGAAAAAAATCTTTGTAAATGAAATTAAAAAATAACTAAAATATACACATAAAATTTACACAGATTCACAATTAATTCCAACGAACTTTTTTATATTCAAACAATCTAAATTTATGTTAAATGAAAAATTTTTGTGTCCTATTTTGCCTCGTATTTGGTACAAAAATTTTATACATTACGTAGATATTCTGTAGTTATTATACGTGCAATTTGCATTTTGAAAATAAAACAGAAAACAGATATAGCAGGCAATATAAATGTGACGTCAACAAACAGAGACGAGAGAACACATCGGAATAAAAATAATGCTCAATTTAAATAACGCTTGCTACTGTAAGAGGAGTAAAATGGTAATAAGCTGCTATAATCATAATTTTCATTTTCTCTACTGCCTACTTCCATATTGCAATATGGTGACAAAGGAATTACACCTTCAGTAGTAAGAAATATCCCTTATGGGTATAGTGGAAAGAAATAAGATTATTATCCTTAATTCAGTTTATCTCAATGAAGTCGTTTTTATGTATAGCTGCCTTTTAAATTAATTTTTAAGTTTATATACCAAACGTATATGTATGGTTTAAGTTTGAAATATATTTCTCTAACAACTGGAAAATTTATTACCTTCGTAAATACTTATGTCAATCCAAATAAACAAATGATAGTAATTTGATTTCTCAAACCAGTCTTTAACTTTATATAGAGTACTTTGTTATTGGATGTGAAATATTGATAAAATTGTCTACACTAATATAAATTTAAATTTTAATTTTTAAAATTCACAATGCTCTATGTCCTGTATATAATGATCATTATTTTGTCAGAAATCAGAATATATTTAATATTTTGTAAATTTCGAAGGATTTTCTTACCTATTTATCAAAGAATTCATAATAAAACAAATATTTTATAATGTCTTTAATTAAAATCCCTTTACAGTTCCTAGAACTTCTTATTTGTTGTAATTATGTAGAGAGACTTTTAATACAAAAGTTTATAATTTTTTGAACAAAATGTTTCTTTTAAGTTTTTATTGCGGTATATTTACTAAAAGTTACTAAATGGGAAAATTTTCATTACGTATTATATGTTAACAAAAATTAAATAATTAATGGTTTATTAATAAATTCAAAAGTATAACTCCTAGTCTTTTTGGTATTTAAATATATTCTAAATCCGATTGTTCAATTTACTATGTAAATTATTAATATATAATTTGAAGAGTATATTTTTGCTCTTTCTAAAAAATAGATAAATTTATTTTAATAAAAAATAAAATAAACTAGTATGATGGACTAAGCCGGTTAAACTTTATTTGACAATCAAATGTAAAATATGCAATATGATTTAATTCATAGATTGTTTTAATAATGTTAATTTATTAATAATCTATAATTTAAGAAAGAAATGAATCTTTAATGAATGGTTAGTATGTTGGGAGATTCAAGTATGAACTAACATGTATTATCTATAGGAAAAATTGGGTACTTCATATTCTTTTGAAAATAATTCCTAAAAATACTCAAGAAACTTTCAATTTAAAGCCTTTATTTTAAGAAGTAATTAATTTATGTTTGCTTTTTTTATTAATATAGTCTATTTGAATGTACACCTAGCTGCAAAAAATATTAAGAGTTTAAAACTATGAACGTAAACATATATACTGTCATAACATTTTTTGGCTAAAAAGTGATTTAAAGAAATATTTTTATTTTTTAATCATTTAGTTGTCAATATATAAATTAATTTCTACTATTTTTTTTATTATATATTTTATACTTTGATTTTAAATTATTTGAAAAGTAGTTTAATTATTTAAGAAAGTAAATAATCACATGAACATCATAAAATAATTACTAATTAATAGTAATCATTTTTATGAAAGATATCAACAAATTATGTATTTGATTATATCATTATTATTTATCTTAGCTTTAATTAAAAACATTGTTTTAGTTATAAACTTAATTGACTTCTATTAGTTTAAGTTGTAATCATCTTTTTAATATATAATAAAAAAATAAATAATCATAATTTTATTATAAAAAATATGTATCTGAGACTTTTTTATCAATTGTCAATTAATGTTAATAAAAATCTTATATTTAATATTTTTTGACCTTGATAATTTTCACACATTCTCCTTAATAGAAATTTCATTGATATATAAGGCACATTTACATTTAGAAGGTTTGCGAAAAAAACTACATAAATACTAGTAAAGGATTTCTTAAATGTCTCACTGTATCCCATTACCAATAATAAGCACGTTGGGAAAGAGAATCGTGATTCTTAATAATAAAGAATGTGTAGAACGCGAATCCGATATCCATTAAAGCGTGTTGCCCGATGCTGCTACTATGTCGCCACTGTCGCCCGCAACGTGATAGCATGAGCTTGACTTCAAACAACTGAAACATGTGTTTTCGACAAAGAAAGACATACTGTTAACATATTATAAATATAAGGAGCTCTTTTACTCACATAGTCTTGATAGATTGTCGAGCCGAAAGCTTTCGTCTCTGGTGCAGCTGTTAGGTTGACCTATACAAGTGACCTACAATCATTCTTCGCTCTCAAATAAAGCGTTATTTTTTTCATATACAACTCCCAACAGAATTGTTTTAATTTGATAAATGGGAAGTAGTTTCCTAAAAGAATTCCGTTTTACGTATACGTATATATACATACATATATATATATATATATATATATATATATATATATATATATATATATATATATATACATACAACGTTGATGTGGGTTGAAGTATGATATGAGTTTGTGATTTCTGATATTTGGCTACGAAAATGATCAATCGCCTTATAGTAGAAATATATTTGCTAAAGTAATAACGTTATTGTGTTTCTAGCAAGTTGGATATTTTTGTTTTAAAAATATGATTTAATTAAACTATATAATAGCATTCTTTAACATGTACAATATATCATATATTATTTAAAATAAGAAAGAAAATAAACAAATTATATATATATATATATATATAATTACACATGTAAAAATTTAAAAAATAATATAGTGGCTTTGCATGAAAAAAGAAAAAGAAAGTAAAAATGTAAAAGATGTTGAAGATTTGGCAAAATGGTTTTCATTTGCGTTACAAACCATGATAATAACTACATATATATACATATTTAGGTTAACTAATTTTTATAATGGTTTTTGAAAATATAAATCCAAATTATTCATAGGTACTAATTATTTAACTGTCCTGATTTTTTTAATAACTTTTAATTTTTATAATTCTATTACTTAAAAACAATAAATATTTCAGTGGAATTAAGTGGTTTGATCTTTACCTTAGAGAAATATTAGTTTCATATTTAGATTTCTAAGCAGAAACAAAATTTATATGCTTGTAAAGATCGAATATTGATGTATAGAGCAATAATTATTTATATTTGTTCTATAATATATTTTTTATTAGTGAGTGTGTCGGTAAATTGACATAGTCTACCTTTATAAGGCAATGATGTTTATACTCGTATTCAATGAGACTCAAGGCAATTTCAAACACCAATAATTTACTTATAAAATATTTGATAATTTTTATTGTTGTTTGTATTAAGAGTCTAAACATTACTTAACTTGTTCATTACATACAAGGTCCAATGAAACACAATAAAATTTATTATTTCTCACAATAAGTTAATATATATATATATATATATATATATATATATATATATATATATATTTATATCATTGTGTGAATGTGTGTATTTATGTACATGTGTGTGCCTGTGTAGATGAATACATTAATAAAATTAAGTTAAATAGTTAGTAATTAATTTATCCAATTAGATATTGTATCATAAATAAATTATATTTCTTTACTTTTTCCGAAATTTTAAAAACTAGTTTCAAAACATCATTGATACGTATATTTAATATTATTATCTAAATTAATAAATTTAAAGTTAATTATTTAAAAGCAATTTTATATTTTCATAATTTTAATAAATTTAACTTTTGTAGTTTTAATTGAAAAAATCCTAGATTTAACTCCAAATATTATATTTTTAGATTTTCGTATATTATTACATTTAATTAATTTAAAAACGTCTTGTATTTATTGTAAAATAAATCCTAATTTATATTTAAAAAACGAATGGTTTAAAATGAACGTTTACATAAAGTATTAAAAAAAAGTATTTTGATACATTGTCATCACTATAAAAATGTCTGCAATATGTTTTCATGTTACAAATATAAAGAAAATTACTGAAAGCTCAATAGTAGTCAAAAAAAGTACGAATATAAATCTCAACACTTTAGAAATGTTAACTTACCATTACTGTATATTTTGATGTTGTATTTACTAAAACAACGAAACGGTTATTGTCGATAATAAAATCAAACAGTAGCAGTAAAATAAAAGTTTAACACTAGGTTATAAATCAAACCGTTAAGCATAAAACGAACAATCATTAACTGAAGTGTTAACGATAATCACAAAAAGAAATTAACACCAAAAAGATTAATGTATGATACTAAACGCCGCCATTTAAATAAACAGCACCCATAAGCGAATAAATGATTACGTAATATTTAGATCATTTATCTTAAGTAATAATCCTCATATATTTTATGTATAATTATATTAATGCGCCACCTCTTCCTCAATCAACAAATAGATTTTATCAGTAGTTATTTTCTCTCATTCCAAATAATATATTTTTTCTTATTGGATTCGTTACAGTTCTGGCAGTGAAATACGATAAAGGAAATGATTTTTAATCGAAGCTCATTTTTTTAAATGTTTGTTTTACTGTTTCATTAAATTAAAACATATGGACACGAAAGTTAAGAATTTTTTAGAAATTTATTCGTTTCCAAATATGTTTAAAGTATATTTTCTACAGTTCAAGTGTTTATCGAAATTTACCCGAACATAAATGTATATATATATATATATATATATATATATATATATAAACATTAACTATAACTAAGTCCTTATAATTATTAAACATGTTTTAACAATTATTTTTTTTACACTTTTCTTATTTTGAGTACTGGTAATATTAAATATTATATTGTATCATAAGTTAACTTTTTAAAAAATATACAAGAATAGCAAATTATTTGCAGAAAAAGTGAGCAAATAAAATATTACGTAGTAATAGTTTGCAATATTAATGTTTTAATATGCAAAAATCATATAATTTGTAGCATTGTATTTAATTTTTATTTATTTTTCAGATTGATTTTTTTATTAATTTTTTCAATTCATTGATTATCTCTCTATGCACTTAATAACACAATTCGCAATCTCCAACAAATAAAAAGCCATGTATGTTTTATTTCTATTTTTTAGATATTAAATTGTGACAATCTTAATTCTGTAACATTTTTTTATTGTTTAATATCCAATGATTATAAATTTTGAATAATAAACATTTTTTACTGAATTGATAAAAGGTTGCAATTCTCATGCCTTAATCTCGTTAGTACAGTCTTATTTTGATGTCAAAAATCTATAATGCTACTTTAAGTATCAATCCTTTGAAATATGAGTTCGTTATCGATATTCAAATGCATAAAATGTTACATCAACTGAGCCGAATTTGTGACAAGGAATTGATTTCTTAGTTATAAATATAAATTTATTATAATTATGGATAATGAAATATACCCTATTTTAATTTGAAGTACTTTTATTTTTTGATTTAAGGTAATAATGACAATATAGTTTTGGCATTGTGCTTAAATTCATTTTTTAAAATCAATGTTTCACTTATTCCGTAAACAACATAAAAATGTCTAATTAAAAATGTGCAATAATTGCTGCTGTTAGTTTTTTTATTGTTAATTATACGCCTTTCAATCGTAACATCTTTATCTTCAGAGTGGTCAATTTTGAAAAATCTTGGTGCTCTAATGGAGATTTTCTGTACCTTAATTCTTTGAGGATGATAGAATCCCTATCGAAATGTGCATAAGCAACAATTAAAAATGATCAATATTCAATTAGTGAATATTGATCAGAAAATAATTGTTGTTTCAAGAATGAGTAAAACAATACTTTCTGTACGGAAATTATATTACCTTAAGTAGTGCATTACTTCTAGTGTAGTATTTTTATATTAATTTTAATTTCTGAAATTTCAATAGCTTTTAATAACTATATAAGTACACAAAATTATAATCACAAAAATAGTACTTAAATTATAACACTAAAATATATTTTATAATAACATAAAATTGAAAGGTATACAAATTGCTACTTGGAAAAAACGAACTAAAATATTAAAAGATATAATGAAATAAAAAGTTAATCACAGAAACTAAGTACCAAAACTGATGAACAAAAACAGTGAATAATCTTAATGATAAAAAATAAAATTTGAAAATTATATATATATATATATATGTATATATATATATATATATATATATATATATATATATGTGTGTGTGTGTGTGTGTACGTGTGTGGATGTGTGCAAGTATATTTGGAAAATGACTATTAGATAATATAAACTTTTATTGAGCAAATTATTCATTCGAAATATTTTACAATAATACTTTTCGTGGTCAGTTAACATGATAGAGATATCGTTTGTAGAAAATAATAGAATTGCAAAAATATTAATAGTTGTTATTGCATCAATGAGTCTATATAAATAATTTTATAGTTTATAATACTATTTTATTTGATAATGAAATTAAACCAAAAGCAAATATTAAACATTGGTAATAAATTGATATTTTCATTGAATATTCTTTACATTTCAGTTGATATTTATATACATTCATTGTTATTCATGTAGAAATTAATTAAAACTGTGAATTTATTATTCATGTATTTAATTAAGCATTAAAAACATTTGATATTTAATTCAAATATTTGTAATTGAATATTATTTTGAATTGGTTATTTTCTAAGTAAATAATTAGTGTATTTTTCTATTTTTTTAATTCTCTCTATCTGTCAAACATTAATTAATGATTGAGTAATTTTCACATGTACGAAGAATAATAAATACTGTTCTTATTATAATAAATATTATTTTTTTAAGTATATTTATGTGTATAAATATATATATATATATATTAGAGATTATAATTTTTTTTTTATTTTATTTTCAAACAATAGAAAATGGAATATTATGGAAAAATCTCAAAAATAGGTTAAAAATTATATTTTTTTGTTTAAATATATATGTTGATTAATAAAAAATGTTCTCGTATTTTGTCTGTTTACGAAAATAAGGGTATAATATTATTAAATTTAATCACATACTGTAAATAAATAGTAAACGTAGATAGTTGTTATAAAATTTATTTCAATAATTCTTCTTATTCATATAACAAAAAATATATTGTTTTTTGTTGAAAAAAATATTGTAACCTATTTCACCTTCAATTATTATTAAATTATATAAATGGTTAACTAAGGAAAAAACTATGTTTGATTATTCAATAAACTTTTTTCAGAAATATTTTTATTGGGTGAAAATTATTCCAAGAAAATGTACACAAGAATTCATAAAGCTTAATCACTTTTATAATTTATTGAAAACATTAACTACGTGTGTTATTTACACATTTCATTTACTGTTATTCTATTTTCCATTTTTATTAAAAACGAACCAATGTCAAAAAGGCATACTCTAAACCTGATGTTTTATTAAATAATATTAATTTTAGTATTTTAATGATACAATATAAATACTATGAACTCTTTATATTACCTCAATACACTTCAATTGTACTTGTACCAAGGTCGTTAACATTTCAAAATGAGCTTAATATTTCCTTGCTGTAGTATTAAATCCAGCAGTATGAATTTGAATATAGCCAAAAACGATAAGCAAATACACGATTCGTTTATATCCGACCCGTACAAATATATTTCAAATAAGTTTTCCCTGAACAAAATGCCTGCCGTGTTTATCTATCATCGACGGTTTTATTATGCCTTTGTTCGCTGCCTCGTTCATATTCCCCGCTTATTGAGATCTACATCGGTGATTTTACAATCGTGACATATTGCTTTTCTATATTTCCAAAAAATTATGAATCTGGTAATTTAAATATCAAAGTTTATTTTTCTTGTATCTTTTTTTCTTCGGGGATGTATATTGTATTAAATTATGGTAAAAAATGAGCCTTCTTTCGAATTGATATCGAAAAACGTTTAAAATAAACAATCAATCAATCAGTGTCAATATTACAATTGAAATAAATTCAGTTGTATAATTTTGAAAATAGTTTAAAAAATCAAATAAAGTCAATACAATCCAGTCTGTTATTATGCGTAGCTTTTTAATGCGGTTTTGAAGTTACGCCGTGTATATTTCATGTAAATTCGTGGTTTCCTCGATGTATATATATATATATATATATGAGCTGTACTTTGTTTAAAAAAATTGTAATTTAAATTATTAATTCTGATATTTTTAAAATTTTCTATTTTGAACTTTTTAAATCATGTTGTATCTGCTTTCGCTGAAAGAGGTGGCCTTCTTTCAAATTTAAATGCTTCCAGGAAAGTAGCTTGGCCTAGATATGTTGCAAAGAGTACAACCATTAAAACATCAACATTATCAGCTGAAATCATTACTTTGTCACATGTAAGTGGTGAAAAAGGTTTTAGTACCTTTTGTCAGAATGATGTCAACGAATTTTTTGGGATAATATCTTAAGTGACAATGATATTATAAGTATAACCTTAGATATCGTCGAAGATCCAGAAAACTAAAGTGAAACGGAAGAAAAACCTACCCCGCTCATTACAAATATAATTTGAGAAGGTTTCAACTTTGATTACCATCAATCATTTGCTTGTATATGACATAAATTCTGAACGAGCCTTTAAATTCCAACTTCAGCTGAAGAATTGTATGTCTGGATATCGCGAACTGCATAAAAAGTTAATAAAATCATCATTATAAAGTTTAATCACAGATTACATTGTCAGAGGAAAAAAACCCAACACATAATGAGAGTAAACTTGACGCTAATTCTGTATATGGAGAACCATTGTCTTTACCATGCAGATCTGATGCACTAATTATCTCTTCTAGCGATGAAAGTGATTTCGCACCAGTTCGGAAATGGTGCCGAACATTGTCAGTTAGTGACGATAATTCTAATGAAAAAATGTAAAATAACTATTACTTTTCAATTAAATTAAATGAATAAATTTTTAAAACAAATTTATTTTAAATTTTATATCAATTTCTTTCAGATTTTCGAGGTATTTCTTAGGCATTCTAATTTTCCTGAATTTTTATAAATTTTTTATGCAACTTTGGGTGTATTTTAACTCATTCTTTTGGTTTTATGTGGCTTTGAAAAATTATAGAACATCTCTAATTTTTCAACGTAAGTTGTCTTTTTGTACGATTTTTTATATGCGGTTTTCTGTGGAACGTATCTCCCGCATGAAAAGTCCTGTGTACTGTATTAAATAATTTGAAAGTATCCATCTCTCAAAGTATCCATCATTATTTTGCATAAATTTGCTCTATATGATGGGTAACAGACGAATCTTTTTTCGAAAAAAATATAATGTCTTTGAATTGATTGTCATCAATGCATTTTTGAACTTCTTCCACTGTTTTAAAATATCAGTCGCACGAACAAATAATATCTCTTTTCTCTTTCGGGACGTTTAGCAATACGTTGCCGTGTTATAAAATAACTTACCACGTTCCCTCACCAATGAATGGCATTTAATTTAATTTTGTAATTGACACGGATGAGCTGTTATCGGTAACACTAAATTTACAGTCTGACCAGGTTTGAGCAACTCATAATACAACACACCATTTATATCCCACCAAATACACAATAATATCATTTTGACATGAATATTTATTGTCTGAGTCGATGTCGATAGTCCATCGGGCGTAACCCATGATTTTCGGCGCTTAAGATTGTGGTACAAAATCCAGTTTTCATCCTTGGTTATAGTTCTATACAAAAAATTCTTCCTTATAAAACTTGTAAGCGATGATATAGCCGATTTACATCTTCTTTTTTTGTTTTCCGTGCTAATCTCATGTAGAATCCATCAGCTTAACTTTTGAATTTTTGTCAGTCGATGTAAACGATAGTAAATTTCTTGGTGGATATGTACGAGTTGTTGAGCTAGTTCCTGTTTAGTCTAAGCGGAGTTTTGACATAACAACTACTCAATCTCTTCGTCTTCAATTTTTTTCGGTTGTCCTCGATGTTCTTGTTCGGAAAGGTCAAAATCACAAATCCTAGACCTTTGAAACCATTTTTGCATCTTTTATGCGTCACAAAACCTTCCCTAAAAGATAAACAAATCATTTCCGCTGCTTCAAAAGCATGTTTTTTCAAATGAAAATATTAATTATTTGATGTTTAAGGTCACGTCGTCACCAAATATCATAAAAATACCCTTTTCAACTGGAATTCAAAATGTATGTAATGTCTAATATGCTGCTTTTCGGACAACATCATGTTCACAACTGTTTCGTGAGGTTATGTCAATTGGTTGTCCAAGGTATACAATAGTTTCAAATGTTAAGTTTGGCACTTCAAATTCTAGAAAATATATAATATTTAAAACAGGTTATGATTGATTCAGTTTAAAGACATGGAATTACTTTTTACATCATATATATATATATATATATATATATATATATATATATATATATATATAATATAATTATTTATATATATATATATATATATATTATATGATTATTTAAATATACATTTATGTAATCACACCTTTACGTTTCATATTAAGCTGATTTTTAGTTTATTTCTTTCAAAAAAATAATTATAATGAGTTCATGTTTTCTTTGTGTAATTTCACATTTTGTCACATAGTCTATTACAATTATAAATAGTTAAAGAGTATGGAGAATGTCATTTTACTTGAAATTGAATTAATATTATAGAAAATATATTTTTTGTGATGACATATATTTCTTGATGATGCGAGAGAAAATAAGAAAACATACATAAATGATTTTAATCACCTTTTTTGGGACAAAATATTTTTGAGTTATAAACAAACATATATATATATATATATATATATCTGTCAATACAGAAGTAAGTGTAATATACCAACCCTATCATCCTGTTTTATTATGATGTGTGAAATACACTTTTATTTTCTACTTGATACGAATTGAAAACAGGAATGAAAAAATGAAAATTAAATAATAATACAGTGCTTCTAGACACTCAGTTTGAAAATTTAAAAAAGCCTGATTATATTTCAAACAATAAAAAGTTATAAAAATTAAAAAATAACTTTGGAAATAAATGCTCCAAAAATTGTATTTTGTTCCTTCTTATTCTTCTTTCTTTAATTATAAATTTTATTTGTTCATAATTTAATTTATTATCGATTAATAATATTTATTATAGAATATATATAAAAAGATAAATTTTACGTTATAAAATATTAAAATAAAATAGAAAAGTATTTTAATAATGGTAAACATATGAAAGGTAGCAAATAATTCACAAAAATATTACAATATTGAGAGAATTTAACTAAACATTTTAGTCGCTATACTTAACATCATCAGAACCGTGTGGTGAAATGTAGACTAGGAAATAATGTGAGCTTCTATCAATTATTTATGACAGTTTTATCTATTTAAAGAACTATTTTTGAATCATGTATAAATAAATATTTTGAAGCTGTATCATATTTGCGCTTGCGTGTAGCAATTTCTAAAGCTATTGATTCTCATAAACCGTGAAGTTCGCATAGAAGCAAACGTTCGAGCATCAATGCCACATTTAGGCAGATTATTTTCTTTTTTTAATATATTAATATGAATTTTCACTTACATATATATATATATATATAAATGTACATTTTAAAAATACTTTAATATTGAGTTATTAATTAATGAGTTATATTTCGCTTAAAATGAATTTTACTTCAATATAAGTTCTATTTTTCACAAATTTAAAGTGTATATTATATAAAATCAACAGTTTTTAAAACATACACATAATATTTAATATAAACATTTTTTTATTTTATTCAATATAAATATAAATCAAGAAATGTAAGAAAAATATATGTTTATTTGTATTATTTAATAATTT
>CM068314.1:45527786-45657786 GCA_034766995.1 Acanthacorydalis orientalis
TCTTTCTGAACTAATAAATGAAATTTCCAGTTTTGTTGCTAGAAAGAGAATCAATATTCAACTTTGGTGTATTGCTACGTCACAGTTCTCGCTATACTTCTGAGATTTTATCAGTGATACGAAATGGCAATTAACTTGTAATTTATATATTTATATATATATATATATATATATATATATATATATATATATGTATGTATATTTATATATACTTTTCTATATTACATTTACTAAGTTTTTGAATATTTTCTAAATTTAAACTTTATTTTCATTAAAATTATTGTTAATTAGTACGTGGGTATACTATTTAATGTAATAGTAATATAATTAAAAATTTTATGACAGTTTTGTTATATATTTTGCAATGACACTAATGAGTTTTGAAATTAATACATTTATTAAATATATTTATGGAATTTAAAATTAAATTTCTTTTAATTTAAACACCAGTTAAGTTTAGAAAAAATATATTTAAATGTCAGACAATCATTGGGCTGCACCTCAATTGCCATAAGAAAGAAATTATTTATATTTAAAAAAGTATGAATTATTTGTGAATAATCAAAAAAAATATTTTTTGAAACAGTGTTTTTATCTTAACGAATTAAATGAATGATTTTTATAACAATAATTTATGTCGGTTGCTTTATTGACTTGAACCAAATTCATGCGTAACTTCTACAGTGTTACTTTAACCTATATTCGTATTTTGAAAGATATACTGGTTTAATCGTTTTTTAAAAAAGAAGTATAAATCTCAACATATAAGAATATAAGTATGATTAAAGTGAAAAACTATTGTGCATCTTTAAGAAAACTGTAAAATTTAAATAGCGTATCTTAATTTTCATAATATAACTAATAAAAACGCGAAATGTTGTTAATTTTTCTTCTTATGAATCTAATTTTTATAAGCGATCGATTCAATCGATTCAATTGAATTAAAATTTAAGAACAGTGCTAATCATTTCATCGTTTATATTATATTTTTAGCTTTGAGACTAGAGTTGTTTTTTTCATGTGTTGGACCGTTAATAATATCCAGTTTAAAATTTTCAACCTAAATCATTTATATATAGACTTTAAAAAAATTCAAGTATACAAATTTCTCATTATAATTGGGTTTAGATTTCTAGTAAAGCAAACTAAATTACCAAAATCTTTATTAGAAAAAACTCTAAAACGATGAATTATAAGAGAAAATTTAATAATGCAGTTTGCAATCTGTTTTAATTTTTTCAATAAATGTTTTCAAATATGCTTTAGTGATAATATTTTTTTGTTGTTCAAAATTCCATTTCATTTTCTTTTAATAGACGTTAAGTACTAAGTCTGCTTACTAGAATATTTATTATTAAACTGCGTCTAAGGAAGTAAAAGTTTAATTAAAAAATACAGATCTCATATTTGCCTTGCAATTATAAAGTCATTCGCCATGTGTTACTTTCTTCATAATAATTGATATTTTTTTCTGTTTTGAATCACTTAATCCACTTATCTACGAATAATTTTAATATTTTTATATATTATTCACTAATACTTTTTGTTAATTTTTATTATTTACAAGTAAAATTAATAAAACTGTTTTTAATCTCATTGTGCTCTAAAAAGTTCATTCAATAGTCCTCACACATTATTACATCCACCAACTTTTAAATATTAATAATACGTGTTTAGTGCTTGACGTCCTTATCTAAAAGGATGTATAACTAAATATCATATATTTATTTATGTATCTGTACCTAACACAAATTACTACTACTATAAATATTATTGAAAATAGAAACTATTTTAATATTTAATATTATATATATATATATATATATATATATATATATTCCTGTTAGTTTTCTATTTTTGAACAAATATTCTATCGAAAGATTTATATTTTATTTGACGACTAATTTAATTATATCTCCTTTGTGAAAATTAAAATTACTTATCACGAAATTATAGTGTCTTGATATCAGTATTGCTTCAATTAGCAATATGATTGACGAAACATCCCTAAAGATTTTTAAATCGTTCCCTTCACTTACAGATTTCTTTTTGTTGATGAATTGCAGACGTATAAATTAACTGAACAAATTCATTAGTATAAACAATTTATTAAAATTTAGCATCTACATAACAGAGAACAAATCGTATGAATGCCTCACAAAGACAAGACATCGGCATAACTATTTTTCTTTTTTTTATCTTATCAAAATAACCATAGCTAGCAACCCTAACAACCTAGTCTTTATCTATGCTAGTAACTAAGTAAAAATAACAGTTGGCAGCATTATTAACTGTTAACATACAAAAAGAACATTTAAATGTTTTACTACAACACTTTTTAAAACCACTAGTATACTATATTGGTAGGAAAATAATTGCGGTTTTTTTTTCTGAATTCTAGCCTTAAATTTTCCAAATGAAAGCCAATGATAGTGTTATTTCATCATATTCATATTATTATCATTTTAAAGTACACTTTTCTATATGTATTTTGGTAAAATAGACTTTGATTTTATTATTAATTTTGCTTTGAATTGGGCTATAGAATTAAAGATGGAAAATAAGTAAATAAAAGCACATTTTTGTGTGAATACAAAACGGGTAATAAGATAGCAGAAACTGTTCGTAAATTTAACGATGCTTTTAGTGTGGTTACTGTTAAGGAACTTGTTGTGTAATGGTGGTTTCAAAAATTTCGTGTTGAGGACGAGAGGCTTTAAGATGAAGAAGGTCGTGGACGTCCTTCTTCAGTTCATTAGAACCAACTGAAGGCGTTAGTTGAACTAGAACCACGCATAACAATTCTGGACCATTCAAAATCATTTCAATTAAAAAAAATTATATAAATTTGAGGTTCATAAATCACAATTATTTTTCTACCAATATAAAAAATAATAGTGTATAGAGAATAATATTAGCATAATTGTGAAAAGTACAAACAAAAATGCCTAAATTTATTATTGTAATTTTATTAAATATAAAAATGCAGTAAATAAAATATAGATATATAAATAAAGAACATTGTACAATTTATCCTAATTTCAAAAATGTGCTCAATATGAAATCAATTAATTATTAATTAATTTAATGAAAGTAATGAAAATAACTTTATCACCTTTCCATTTTGAAATATAATTACTTCCATAAAAAATTAAAAATTAATTTGAAGATTTTTTTAAAAAAATATTATTAAGTTTTTAATTGAATTATCATTCATAATTTGGTGCATATTTTTAAAAAAGAAATTAATCTAAATCAACTTCTATAATACCATTGAGTACAGTTTGCGGTTCATTAAATTTAGGTATTTAGTTTCGGTTCGGTTCACAGTTCAAAAGATTGGTTTGCTATTTTGGGTTTGCTCGGTTTACTGCTCAGTAGTTCTATTAACATTTTAGGAGTTAACCATCAGTATATATATATATATATATATATATATATATATATATACACATACATATATATATATATATATATAATAAAAGTATATTTGTTTTTTTATCATTTAATATGATTTATTAATATATATTTTGATAATAATTGTACAATTGAAACGATTAAAGTTTCATTTATTATAAGGTATATTGTGTTTAATTTTATTGATTTTAGAATATTTCCTTTGTTTATAATAAAATAAGCTCTTTGTTTCGAGTTGCAGGTTATATTCTAGTTGTTTTAAAGTTCTACAATCACATTTACACTAGTCTTTACATTAAAATGTGGAAATTATGCAATTATATATGTACTTATTCGTATATGAAGTTTAGTTATGTACGTACATCAGAGGAGAATTTTCCGTGTTATAAAATTTTGTGTTGAGTTAGACAGAGCTTCAAAGTGGCATGCTATTATGTAGCAAAATTCGTTTACATTACCTTAACTGTTCCAGAAATTACACAATTTGCACATAGCAAATGACGACGTAGACTGAAACCCCCATCAGAGTTTATTATGACCTACTCTCTGCTTAATATGTGCAAATACAAGATTTTTGGTTTCATGCAGAATGAGTTATTTCATGAATCTCATAAATTTTCTTAGCTCAGGAAATTTAGAAATGTATAAATTTGATTTCACCATATATATATATACATTAAAATAATAAAAAAATCGTTTACAATTAAGGCTTCAAAAGAGTTTATACTGAAGATATATATTTAAAAATGTTCAGCTAAATAAATTTTAAGTGAATTAATTTCATATTCACATTGCTATATTATTTATTTTAAAATATATGCTACCATTACACCTTTATTAAGAAAACTGTAAATTAAAACACAAGAACGTATATATATATATACATATATATATACTTATACATATATATATATATATATATATATATATATATATTCAGTTTCAAGTTTTATCATTCGACATTAAATGAAATTAAATGTCAATGATTTACGTTACATTATACTAAACTAACGTTCAACAATTACAATTAAAGAATTAAAGATTAAAATATATTTCATTTCTAAATGTTATATTAATTTTATTTTACTGGCGTTTTAATACAATATGAGAGGAGTTTAATTTTACGTTATTAGAAGATTTATATTGTTATAGGTCAACATGTTTGAGTAATATATTAAATGCGGAATAGAGAAAATATAAAGTTCTTTTAATATAAGAGGAAAATGTACCAAGAAAAGCATTGTTGTTTATGGAATAAAGCGAGTAGTTTGTTTGGTTATTAAATATTTTATTTTATAACAATAACATGAAGACTAGCTTGAAATGAATTCATTGAATTTATTTAAAAAATATTTTTATTAGTTTTCATTTAGGTTAATATGTTTGTAGGTTGAAATACACATAATTTGTTGCTTTTATATTTTACTGAGTATTTTTCTCTGGGATAGACTATTAAAAATTCAGAATTGTAAAATATGTTTATCAGTTTTCTTAAAGAAATATAATATAAGTAAGAATAATATTGTATTTTAATATTAATATTTTGTTAATTTTAATCTTAATTTATTTCATTTCCTCCAATATTTGTATATTCCTTCACTCCTGTTATACTTGAAACATTTATTAAATCTTATCTTAAACATTTTTTTCTCACAATTAAAAGTTTATTAATAAAGTAATTTTATCCAGCTGTTTTGTAGCAGTTTATTTTTTTTCTATTCGAACTTCTATAAATTTTAAATTCATCTTAGTAAGATAATTATAAAATATTGAAATTGACTTTATAAATTAAAATAACGATCAAATACTCGTTCGTAAACCGTGAAAATGAAGAACAAAGAATAATAAACAATAATTATAAAAAAAAACCTTGACCAAATAATAATGATTACACACAAAATTAATAATTATGTACAAGTATGTAAAGAATTTTTTCATAAAAGTTTAAACTGACAACAAGTTTTCATGTTTAAATGGGTTTTTAACTCATGTCAAAAACATTAATATCGTTCAATAAAGTAATGATGTAACGAGAATTTAATTTTATTTCAACCGTATGTCTGTATTTTAGTTAATTAATTTCGAAATATTGTACATGAAGAGGATTAACTACTCTGCATTAAAATGAACAATAAATCTGTATTATTTCATTCAAAACACATGCTTTTTTAAATTTGAAAATATTTTAGTTGCAGTTGAAAATATAAAAAGTGTGTTACTAGTTTCAAAATCACTTTTATCATTGTAATAATTGTAATTTGTAGAAATTTATTATATTTATGAAAATATTAGTCAGGTTGTTATAATGTAAATAAATGTATGTTTTATTTTAAGAAAAACTATGTTTATCTCATTATTTTTCTTTAATAGAAAATTAAAACAGTAGGGTAATTTATATATTTACTGTTTAAGTATTGAATTAAAAATTTTTGTATTTAACAGTGAAAAAGTATATCCATAGAAAATGTTACTGTTTATTTAACCTTAAACAAAACAAAGTACTTTCAACTGAACAGTCATCTAATGTTTAATTTAAAAAATGCAATCAATAGTTTAATTAATTTTTATTTGTCTTTCAATTTATTTCAGATCATTTTCGTTTTTTTTATCATTTCATTTATTAAAAATATATTCTTTATAAATTAATATTTATATATATATATATATATATATATATATATATATACATATATATACAGAGAGAGAAAGATATGTCATATACAGTTACCTCGTTAAAAACCACATTCTATTCTTAATAACGTAGATTAAATTTTTAATTGAATGTCTTGTTTAATTTTATTTTAAATTCTTTCAGTTAAAGAAAAGTTCTATATTGCGACATATTTAGATACAATGATCTATTTTTAAATGCTTATTATACAAAAAAATAATTAGAGGAACCCAATTTCGAGATATTAAGAGTTATAAAAGATAATATAGTCCTATACATTTATAAAATTATAATTTAATTAAGAAATAACGTTAAATGCTGCAAATATACATAATCAATGCAAATATGTAAATATGCATCATAGTACATAAATTATTAACATTATATTTATCCAATTTGTTCTACGGTTTATCCATAATAATATTATTATGGTTTTTTATTGAATATTATTTTTTTATAACATATTATATGTAGAGTTGTATTCGGCTGATACAAGAATGTAGAAGAATTTCTTTTAAAATGGTGTTAAAGAAAATGTGTTAGGAATAAATACTGTCATTCAAATTAAAAAAAATAAATTTATGAACCTTGTTGAAAGAAAAATTCATTACCTGAAATGTTCATTTCACTGATTCCAGAAATCTAATAACAGTTTGAAAATATCTGGAAAATCATCCAGTATCAAATACAATGACTGACGACTGTACCCAATCGGCGACACAAAGTAAAATAAAGACAATTCAAGTATTTTTTATTGCTGATGAAACAGGCATATTCTTTAAATTTACACCTCAATAAGTATTATAATTCAAAGGTGACGAGTGTACGAAATAAAAATGTTAAAATATAGAATAATCTTGTTAATACCAGCGAATATGGAAGGTATAGAGAAAAAGAAATTCTTTGTTATCGGGAAGTAGAAAACTCGATATGATTTAACAATTTAAAACTCTTACCTTTGGATTACGTATTGAACACAAAATAAAATAAAAGGTACAAAAATAAATATAGTATTGAAAAATAAAATAAATATATTAAAGAAATAAAAACGTATTTTTCTTATTTATACTCTTATATTAGTTCTTATTGATGTGAATTAATATTTTATTAAAGAAAACTTGTATTAATACCCAAGAATTATTTTCAGTTTATATTAACCAAGTAATTAAATAATTAATGATAATAATATTTTTGAAAATTGTAACGAAGGTAGGTAAATAGTATTGCAAAAGAATACACAATTTTATCTAGAAAAACCTTGTGTCTGCACACATACATGATGAGTAAATCTTCGTGTAAATATAATATAGAAGATGCATACTATACAGACGCCTGAGGTTCGTACCTTACATGTATCATGTAATTACGAAAATGACTGTAATGCCGCAACTTTGACAAGCAGAGTAGAAACTCAAACTTACAAACGGTAGACAGTAGGAAGGTGTGTGACGGTAGGTCGGTGTATAGGTACGTAGTATACACGAAGGGAAAATGTAATAGAGGCATTTGGGATTTCGGTACGTTCGTGGCAAGACGACTCTTATTCGGCGGCAACAGCATTTGAATATTTGTGACAAAGACACTGCTTTTTGGGACAAGTTCAATATTTGGCGCTGTAAGTTTGTTTCAAAGAGACGGTGTTGTTTATTTACCTTCAGTGTTTTATTTCGTGCTTTGTTGTTGTTTGTTTACTTGACGCCCAGCTTTAACTACGGATTCTTGTCAGGAAGTTTTTAATTAAACAGATTTCTTTATAGTGAAGTTTTAATGGTATTGTAAAATTTGTTGTACGAAACGTGATGGATTTTCTTGTACAATATGATGTAATTTTAGATATACTTTAAATAAATACACTTTATCAAATAATTAATATGTACATATATATATATATATATATATATATATATATATATATATATAATTATTCCATTTGATTCATATTTATTACTTCAATTATATATAAGATTAAGTGCTTGCATACGTATATAAATTATTACTTCATAATATATCTTGAAGTTGAATCTGCATTTGTTTACATACACACCCACTCATATATATATATATATATATATATATATATATATATATAAAGAAAAAGAGGAATGTACGAATATAGTCGCCGTACAAAAGAAATAGAAAAAAACGTAAGATTCAAATAAGTTTCTACATTAAATTTTAATACATACACAGAGAAGTTTCAGAACATAGGCAAATAATTATATTTCTTACTACACAAAGTTTAAAGTTTATCTTCAAAGTAAGAAACTAAAAAAATATTTGAACAAAAAATTAATTGAAATGTATTAAAATTGTTTATATTTTATTATGATTACATCAAAAGTTCTAAACCAGTTAAACTGAATAATATACATTTCTTCAAAAAAATATTTGCTAGCAACAAAGCTTCAAACAAAGAGAAAGTTTCTCTTAAATGAAAGTTTTTCTTTTTAAAAATGTTTTGTTCAATTATATTTTTTTAGTAATTGAATACTTATAACAAAACTTAAATTTCAAATCAGTGAACTCTTAAGCACAAGAATAGGAAAAATAAATATCAATATTTTTGATTCAAAGTAAATTAAAAATTGTCTTGTTTTTGAAAGAAAAATTATTTCTGGAAAAAGTACAAGTAAATTTTATATATTTTCCTGATATACTTTCTGTACATAAAGTGATATTTTCCTTTTATATGTTATATCAAAAGTTGGATGTGAGGATATGTTTGTATATATATATATATATTAAAATGTAGTATGTATATTAACTGTAAAAACATTATAGCTTTCGGCGATGTTCTAAAACACATGAATTCTCGTTGTATCATAAAACTTTATTTATACATTGATACGTAGAAATAATACAAGTTTATAGGACATAATATAAGATTGCGGAAATAACCAAAGTTTTGATCACGTTAACGGAAATACAATATGATATATTCTTGAATGACAAATGATTTGTTTTATACTATTTAACAAGGCAAATGACATCAATATCGTCTTGTATTATATTATATATATATATATAAATATATATATATATATATATATATATATATATATATATATACTAGGGGAATTTGCTTGCTGGTTTCTGTAACTCTCATCAACCCCGGGCTTACTGCACTCGTCCATTTATCAGTTATAAACCTTTCCATGAACCAAATAAAAAATAAACATATTTTTTAAAACTCATCATGTCTATATAATTATTATCATAGATATATTGCAAAGTCGTAGTTTTACACATTTGTAATGTCTGTATAAACATCGCAGATGATAAGATGATCTAGATAAACATACTTCATAAGTTCCTCTATTTCTGTTCCTTTTATTTCACTTTTCTTCGGACAGACAAACACATTGAACAACACATTTGTTTCTGCGTGGTTCATGTTATGGTCAATTTTTTGACCGCCATCATCTAATTATTCTATCCTCTTTTATAACTCTTCCAGAGTATTTGCAAAGATAACGATATCAAACGGAAGGTATTTTAATTTTTCGCCTTTTCTTTTTCCTCACAATCGAGCATTTGAATTATTCTTCTGAGGTTGCAGTAAATAATTTTGGTGAAATTGCATTTCCCCGTCTTATACCTTTCTTGATTTTTTCTCTTTTTTTTCTCCTTCTAGTTTCACTATCAAGATTTTATTCTTGATGTTATCTATCAACTCGATGTGTGTGTCGTCTGTACCCTGATTCTTCAATGCAGATATGACCGATGATGTGATAATTGAGTCGAATGCCTTTTCATAGTAAATCCAAGACATACTGATATTTGGTTTCATTTGACTGGTTAATTAGTTTCCAGATGTGGTATTCATAAAAAATACCAAATTATATATATATATATATATATATATATATATATATATATATGTGTATATATATATATATATATATACATATTTGAAACTGAATATGAAGAAGAAAAATAAAGAGTAATTACGCACATAATAAAAAGGAAATAAAATAATCAAGGTTTACTTGAAGATAAAAGAAAAGGTAGATACGAAGAAAAAAATATAAATTGGAATTCTAAAGAAATAGAGTCTTAAATAGGTAGGATAAAAATTTAAAAAATGTATTGTAAATTTGTAAAAAAGAGAACCACTGGATTATTTGATGGAATCAGATGAATCATTATTCACTAAACTATCGAGGATTGATATATATATATATATATATATATATATATATATATATATCGCAAAATAAAAATACTCAAACTAAATTTATTTTTGAATTACTGCTTATCAAAACATTTTTAAATGTTCGAAAATATTTAAAGGCGAAGAAGAAATAACAAATTTGCACCTTTATGATGTATAATTATAGAATTAATATTAACATTAATTATTTACGAAACTAGCCGTTCTTCATCTGAATAAAATTTTATTTATTTCTTATGTACTAATACAGTGAATGAGGATATAACGTGGCAGAGTTATATCTCACAATGGAAATTATATATGACTTGTACATAAATAATAATGTACATAAATACATTATGTGTGAAGATACTTTTTATGCGCAAAAATCTTTGGATTGGATGAACTTAAAAAAAAAACATGAATGAAAAAATCCAGACATTTAAGATTTTAAAAAATTTTTTGTCAATGTTATTCGTTCTTCTTGATTTTGTACTTATTGTTTTGTCCATATGGATGACTTCTTTGATGACTTTGAACCTCTTATTCAACAGAATCTGTTTGATTGTATATATATTGAAATATTCTTGATTGTTAACTTTCTTCGACACGAAATTAGATTTTGTATTTTCACAATTCGATAATGGACAAAGAAAAAATCAAAACAGTTAAAATTTTTAAAAACTTATAGTTTTAACTGAAATTATAAGTGATGAAACTTTTTATGATATCGCTCACTACTTTATTAAATCAACGTTAGTGACTGAGTTTAGAGAAGCAAGAGGAACGATAGTAGATATGCCGATCAAAATAAAAAACTAGGAGGGAGTAAGGGTTTCCGTCTCGCAATGTCGTTGTCAAATACTTTCACTTCAGTCTGCAAAATTTAATGCCACTGTGGATATTTTCATACTAAAAGGTGTCATTGTACCTTATCTTCTATTTGAAAAACAATGAAATTTTTAATTAGTTGTAATTTAACTTGCCTTCAAGTTATACATCTTGTTGTTTTGAATACCGACTTTTCTTTTATAACAGTAAGATTAAAGAAAAGGAAAATAAATAATGAAGCCAAAGATGCTTTTTATTAAATGAATGAAATTTTCTTAGAAGACAAAATTACATATTTTATTAGTTCTACACTAATATACAATATTAAACGAACAAAAATCTTTTGGAATTCAGATAATTAATATAAAATTTGAATAGAAATACATATAAGAATTTTAATATAATAATATACACTAACTAACATATATATATATATATATATATATATATATATATATATATATATATATATATTTACACGAAGGTCGTTTGATAACTATGGTAAAAAGAAAGTTAAATATTTTTTTTAGAAAAAATCGATTTTATTTCACAACGCAGTCTCAATTTAGGGCTATACACTTGGTCCAGTAAGCCTGCAAAATACGCATTGACGATGGTGATGACATTTTCATTCGACGGAAATTTGTTCCCACCAAGCCAAATTTTCAATTTTGAGAAGAGGAAGAAGTCCCATGTGGCCAAGTGTAGAGAAAATAGTGGATGAGGAATCAATTGGAAGCCTAATTCGTGCAATTTTACCATTAAACGATTTACTTGTGGAACAGCGCGTTGTCCTGGTAAAAGAGTATTTTTTTGTGCGAAAATCTTTATTTCAACTCTTCTTCCAAACGGTCCAGTAATGTAAAATAATAGACTCCGTTTATCGTTTTTTCATTTGGTATGTAATCAATCAGGATGATTCCTTGGGAATGTCAAAAATCGGTAGCCATCGCCTTCCCAGCTGACAAAACGGTCTTCACCTTCTTCGGCCCTCTTTTACCAGTCGTTGTCCGCTGTTTTTACTGCTACTTCGAATCAGGTGTGTAGTGGTGGATCCATGTTTCATTCAAGGTGACGAATCGATGCAAAAAGGCTTTCTCGTCTTTTTCCATTTATGCGGCAACTGCTACAATTCTCGCTTCAAATATCTGTTGAACGTGAACAACACGTCACTTCTGACTAAAATTTCTCCTAGTAACATGCTGTATACAAATTAAAAAGGTCAGAATGATGTAATTAGTACAATTAAGTAAGAGTTTGTGTCTCAATGATATATAATAAATTAATTGAAAATTATGGAAAAATATATTTTCTGATCGTGTAAAAGGAGATCGAGTAAATTGATACCACATAAAAAATATCATTGTAACAGAGGGATTATTTACCGCATATAAAAAAACTATAAAAACTACCACGTAAATCGAGGGACGGGTGTATATGTATGCATGTATAATACACACTATTGTATTAACTATATCCCACCTATATGAATTACTTGATTTAATCTAAGTGTTAAATTAATATCTTTCGTAACAGTATGCTGGAAAAAATTAAATATTCAATATTAAATTTATTTATTGGAATATTTTATTAGTATTTTTACGTACATACAAACTTCGTTTTATACATACATATATATATATATATATGCGTGTGTGTGTATGTATGCATATGTATGTGTGTATGTATCTAATTTCATTATATTAACATTAGTACACAAATAACATTGGTACACAATTTTTTTACATACAGACGAAATATCTAAACTAGTTATAAAACCTTACTTAAACATGACACAAATTCAATCTGTTGTGCGGCCGCAATGTTTCAAAAAAATGCTCTGGAAGGCATAAAAACATACAAATATTGTTAATTTATAATAAAAGTGCAGTAAAACTCATATTAACTTAAAAACTAACTACTTTATTCACAAAGAATATATAAAAAAAATATTATTGATGAAGTAATAGTTATTAGTTATTGAATATCTCAAAGAAAAAATGTCATAAAAATAAAATTTATCAACTATTCATTTAGTTTATTTTTCAATAAACTAAAGAATAGTAGCGGCTACTTATTGCCTAATATTTGTACATTTTACAAATAAAACAATTGATTAAATATAAAAAAAATCCCGTGAAATTCATATTATTTAGAACATTTATTTTATTTTAAAATAATTTTATTAATAACTTTTGATTTTTATTAGTTTCATAATATATCCTTTTCGTATTATATATCATGCTTTTGATAATATATTTACAATAAATTTATTTTTTTAAAAAAGTAATACAGTTTTTTTGAAATAATGACAAATTATTGAAATTGTTGATAAGACTGACATATGTTTCTTTTATATAAAATTATCAACAGAAACATATCAAACATGAACACAAAACATTTCAAATGTATTCACTTTTCCTGTAGTATGACATTAAAAACAATAGGCAAAAATTCAATAAATTCAAGAATACAAGTTCAAAAACATGAACACAACTGACAAATTGTGCTATCAAAATATTAATCTATAGTTATGACACGAAAATAAGCTTTATAGAATTTGTTTTCATTTTCAGATAAAATTCATTTCATTTTTACATTTACGATTAATTAATTTCTTTTTTTATTTAAGAAATTAACACATAAGTCAATACTTTGACCTTGATCGAATGTTTTAAAAGCATGCACTTTTTAAAATTGTTTTTAACATATACAAATAATAAATTTTACTATACAATATAATGCAATGTTTCATTTTAGTGTACAGGATAAGTTTTACTCCTAAAGTTTTCATTCCGAAGATCAAAATTGTTAAACTGTTGTGTTGCGACCATCATAAGAACAAGAACTGTTTCTCTAATGATTTATAGCTGATGTCGTATTGAAAACATAAACTGTTAGCGCACGGCATGTGTTCCTTACTGCTGCGACTAGAGTCGTCTAACTAAAGGCCCTCATAAATCTGCACAGATTGCGACCTAGACCTATTTATAGATCATCCGCACGAAGCCGTCCGTTTGTACAATATGGATCAATGTTCGTGAATGTATTTGATAACAAAATGCACTACGAATGCTAACTTCATATTTCTTGTTGTACAGTTATAGTTTAAAATAATTATATAAATAATTTTGTTTGTTATATAATATGTGAATATTTACATACGCACACCACCCCGTATTTAAATCTATTGAACCCATTGTTATCAAATCATAAAAAAATAATGTTTTGTACATTTAATTTGTAAGCTTATATTGATATTTTTAATTAATTTTTTTATATTTCCATAAAAAATGTGCATTACTGTAAAAAAATTAGTTTGAAAAATATTAAAATGATTTATATATTTAAAATTATATCTTAACATATATAAACATTAATAATCATAATAAATGATAAAACATTAGGTTAGTAGGAAAATAATTGCGGTTTTTGTTTTTTAAATTATAACCTTAATGGCATCAAAAAATTCAAATGACATAATATACATTTTAATGACATTGAAAAATTCAAAAAGCTGTAGTAACTTCCTAAAAAAATCCTTCGAAAGACTTTTAAACACGCTTTTTAATGTATTAAATGTAGATTATTGTAATAAGTGTATTGTTGCAAATAAAAATGTACTTAGAATAACATATAATTAAAAATTTAATTCGTTGAAAATCATTTTTTCGTCTTCCTGACTAGAAAGTTTGAAAATGAATTGTGAAAATAGAAAGTAAATAAAATTGCTAGTGTTTTTTTTAAATACATTGAGGGCAACTTCAATTACACACAACAAATATTTCTGTAAAAAATTAAATTATAAATAAATGTAAAAATATATAAAAAGTACAATTGCACGTTTCTATTTGAGTTGAATATGTTTCTTTAAGGATTTGTCTAGATTTACGTCTTAATGAATCATTTTATCCTTGTTTTTTCAAAAATATTATTCATCAAAATATTTTCTTTTGACAACAAACAATAGAACTTCAATGTTTTTTAAACATAATGTATAATAAATTATTCACAGGAATAAAATTAAATAGATAGTTATATTAATTTATTATATTAAAAGAAATATATATATATATATATATATATATATATATACACATATATATATATATATATACTTATATATATATATATATATATATATATATATATATATATATATATCGGAGATAAAAGATTGATTGAAGTCGACTACTGGTTTTATTCCCTTGGAATTGAATTTTATTTACCTAGACCTGAAGTGTATCTTATCAATTACAAGCAAATACTTTTCATACACAAATTAAATTCTTGAGACTACTTCATATAAATGAAGAAATCTGATTTATGTTATTAAATCTACAAGTAAATCTTAATATCGATTTTCCAATATCTAAAATTCTGTATAACACAAATCTCTTCATCAATAAACTAATCTCAAGTTACAAACTCCGTGTCGACGAAAATCGATGCGTGAAGACATCTCCTTCCTTCACACTACCTCGATTTAAATAACCACTTCAAAGAAATAAATAATGCAAAAGTTTTCGAACAAGCTATATATAATGGAAATGAAATCTTTCAATTAATTTATCGAATCCGGCCAACAAGAGCTTAATTCTGAAACAAGGTGGTTGCGTAATACAACGTTCAAGCGAAACCTCTAATGCTGAACAAAATGTCACGAAAGACACAAAGTTCATTTAATACGCGTATATCTTGCTCTCGGTAGATTGTAACAAGCGTTCGGGGGAAACCACTGATAACCCGCAAAATCATAAATCCGACCTCTTATGAATAATTACTTTGTCTTTCACATACACATATACATACAAATAAACCGACACCTTGTGGAGTAACGAAGCACAGATTAAGTTCGTCGGCTTTCAACCGACCACACTTGGCGTTCTTGTACTTGGACTTAATGAAACTCTTCTATACTTTGTACTCAAATGAGCGTATTGATAAACTATTGTTTCTCAAAACTATCGTGAAACTTCCGTACAGTTTTCGACATACAATATGAATATAATTTAACACATTTCACTGAGAAGATAATCTAATATAGTAAGAAAGCACGACGTTTAATGATAAGTTATCTACACAAGAAGAATATTTAGATATGAGAATGATTAAAATACTATACCTAGGAAGTATCTAAAGTAAAAATACGGAGATATGATATGAATAAAATCTACTTTAATATAAGAGATACAAATAAATTAAAATAACAAATATTCTTGTAAGGATCATTTGTATAGGATTATTAACATCTATTGTTTTTCAAATATAAACTACCCAATAAAAAAAAAAATTAAATCTATAAGGAGACACATTATACTACATTCGATTATCTTAGAATTTATAAAGGTCAACAAACTCATTTAATATTCGAGGTAATTGTTTCCTTAATGAAAAATGAAGACTCTTATCAAAGTTGATTTGAACATAAAACGCACTGCGAGTCAGTTCTCAAACACTCAAACACGTTTGCTTCTAAAAATAAATAAGATTTTTGAATGGCGTTATTCAAATAATTTTCGTTCGACTTTGCAAACAACAATTTATTATATATATATATATATATATATATATATATATATATATATATATATATATATATATATATATATATAGCAATGTCTTTATATTTAGAGCGATAAGATTTTCAGAAATATTACTGTACTTTAGCATTTTAAGGATTATGGGGAAGTTATATAAATATACAAACATACATACATATATATATATATATATATATATATATATATATATATATATATATATATATATAGGGCGGTGGAAAAAGAACGAAGGGGTTTTAATAGTTGATAACTCTATTGTTTAAATGTTTTTTCCTATTCTTTTTAGAATTGCATTAATAAAACTTCGGGAATTTATCATAGAAAGGTACACGACAGAATAACGTACCATAATTGAATTTTATTTTGAAAATCAGCGCTCAATTATTTTGTCGCAGCGAGCATATAGTCGTTATTTTAATATTCGAACAACATCATCTGAGTCAATGATTAATCATTTAGTTGCACGTTTTCGACAAGGTGCAGTTTTAGTAACCGTACAGGATCTGAAAGATATCTTTCTGCTCTAGGAAAATATTCAACCTGTACAGGAGAGTATTGAAAAAAGTTCTGAAATGTCAACCAGAAGACAGTCAACTCAAATTGGAATATCTTGGATGTCAATGTAAAGCATTTTGGCTACATTAAAATTTTTCCAATAAAAAGTGCAGTTTGTGCAAGATCTAAAGGTAACAGATTATCAGCATCACCTTGATTATGTAAATAGTGTTCGCCAACAAGCAGAAGAATTTAATAAATTTATTCACAATTTGGTTATAAGTGATAAAGCTCATTAAATGACTTCGTGAATAGACAAAATTGTAGAATATGGGCTACAGAGAATCCAACAACATTTCATTAGCGACAATTACACACACTTAAGTGTACTGCTTGAAAAATATTATAGTTTGGGAGATCAAAAATGATGAAAATATTACAAAACAAATGTACAAAATTAATGTTTTAAAACCATACTTTTTGGGATATATATATATATGTATAGATATATGTGTGTGTAAGTATGATATATATGATTTATTTCCAAGTTTTCTAATTGAAAGATTAATTGTAATTATTTTATTTAAGTATATCCCACCTGATTTTATATTTCATAATATAATATAATGTATTTAAATAAAAAGAGTAAAAATATTATTATTTCATATATATATATATATATATATATATATATATATATATATATATATATATCATGAAATATTTTTACCAGAATAGCCAGAATACCAGACAAGTACCTTATGTTTATGTTCAAATTCGATCTGATATTTTATCTTTCAAAAGCAAAAATTGGTTTAACGTTTAGTGAATCAAGATTAAATTACATTTAAAATAATCAGAAAAAATATTTGTAACACTAGACAACAAAACTGCTATAATATCTTAATTTGTACTTAAATTGAGGATTATTTTTTTCCATATGTATATAATGAAAAATCTAATTTTTTGTCATATTTTTATCACTGGTTAAATAATTAATTTATTTTCTAAAAATTGTCGTTGATAATCAGAAATATTAAGTTTTCATTCAAATTTCTTTCAAAACATCATTAAATCTATTAGCAAAAAGCATATGTGCATTTCTAATATTATTTATATCAATTAGAAGTTTACGTATATGACTTAAATATATGGCTAAATTTACTTTCATATGTGAATTTTTTACTCACCACCATAAAAAATTCCATAATTTTTTTTTCTATGTATAATATTCAATTGTTGGTTATTGATCATTTTTGATTTTTCCTTTTCAAATTCAATGCCTTTATATTTGGAGCGATAAAATTTTCAAAAATATCGCTGTACTTTAGAATTTTGAGGATAACGGAGTAGTTACATAAATGTACATAAGCAAAAATTAAAAGAAATCAGTAATTAATTATTAAAAACTTTTAATTACGAAAACTTTATACGATTTGTGCCATCAATGTATGTATGATAGTGGTAAAAAACATGTTCTGATTATTAAAATGAATATACTCTATACTATAAAAAATATATTTTTCAAACATATTAAATTATATTTTCTTTTTCATTTAACAAAATATAAGTCAATTTTAAATATTTAAAAAATTTTAAAACTATTAGAAAATATGTTAATATAATGTACTTTTGCAAATTGTGAATTTTTATAATATATATATATATATATATATATATACATATATCATCATAAATTATTAGAAAAAGAAGGGTAAGTTAAATAAAAAACTAAAATATAGAATTGTTGAAAATATAAACATATCTGATCACATTTAAATCAGTTTATTTATTACTAAAAATTACATAAATTTGAATAAGTGTAAGATTAAAATAAATAAAAGTTAGTACTATTAAATAATTTTGAAAGATTGAAAGAGAATGTAAAATAAATACCAAATTATATAAAGGAAACCAACAGAAATAGTACGTAGATTGAATGAAATTTTGTAATAATTCAAATCTGGTTAAAATATTAAAGATATGTAAAATGTGAAATATAAATTATTCAAATGAAATCATAAACTTATACGTAATTTGAAAGTGAAACACTTATGTTTGAAAGCAAACATAATATTCAATAATAAAAATCCAATTAAACTTATTAAGAATATTTCAAGAAAAACCAACTAGTAATGGATTTACCTCTAATTATAATTTTTATTCAGTTATATATAATATTTGTATAATCGTAATTATATTATTAATATAAATATAATATAAACATAAATATTATTATTAATATATATATATATATATATATATATATATATATATATATATATATATAATTATTTTATTTACTCATGATATATAGAACCATGATATGAATTTATAATGTAAACTGTTTCTTAAATAAAAAAATCCAATATTTTCTATAATATATTTCTATTATTGTAATAATATTTGTGAAAAATATTATATTAGTATGTGTGTGTAAAACTTAAAATTGAAACAATAGTTTATTATATAAAAAAAAACATTATGATTTTATAGACAAAAAAATCATATTTCAAATGTACAATTTAATATAATACAGATGAAGAACATTGAAAAATTACATTCATATATTAAACATTAAATTTTTATCTACAATAAGATCTTCATACCTTTACGTAAACAGTATTAAACGTATTATATAATTTTCATGCTAGCAGATACGAGATATAAATAGACAGTCAGTTGATCAACAATCTGTTTACTGAAACACATGTTCATATATTGGCGTAGACAGTATACAAATAACATTGAATTTCGTGAATTTAATCTACAAGTACTAAAAGCAGTATACATATGTAGTAATAATACTCAAATATAAATAGAATTATAAATTTATTAATCAACGAATGTGATTATGTAGTGTGGTGTAAGAGATGTGGGATTAATAGTGAGCTGTGGTGTTAGTGTTTTTAAACAAATTATAATTAGATACTTATTGACTTTGGTGGATTGTGACAGGCATAAAGATAATTGATAGATTAAGGTAAATTTTAATATTATTATATTTATGACATTATCGAATTAAGAGATTTGTTGTTATTCATTTATATGTTTAAAGTGATTATGTAATACTATTATATATATATTTCTCTTTTAAGAGAAAAATATAGAGGTATAATATTAGAGGTATAAAAGGAAGCAATTTTTTTCTTAAGTAAATTATATATATATATATATATATAAATCAATTATTCACAAAAATTTCGATACGTCGACTTATTTATAAAATCCAAATTTATGTATCTAAATATGTATGTAAAAATGTATGTATCCAAATATGTTTACTTCATATATAAAATAACACGTTGCGGTCTGTCTGCCATAACCATTATATAGACATAAATGATTTTTTAAAAAAGGTTTATTGTTTCATTTGGTTACATTTGCATGCTTATAATTTACAAGTGGGCTACCGCAGTGAATTCGGGGTTTGACAATTGCAGTGAGCAAGGGTTAAAGCATCCTTATATATGTATGTATATATATATATATATATATATATATATATATATATATATATATATATACAATCTTTGTATATGTGTGTGTGTATATATATATATATCTTTGTAAATATGTATATATATATATATATAAAATCAACTATTGAGACAGTGTTCGGTGACGTCAAGGTTTCATAATACCTAAATATGTTTATCTCATATATAAAACAGCGACGTTGTAATCTATTTGCGATAATGATTATATAGACATAAATGAGTTTAAACAAAAATATGGTTATTGCTTCATTCGGTTACATGACAGTCTTATAATTGAAAAGTGGTCGAGCGAAGCGAGCAGGGCGCGAATTCCTCTAGTGTATATATATATATATTTCTGATCCTGTGCTTTACAGACCGTTGATTTTCTGGTTTACGTTGTCCGATCACAAAAATCAATTGCCTACTTTGTTTTAAAACATATTGAAAAAATTGAATTCAGAAGTAAGTGAACTTTGTAAAATAAAACCAGAGTTCTACTCATTAACCAGCCATTGCATTGATTGTTTTGTGGCTATTTTTATTTTTCAATAAAACATAACAGTTAATTTGTTTACTTTATGCAGGTTTTTTTATTATTTTTATACAGTTGGTATACTTTTTCTTAGGAAAATATATAGTGAAGGTTCAAAATAAAAAATTTGTCAAAAAAATTATTAATAAAAAAATCTCTTGTTTTGAAGTTTAGTAGATGATTCAGTTTATATATATTTCCATATATATATATATATATATATGTTACAAATAATTTGTCCAAAATATCAATTCAATCTTTTGTTCTATTATCGTCCAAAATCATTATTGGCTTATCTTTATTTTTATTGACTATACTAATATTACGCATTGTGCTCATTAACCAAAATAGTTTTATTTCCTTTAAGTTAATGTGAAAAAATGTAGTATCTCTTAAAAGTATCAGTGATTCTAAAAA
Organism: Acanthacorydalis orientalis; assembly: GCA_034766995.1. Lineage (NCBI taxonomy): Eukaryota > Metazoa > Arthropoda > Insecta > Megaloptera > Corydalidae > Acanthacorydalis > Acanthacorydalis orientalis. The sequence goes on from CM068314.1 coordinate 45,549,349, forward strand.
GTTTTATTTCTTTTATTTTAAGGTACGAAATTAAAACTTGCAAAACAAATTAACTTTTAATATTTATTTTTAACACCCAGATAATGTATTTCTATAATTATATTAATTACGATCATTAATTTTAACGTTAATATTTTAATATAATGAAATGAAATTAGAATACTTAATTAATAACTGAGATGATTTTATAAAATTTAGTTATAAAATGTAATTTTTTATTATTTGTGATTTTTACTAGTACTGGGTTTAAACTTTTTTATAGATAAGTTCAACGGAATTTAATATTGAATAGAATTAAATGACAATTGTTATCTCTTCCTATGACAACATTTGTAATCTATAAAATAATCAAACGGTTTAACACAAAAATTAGTTTTAATAAAATTCACATCAAATAAAAGATTACAATTAAGCACATTACCCATTCTAGTCAATTATTCCGAGTAAAAAGTTTATTTAATGAAAAATCTCAATATAAAGAACGCGCAAGCAAAACGTTCATTGTTCTGCATACATATAAAAAATTAACCGAACAAAAGCGACCTGCTTTTATTCCAACGTTAAAACACAAAAGAGCAGTTCAATGCGACACAGGACAAGAGGCGAGCAAGTTCGCGTTAAAAAAGAATTTACACGAGAAATTACAAGTTTCATTGCAATAAAAGAAGTAACGGCAGCGGCGAACAACAACATATAACAAGCTTAATTTGTCTACGATTGGACCTGAGAGACAACAAAAGAAAATCTCAACTTTAAGTTCGAAGACGACGGCCGTCGTTGCCAGGAAACAACGATAGACGTTGTCTCCTCGCGATCACTGCAATATACCGTGAAATATTCAAATTCCACATCTGATGTATTTATTTATTTGCAACAAAAGTCTTTTTCAAATATAATATGATCTACCTTCACGTATACTACGAATGTTCATTATTTGGATAAGCATTATTTTCAAGACAAAAATATGTTTCAGAGAAGTAAACGTATTTCTGTTATTATTCAATTGGTGTTTTTAGAATTTCACTCTATATATATATATTAAATTTCATACATTGTTCTATAACGAGAACTTATTACAATACCTATATGTTATATTAAAATAATTTCGGTATGTTTAAAAACAAACAAACAATTACTTTTTTTGTAAATAAATAATAAAATACCGATTACGGTTTTACTTGTGAAAATTGTCATTTATGCGAATGAAAAATATATTTTCTAAAAGTAATAACTATTATTTACAACCTACAGATTTTTTTACAAAAATTAATATATATTATCCCCTTTAAGTAATTATTTAACTAATAAAAATCAGCTTATGTTTCGTTGTTATTATATAATTATATATATAGATATATATATACTTTTATCTATTCAAACATTTTAGCTTTGTGGTAACAGATTACAGTGTACAATGAAACCACTGTAAAACTAATATTATATTTTAAAGAATAAATGATATATAATTTTTTATCTAAATGTAGTATAAATACAAAATATATTAATAAAATAAATGATTATATCTAAAATATTGCTATTAAACTTATATAATATTAAACTTATATAATATTAAAAGTTTTTTATAAAAATATACATCCATACGACTCGAGGAATTTTCTATGAAATTTATTAGAATTAAGAAAATATATGTTACAAAATATTGACTATATGATGATCTATAATAAGTAGATTATTAAATAAATAATATATATATATATACATACATACATATATATATATATATATATATATACATACATACATATATATATATATATATATATATATATATATAGCTGGACCTCAGGCTGCATCCAATTTCCAATATAGTTAGAAAGAACATCATCATTAAAGCAGAAAAATAACGTTTGTTCCAGAATTATAGATCTTATAGATTGTTGTATCAATGATGAGAAGTATTCGATTAAAAATGATTTTATAATGATTCTCTTAAATACATTAATAATGACTCTAACATTATCTTAAGTAAAGGTGTTATATTAAAGATGATTAGGCTATATCATCATTATATTAAAGATGATAGCAGCGACCAGGTTGATGAGCCTCTTAGTTATTTTAAAATATATTTGTTTGCATGTCATAGTTTAATAGTTAAATAAACAGCCTCATAAATATTATCAAAATGTCTACAAATCCAGATGTATTAACAGATAACCATAAGAATATGTACAGCAGCTATTAATTTAGTAAGGAGCTTTATGTCTCGTAACTTATGAATATCTCTAATTTCGTATCTATTATTCTTATTTATTTTTAGTTACACACAAGTGAGTTTGAAATAAATTAAATATAAAACTGAAATGTATTATTTGATATTTTTTATCTAATATGAGATTTTATTTTAAAACAAATATTTCCTGTAGAATTTTTCATGTTTGAGTACAGAGTTTACAAAAATAATTCAAATAAATAAGTTCGTTTTGCAAAAATTTAAATTTTTATACATTGAACAAAGTATTTAATAACTATGATTTTCCAAATTACAATATGTTTTATGAGATATTCAAGGATAACTGTTTTGTTTAAGGTAAATCATGTTTCTGAAAATCGACTTGTTTTATGGAAGAATGTTACATTCACTTTAGTTTATATTTAAAATCTAATGAGATCACAACACAAAGTAGTAAACTGATAAAAAGAAACTTTTAGAATCTGTCTACTTAAATATTAATTTTTTTAAGAAAACTTATACACACAATTTACAGAATATATAGAAAAATAATATTTTATTGATGAAAAAAAAACAGCACTGATTAAACAGATTCTTGATATTTATAATAAAATAGAGACGTTATCAATAAAAACTTATTTACAATATATAATGACTAATGGTATAAAAATTCTTAATAGAAAAGCAGGATGAAAGCTTCACGTTTGTTAAAATTTAATATAAATTTCCATCTAATTAACAAAGTGGAACAAATAAATTAATAATTACATTAGTTCAAATATATTTATTTTTCATACATGCTATTTCTATTTCTAATTAGTACTTTTTACGAAATTTTAAATAATTTTCTCCAATGAAGATATTAATCATCCAGAAATTATTTTTTGTCTATTTTAGTTTTGGTGAAACACAGTTACAAACATGACTTTTTTTAAAAAAATAAACTTATTCATACTTCAAGTATGATAAAATTTCAATTAATTTATTCATTATTTTCCCAAAATTGATTATAAATAATAACAGGACAGTATTTTAAAATAAAATAGAATGTATAATATTAGAGATGTTATTTATGAAAAAAATTATTAATACACAGTAATTATTTTTATGACAGAAAAAATGTTTTCATTTAAAATATTTTATATTTTTATAATTTCCTATAAATTAATGTTTACTTTACAAATTCTTTATTTCATTATTAACAAATCATAAAATAATAATATACTAACCATTTAACATATTGTTCGGTCTTTTTCACTTTTTGATTATAAATCAATTTTAAGTCTAATTAATATACATACACATAAACAGGAAATTGATAGCTACGAAAGTACAATTCACAACAGTGCTGGCTTTTTTCTGATATATGTACAAAAATGTATTATTCACAACCACTTATAAAGTGACATTTTAAGAAAAGTATATTCACATAATAATTCGTATCATACTTATATATTATAACTTAGGTACTGTTTCCTCCAGGCAAAAGCTGACAAGTTTGTCTGAAATATTTCTGTGTTTAAAGAACTTTTTCCAAACTGTTGTAATTTAAAATGTAAGTTAAGAAAAAAAGTGAAGAAAAAATTAAAGAAATTTATTGTTATGAAAGCAACATAACTTTATGAAAGTGAAATTACTCATTTTTGGATAAAAAAAGTTTCACTACCATTAAGACAAAAAGAAAAATCTCTAACACACCAGTTGTTATTATATTACTTCTAATAAATATTTTTCTAAAAATAAATGTGAATTATAAGTAAACGTTGTCAAGTTTAATTCTTAGTTTACGACTACTATTTTAAAAATTGTTTTTCAGTAAAACAAAAAAAATATTTATTCAACAAATATTTAGACAATACAAAAAAAAGAAATTATTTTAATAAGCGATATAATGTTGAAAATATGAATATAAAATTAATTTTCAACTGAAAACGAAACTTGAAGGGTGGACAGTTGGTGATACTGAACAAAATATTCTAAGGAACTTTATCGTCCATCCACCATTTAATTTAAATGAAGCCAGTGTTACTACCCCACAAAATCCGTCATCAGCAGGCACTAAGTTTTAGAGGTACGTACGCAAAGTCGATCGACAGTGTTTTAGGCTTCAAACAGAAACTTCCTTACAGCGACGATGGGAGAAATTGATTGGTTGTTGCTAGACATACCTATTTTCTACAAATATCAATCGTCCATCTATTTTATATATATATAATTACAATTTATGTTCAATAGTTTATTGATTCTAAAGGAGAGTTTTATACTTTCAGATACATATAAAAGCACATTAAAAATACATATACATATTGATTTGTACAATATTTTATATAATGTATGTTACTTAATTTTTTTTTTGAATATTGCAAATTTTCATTTATAAGGTATTTAATGTTTTTTAAAGTATCAATTTAAAACTATTTATATTTTTAATTATTAATTATTTTTAAATAAATTTTGGGGTTAATATTTAATTTTATTAATTTGATAAAGAACTTTAATACCAATTAACGTTTTCTTTTGAGTTTAAAAACACATTAAATTTTATAAAAAAACAGAAATTCTCATGTTCAACTAATATAGTAAATAGGTATTCTGAATAAATTTTTTCTTACATACATCATATGATGTATATATATAAATATATATATATATATGTATATATTAATGTACAATATATATATATATATATAATAAATTAGCGAAAGGATTGTATATACTGAATAGCATTAGAATATAATAAAACACTGTTAATAGAAATGCATAATATTTAATTTATTAAAGTTAAAAGCTGAATACATTATTCACTACAGTCAAGCGGCTGGAGCGAGTGAAACGAGCGGGGGGCAGAGCCCTATTGGGGGTTGGAGAGCGTAGAGATCAGGAGGCAAAGATCCAAGTTGTATTAAAAAAGTATAATATCAACCATTTGAAATAAAATTAAAATTGCATTTGAATAAATAAACTAAAATAACTTTTGATTTATTAAATGACTGTTACAATGTTATATAATAGAAAACAAGTGAATAAAGCTTAATTATTACTTGGAAATTGAGTTAAAAAAATTATGTTTCTGGTAAATATACTTAATGGTTAAAACACACTTTGAAAGTGTCTTAAAAGCTATACAAGTCTGTCAGTATATAGTTTATAAATATATATATATTGAGACGGAATGGAAATAAAATGGCATAGCTATAAAATTTCAATCATAGTAAACACTTCTTTACGCTTCAATTATTATTTAAAATCATATAAAAAACATTAAAATTAACATTAGACATAAGAAAATAACTAATTTTACTTACAAACTACTTTTTGACGAAATATATACAATATATTATAATTTTTCTTCTTTCCAGACATATTATCATGGGATGTTTTTTTTAAGATTAATCATATACCTAAATTAATTAAAATACAATATAAAAAGATATTTTAATTTTTTTCAACTATCCTTCAATACAAATTATTCATGAACTTTTAATAAATACATTTCGATATTTTTAATTATTTTTTATTTTTTAATTTAGCAAAAGAGTTCTCCTGCAATCTGTAAAATATTATAATTTTATTAATGTTTTATGGAACAATGAGATATATTAGAAAAATGTCAGTAATGTTATTAAAACTAATATCTTAATAATTCAAACAATCGTTCGTCATTTTAATTATATTTATCTTGGAACTGTACTTTAACCCCTTGACAATTTAAATTTGATATGAGCAAAAAATACTATTATTTTTTTAGCTTAATATGTGTGTAAGCTTAACAAGGAAATGAATATTTATACATTGTTAAATGTTATAATTCAGTACTAATAATCAAAATTAATAAAAAGTAATGTAATAACAAATTAAATAATAATTCAATATTCCTGTAGAGTATGAAACGTTTTGAAGTATTCTGGTAAATGTAGAGGTAGTTAATATTTTTAACATTGCTAAGTCGTTCGCTTCTTATATTATTTTTGAGCACACAGGACATCCCGTTGCAGGATGTTGCTTTTACCAGTGGAAGGCATATGTTCAGGAAAATATGTCCAATTTTTTTCTTGTAACCGTGTTGGGCACTCACTTTGCGAAGTCTTGCCGCGTGCCCGATGTTAAGTAGAGACAAATTACATATTACTTAACGTTGCTAATAACAAACCTTTTCAGATATTCATACCGGTTCAAAACAGACATGTTGCAAGGTTCGCTTCTATGGTTCCCACTTTAATACTGTATATGTATATATAATTATTTTTTTCTAATATTTGCTTTGTAGCTGCACTAAAGTGAATTAAATTTGCGTGCGTTTCAGAGACGTCAGTATTTATAATGGAATAAGAAACATATGACCTATCAAAAATGTCTTTGTATGTCAAGGGTTTATTTTTTTTTTATTTTCTCTAACGGAACTCTTCTTTCATTAAACAGAATTTCAGGGTTTCATTGAAACATCATTTGAAAAGCACTGATCTATTTATTGATGAACAGTTTTTTTTTTAAATTAATCAATGAATAGTATCATATAAAGAAATAGCAATAATAAAACTGATACATACTCTTTAATAAAATACAATTTTGTAAAAAAAAAAAATGTTTAATTATATAAATAATAGATGTATCATTTAAATTTATATAACACAATATCTCTTCTGGAATTAATAAAATTAAAATTATATATTTTTCAAGTTGCATATATATATATATATATATATATATATATATATACGTATATATATAACTATTAATTAAAAAATAATTTTGTATATATATATACATATGTTAAGGTAAAACAACTGTACCAAGAAAATGAATACATAACGTTGGTATGATATATGTTCAATTATTCGCTTGTTTGTTTTTTAATAAAGATACTAATGGGATGTCTTCTACTTAAAAAATGTAATGAGAAGGTAGATGAATCCCTTAGAGAACTCTAAATTTTTCAGCTTTTTTTCTTTCTCCATAATACATACGATTTTATATAGTAAAGAAAAATGTCAATGTAATTATTTTTAATATATAACATTACTAAAATTTTAATTTAGTGTAATTTATACTTTTTCCATTATTTGCGATAATAAATAATATATACATGTAATAACTAAAATTAATAAGAAAGAATGTAATTTTCTATTTAAAGCAAAATTTTATTAACTTATATATATAATCAAAAACTCTCGAACTAGAACGTAAATATAAAGTGATAAGTAGTCATGATCTATGAAGTGATGATTTTCGCATCATTCCCAATACACTGATCAAAATATATGGAGAGGCTATTATGATATTCTTTTATTCTGCTACCATTTTAATAGTCATTCGCTGTTTGACATGGATAAATTCAAGAATATCGATAATCTTTTTGTCGGTTTTGGAAATAAAGTCCTACTCCGTCTTTCTTATTCTTTGATTGAAGTTCTGTTTTCTTAAAGCGCTTGAACTAATCAAAATATCTTAAACATGCTCAGTCATTTTTCTTCAAAAACCATTTCAGAAACTTTAAATATTTCTGCTGCTGTGTCGATATTTGAAACATAATTTCACACAAATGGGCTGTTCTTCAATCAATTATGTTTAAAAAATCGCCAAAGTAAAGAAAATCTAATTTCATACATCAACTCAAAAAACTTTTCGATACGAAATTAATGGCAACCAGCTTACAAATGATTGCCGCATCATATCATGCCAATAGATTCACTTTTTACTTACTAAATATTAATCTATACACGCAGACTTGATATTTTTTGATCAAACCTCTAAAATTACAGATTTTAATGTTTCATAGTGGCACCTAGAAAAGTTCGAATTTCATTATAATAAAAATAAATATAGTAAAATAAAAGTAAATTCAGTGTTCAGTGGTCATTATTTGTTAGAAATGCTGAAGTATCCATTAATTTACTCACACTAATAATTTCAAAAAGAAATGTCTGACCCACAAAATATGATTATTATTAACGCTGCATCTGATTATTGGATACTTTTTAAATTTCTCAAATAGCTCATAAATACATATGAATTGATCGATGAATAAACGATCGTCAAAATAAACCAAGCAATTTCCTTTTATCTGAAAGTGTAGAGAAAATTATTAGACTGTATAAGACAATTAATTTTAACAAAGATGGTTTCTTTTAAGATTGAAAAAATTAATCAAAAATTAAATCATATATCAGTAATCTTCAGATTATGATATTTGTAAATCTATATATCTGTATTTATATATATATATATATATATATATATATATATATATATATATATATATATATATATAGTGGAGACTTTGCTTCCTACTCGCTGCGCTCACCCACTTGTCAATTATAAGTAGGTACATGTAACTGAATGAAACAATAAACATATTTAGGAATCATAGAAGCCTTATACCAAATAAATAAGTCGACTTCATAGATTTATATATATATATATATATATATATATATATATATATATATATACACATACATATTAGTATGTTTACATAAACATTCTGACAAATAGTAACAATGTGTTGTTTTATAGTTTTTTGCCGATAATTTTGATTATGTATATAATTTGGATACACAGATAGATCATTAATAATATTTCTCATATATCAGAACTGCATTAACAAACTCCTGATAAAAAAACATATTTTTTTATTTTCAAAACCTTTTTTTTAAAAAAAATATGATTTTGTTTCCACATTATTATCACTTTAATATAATTATCATAGTTTTACATAAAGAAACAATTTCATTTCCATGCTACATTGCATTTTAATTTAAATAGGTGCAGCACACATAAAATCGTAATATACCAGTACTTCTATTTAATTCTCTCAACGTTTAATTTAATATATAAATGTTCTAACATTATATGTAAAAATAAAATTGTTTTAATGTGAAACTCTTAATTTTCAGTCGTTCCCGAGAATGTGTGAATATATTGTATAGGTTTAGTTATGTTAATCTATTATATATATATATATATATATGTTCGTAATAATTTGTTATGTGAGTATTATATATGTCCTTGTGTGTAATTATTATAATTTACGAAAGAATGACTGAAACGTGTGTACAAAATTAAAACGTCACCCATATACACTACTGACATTTGGTTCACAAAAACCTGTACCCTTTAATCCGATCAATATGCATGAAATTTAGGTCAAGTAGGGCTATTACAGTCTATATTATATATCGATACAATGTCAAACGAAAACACATATTTTCGTTCCTATACACTAGTCTCTCTCATCAAACGGTTGTATCTATATTTTTTGAACAACGTACACTGCCGGAAAGAGAGTGAAAATTATTATCTTACATAGGTGTTTGAATAATATTTATACAATGTATATGTGCGTGGCGTGTGAATGTTTTCTTGTCGAAGTGTCTGACAAAATATGATGAAAATGTAAATAGGAATGTTTTTTGTTTGTTTTTCGACGAAAATTAAAGCTTTTAATGAATATTCAAATAATTTTCATATTTGAAATTCTCTAAATATGAATGATAAAAGTGTGTTTTTTAAATAATTTCATCCAATTGTTATTCAGTCAGTAATGAAAATTTATTCGTACTATTATGGATTTAATATAAATATTATTCTTGTTCGTGTACAATATAAAACACTCAGTCTGTATAGCATATCATAGTTTATATATATATATATATATTTATAATGAAACACTTAATACTTCAATTATTCAGAATAATAAATTATAATCAATCGAGAAAACTACGTAATAAGTTCCAAGAAAACATTAACAAAACATATTTTGAACGGTTACTTTCGACACTATCACCTTTACTGTTTGTTTACTTTTTACTCGATATTTTTATTTCCCATATCCAAGACCTAAGAACATTCGCTAGTACTACGTTATCACCAATTTAGTGAAATAATTTGAAAATATATTTACTTTAGTAATATTAAAATTTTATAAGGCTTCAATCATTATATATATATATATATATATATATATATATAATAGGAGCTTGCATTGAAAGCCACTATTCACGGATAGATGGCTTTACGTGCGTATGCTGTAGGCAGTGACAGATACCTCTTATGTCAATTTGAAATGAGATAAATTATAAAAAAGTTAATTAGTATTATTAGTTTGTGATTTTCTGAAAAAGAAAATATTTTGCTCACTGTATTTCTCTTACAACTAAAGAACAGGTATGAAATATTCAGTATTTTATTATAAATCTAACGACTGACGGATTAAATGCAAATGGCTTACTAATAACTTGTTATGTATAGCTTCCTTTAATCCGGTTTATTGAGATCTACGAGTATAGTTAATTTGTTTACAGCATTTCATGATTAGTTTTCCAAATGGAGAACTATGTAGCATAAAAGATTTTATTTCTCGAATCATTGACCATAACTATAATTTGTTTAGTCCTAATAAAGTACCTAGTGCAACTATTCATAAATGCTTTTTGAATATATATATATATATATAACTTTTATTATTATTGTTCATGTTACTTGTATTATTATTGTTATTAAGCGCTCGGAACTTGTTTTCTGAGAAACCAAATGTCATCCGATTACACGATATAGTATTTAAGAATTACCACATTAAGATACATAATTTTATTGATTTACAAATAATTATTTTAACACAAGTATTAGTTGTACGAGAGGGTGCTGAAAACTTCTGAAAAAGTGTCCTAAAATAATTGATTTAAATATTAAGACAAAACCAAAAATTAAATACTTCAAAAAAGAATTAAATATAACTTATCAGATGAATTATATTTTTATTACATTCATTACCATTTGCAATATATTTCTCATGATTTGATTAAAATTTCTTTATTTCATCAGTGAAAGAAGTTGTTTGTGTCACCAGGAAATCTTTTACAGTGGCTTTATCTTTGTCGCCAATGTTAAAAATATTTTCTTTTGAAATTACTCTTCAGTGAGAGATCTAATTGGAAGTCATATGATGCTATATCTGGGTAGAAAGTGGTTGTAGGAAGACATTATTTTGTTCCATTTTGGAATTTTCCACGGGAATTTTGAAATATGTGATGTCGTATTATTGTGATGAAATTCACTTTGATCACAATGATCAAGAAAAACTTCTTTGTCCACTTTCTTACGTTGTTTTAAAACCTCTTCATTCAGTTTAAGCGCACTGACATGAAATTAGTACTCAGAAATGCTGCACTCAGACAAATGATACTAAGAACAGATATACGTGTTGAATTAAAGAAAACAATGAATATGAGTAAAGTTCGATGTGCTCTTTCCTTGAAATTTTATGAGTTTGTGTGAGAAACATTTTGTTCATCTCTTACATGAATCAAATATTTTTGATTTCTAATTCTATATAAATCTCGGGAGAAGTCAACACATTTTAGAGAAAAAAGATAAACAAGATTTAATACAATTATTAATTGCTATTATTATATTAAATTCAACAAATTTATGTAAATAAATTAAAATTGCAATTTTGTAAACTGAAAGCACTTCTTTAATATAAAAGAGAAACAATTTGTATTGTTTTGAATAAATTCTATTTGAGTATTTAGTTATTGAACAATTTTAACATGAAGTATTATTATACAGTATTAATTATTATTACAATATAATTATATATATATATATATATATATATATATATATATATATAATGTATTTAAGGGTGTATCTTACAAAGAAATAATTAATATGTTGAAAACATTATATTCAACTTAATCAAACACTCAAACAACTTGCTGACGAGCCACCTACATCCCAACCCAATAAAATTTGACGGTTCGTCATAATTTCGTAAACTAACCTTTGATGTTTCGATCGTTACGAACTGAATTCTAGGATTCAGACAACGTGTGCTCTTATCATTATTTGACTTGACCCTTACTTCTTTGAATCTATTATACTTGAATAGCTGTTTTCTTTCAACCTTTTCAAACAGAATCAGAAAATAGATACTCTTTAGAAATCAACACTTAGTCAATATATGCGAGAGAGGTGATACTTAAAAACATTATTTATTATATGTGTACACGTTTTAATGTAATTAATATTGAAGATTGTTAAGATAAAAGAATACTATTTTGAAATTATTTTTTTGAGTTTTAGAAATACATACGTGTAGGTAAACTGTGGTTCTCATTACATTTTAATAAATGCGATAAATTTATTTTATTAGTTAAATTTAATATTATATATGAAAAAAACTCGAGCACGAGAATTTAAAATATTAATATTTAAATGTCCTAAAATATATTTTCAAAAAGGTATGAAAAAATATACGCCATTAAGTAAATAAAAAGAAAAAATTGTTTCTATATGCTAAAGTTTTAAGAATTTAGAAAGTGAAATTAAAGAACTTATTTTGTAATAGTCGAACAATGATCAAAAATTCTTCAAATATAAAATAAAGTTTTTTAAGTACTTTTTAAATATATTCTATACAAATTACTTTACTCTTTAAAGCATAATTTTATTCTTTTAGATGTAAATTTGTAAATAAAGAATTATCTACATCAGTTTTTTTTTAAATTTGGAAATCTATTCATTTCATTAACATGATAAAATTCCATGTAATTTTAATTTTGAATAGGTTTTGATGAAAATTGGAAGATAATACATACATACAACTACAGGGTGATTTAATTTAAGCTTTCATATGAAACCATTAAAAGAACGCAAAAATTACAAAAATCATCTCATTTTTTATTTAGTATTTTAATTCAATTGTATTTAAGTATTGAATTAAACTAAAGTACTAAATAAAAAATAACATTTTTTAACTTTTTCATTTTTTTTAATACTTTCATGTGAAAGCCTAAACTGAATCACTCTATAGAAAAAAAATCAAATATTGAACATATCTGATTTTTTCTTTATTAAATTGAGGTTATACATAGAAAATGTAATATGTTTAGATTACATTCTATTATATTGTATCTCTACTACAAAAAACCATATATTTTCATTTAGAAAACAATTCTTTCGAAATAAAAGTAGAAGTATGTTTTCTTCAATACACATATCGTTTAAATAATACGAAAGAATAATTCTTTTAAAAATAAGAAATCAGAGCTCAAGAAAAACATTTTACTTTCTCTGCTTTTATACGTATTTTGATCTACTTATTTTACTATAAATTATTAAAAATCTTACAATAATATATTAAAATGCCACCATATATACTTGGGTATTTATAAAATATGGATAGTATTTTATTTCATCAATAATTGATAAGCATTAACTTATGATTTGAATTTTATTGTTAAACGTCGTACCTTACTTTTGAAGTAAATTATTTCTAACAGATAATAAAATTGACAAAATGCTGTTTTTATAAGATATAATATTTCAAATCAAATTTTGTGACTTGGATAGAAAATTGTATTATATATGTTTCAAATATCTACGAATTCAAAGACATCATGTTGATGTTATAGTACCGCAATTAAAGCAAAGTTTACAGATGGAATCTAACATGTGACCTACTTTCTTAGGCCAATGTTTCTAAAATATAAGTTCCTTAAAGTAAAATAGATATATTCTTCATTTTGTAATGTCAATCTTAATGTCAGTGTTCATTTAAACGAACGAGGAGATTATCTTTCCCTGGCATTTTATTTAATTCCCTTATACACACACACATAAATATATATATATATATATATATACATATATATAAATTTTATATTATTTATTTAGTTTTGTACAAGTACACCTATTTAAAAATTCTTAATGATATAAAGTTTCCTTTCTTTTTAACTCTTGTCTTCATTTCTTTTTCTTTAACTTTTTGAAAATATGTACTTAGATTTTACTAACATTAATCATACATGAATGATGTATCCCTTTCTTTCCCTCTCTTTATATATATATATATATATATATATATATATGCGTGTATATATATATATATATATATATATATATATATATATAGTCTACTCTTTCTGATAAGTGGAGATTAAATCATTGGATTCATGTAAATGCTTTGATGTAAATTCGAAATAATTTCTGTTATGGGAAAATCAAGTATGCATTATTAAAAATAAACCTCATAATAATTTAAATTTTGTAATGAGAACAATTATGCATTGCAATGTAATAATAAAAAATAATTTATTTAAAGGTAGTAAAATTACTACTGATGTACTGTAATAGTGAGTGAGATTGGAATATTATCTGTAAAAAAAGGGATATCTATACGTATAAGCAAAATATGCTTATATTTACTAGTTCAATTAATCGATGTTTTTGTGGAATTTAAAGTACCTAGAATAAATTAATTTAGCAAAAAGAACATGTGTTCCAATTAAGCATTTATTTTTAGACCTTTGAATGAGTATGAGTATGGGAGGTATTTTGTTAAAGATTTATTTAGTTGCTTCATTTTACGCAAGTAAGGAATATATATATATATATATATATATATATATATATATATATATATATATATATATATATATATATTTAAGTAGTATCAGGATTTCTAATGTGGCTCGCTGTAGCTTACTTATTTAATGTATTTCTAGTGAAATTTAACAAGAATGCTTAAAGAAAAATTTCAGAAAAAATATTATTTTGTTTCTAATTTCCAATACAGATGTGACATTTTCAATTTGTTCTATTTTTATATTTCAGTAGAATTTCCTTTTTTTGAAGAATATATAGCAGTTTATTTGTAAGGTATCAGAGAAATTTCTGTTACTGGAGACTCTTACTTTTTGTTAGTTAAAATATGGCTATTAAATATATATATATATATATATATATATATATATATATATATATATATAAAAGAGAGAGAGAGAGAGACATAGTTTACATAGTATGAATTATGAGTGCTTTTAGCGTGTTATAACATATTTTTATTTGAAATGATTCTGTGTTGAATGTTTAAAAATAAATTACTGAAAACATTATCAGTTAAATTTTAAATCTATAACAATTTAAATTTATATAGGGTAAAAGATATACAAAGTTATTCAAATGTTTTATGTAATTACTTTGTTCCAATATCTCTTCGTTTCTTAATTCCTGAAATTTTGTTAATAAGAGTTTTTGTTTTTGTTAACAAGAGAAGTTATTTTGTTAACAAGACTAACATATGGAACCTAGGGAAAATATATCTGAGAACATGTACTCACGTGAAAGATGAAACGATATGTTTTCAGATTTTCAGGAATACTAAGCAGAAGAAAAAGAGAAGAAAAGAATGATGAAAGGAAAATTGGTTTGAAGCTATAGATGAAAATAATTTTGAAGAAAAATTTCAAATAAATGTGTGTAACAGTATTACATCTATAAATCAAGTTTATATTAACGTTTTAAGGATTGTAAGAATAAAGTTTTCATATATGAGAGAAAAATGCATTCCATGAAAGTTTAATTTAATATCTAAATAATGTTTTTATTTGAGAAAAGAAGTTTCTTAATAAAGAAATTCAATAAATTGTTACTATTATTAGGAATTGACGTACACAAGTTACAAACTCTTAAAATTATAACAAAAATATTTTGATATTTTTTTTGTTTGTTCTTCCATTTTCATTACGGATTTTTATTAGATATAACAATGAAAATAAAATATCTTGTTTCATTTATTTTCATTAAATTTATCCTCTATTTATAATGGCGTTATATGTATGGAAACATTTAACACATAAAAAAATGAATAAAAATCGGGGTCAAAAATTAATACAGAAGAATTTATTTCAATATACTTAAAAGTGTTACGATTAATAAATACCAGTAAATCTTCAAAACTTTATAAATTATAAGTAGAAAATATTTTTATAAGAAATGTCTCTAGGTACAAATAATTCTTTCATATTGATTTATTTGCATTATTTTTATTTCTTTAAAAGAATTCCTCTGAATGTTACTCATATAGGTCTTTGTTTATTAACACTAATTGAATACAGAAAAGTTCTGAGTTTAGTGCTTGTGTACTTGATTTCTAAATTTGGGTTAATGAACAAAAGTGTCTGTATGGATTATAAATCAGTTTTATAGATCAATGTTTTACAGATCAATTTGTCAACAAAGCAATAAGTTTGAGTTAATTTTATAGAAAAAATAACCTTATTCTCTACCCGTATTTAAATTTGACAAATTTATTTTTAAAATATTAAAGCTATTATTATTATGCAATCAATTGACGTAAATCTATATTGTATTTTTTTCTTATTGTATTTCAACGTATACAAAAAAAGCAAACAACAACAAAAAACCATATGAAAGGAAACAAATTTGTGACCTGTCAGTACAATTTTCACGAATGATTTAACTGGTGCGAAAATGTATTTCGACACTGAATGTACGCCGATGGGAGTACGGAGAATGTACTATAACACCCGCCTCCAACGCTCATCTGTTATGTATTAACTTTGTGTCCGATGTCTGCCCACGTTTCATCAAAGTTGTCACACCATACACACAAACTGATTTTCCAATTTGAATTTACTGATAAGGCAGATAACGACAATAGGTACATATTGACGTAGTCGTTATAATATATACTACGAAAACTACGATGTTATTCAAAGATCAACTTAGTTCATTTATTACAAATAACACGTAATTTGAAATGACTTCCATTATTATTCCTGTTGCAAAGGTTTCATTAAAATACTCTGTTACATTTTACATCACTGAGTTTCAATAATAATGAACTATGAACAACGAACACCAGTTATTATTAATATTATAATATGTACATATTTTAAATATACATAATACACAGACACGCACACACATATCCCCCCTCCATACATTATATATATATATATATATATATATATATATATATATATATATAGTTAGTAACTAATTAAAAACTTATATAACACATTCTTTATAAAATTATAATTACTCAAACTTGAGATTAAATAAATATTTAATTCCTTCTAAAGCTTCTCAGTTTTTGGTCGATAGTAAATCAAAATTCTTCTAGAATCTTATTTATTTGTAGATATAATAGTTTTTTATACAAAAATAATTATACTCAGAATAAAGTTCGTAGTTAAAGGATAGTTAAAGAATAGTAATTAATAAATAAAAAAACTTTTCCTCCTTTTTGAAACAGTTGAAAACCGTATATGCTCTGTCATCTTCAGGTAGAGACGCCACACTTTTTAGGTGTTATTACAATTATTATTAAAATAATATCTTTACACACTATCGTTACCACTTTTAGTTAACTTTTATACATTTTCAATTTATTTTCAATATATAAAAAAAAATATTGATTTTAATTTCGTTTGAATTAACAAGCGAAGTAATTAGGGCTTATACAAAGGTAGAATTTTAATTTAAAATCTTAGAATAAATAAATTACGTTCGTAGAAAATAACATATTATAACGTAATTTTAACTAAAATTAGATATTTATACTTAATTGTATTTCTCAGAATAAACTTCGTAAGCAATGTGTTTTTTTATTATTTAAAATCGTTTTCTACACAATTACATATTCTTGGAACAAGTAGCATGACATTGATTTTTAAAACTATCAGAATAAATGTGACTATATGCACGCATATGCACATGGTCTTATATATATATATATATATATATATATATATATATATATATAAATTATTATTAAAGATAATTTTGATTCGTTATGAAATATAGAACCAAGTATATTATAAAAACATGAATAAAATAATTATTTTTAAAAATAAAGTAATATGCATAAATATCCATAAGAAAACTACAATGAAAAACACATATAATCTGAAATTATTTCTATATTTTTCAATATAAAAAATATTATTTAAGTATTTTTTCTCTTTGTTTTTATCCATTTTTTACTCATCGATCTCTACACATTTAGATTATCCGTAGAAAATATTATCGTTGCACGAATGATCAGAATTAATCTCACTTTGATGTAAATTAATCTCTTACCCAATTTAATATTCTAAATATGATTTAATAACTTTTCGATTAATTTTACTTAAACTGACTTAAATATTAATTTTCAATCTCATTTTTTTATTAATAAAATTAAAGAAAATTATTTTATGTGTTTACATATATATATATATATATGAGAAATTTTATATATATATATAGAGAGAGAGAATATTCATGTGCACGTGACTAAAATTAAGTATTGTAATGTGTCAAGTATCAACTACTCATTTTATACAAAAAAAACATGAACTTTATTATATTATTAATCAGAACCATATTAAAATACTTTAAATAATTATATAATTCAGAAATATTACTTTTTAATTTAAAAATGTACTTGTGCTTAAATTAACATAAATGAAGAAAATGGTTCAAAAATAAACCGCAGTTATCATATAGTGCTGAGGATAATAAAATAATAACTATTCATATGAATAATATTTTAAAATAAAATGAAATATTGTATATTTATTTAATTTAATATAAAAAACTAAATTATGCAGTTGAGTTTGAAACAATATTCGAAAATACTTAAAATATTTAAAACATCATCTGAAGAGAAAAAAGTTTAAAAATTTGGCGAAACAAAACCGAACAAATATTAAATATTTAATTAAACTTATTATAACTATATAACAATATAAAAGAAAGTATTATGATACTTATAACGATATTATCCATATTTATCGCATTAAAATTATGAATTTTAAATTTGAACACAACTTTGTTATATTACAACCGCATCGATACAAAACTAGTTTTGTTTAAATAAAAAAATATTTTCAATAGATTTGAAATCATTCAGTAATTATTTACATAACTTCTAATAAAATAAACCTGTTATTTTACTCACATTTTTGCACAGAGATAATCAATACTTTTAGTTCATACAATAAATTACACCACAGAAGTTCATTTCGTACACCAGCTTAAAATGGAATTGAGTGTATTTAATATGTATGTCCTCTAAATAATGATTATTGTGCAAGAAATGTATATAAGGTTAAAAATTATTTTAGAGGGATAATAAAATATCTAATAAAAATATAAATCTAGAAAATACCTATATAATTTAAATGCTTATAGTCTTTTATGAAAATATTTTTTATTTCATATAGAATTGAAATGGATTAAAAAATATGAACTGACATCATATGAATTCTAAAATAATTCTCTTAATAAAATAACTATAAATTTACTGACTATACTCGAATATGACATACAGCGTCAATCACATAAGCTCCCTCGGTACATCACTATATTAAAAATTAAAGCATCATATGTATCAGGTTTATTGACAGTTGCAAATCGTGGATTATTTTATCACATTGATTTTCAACTTTATGTTGAAATCAAAAAGGTCATAAATAATAAAGTCGGCTATATACAGGGAAAAATATTACATTTTACACTATATATATATATATATATATATATATATATATATATATATATATATAAACATATTTCAAAGTATTAAGTATTAAAAGTATCGAAAAACACTTTATTTGTGTAAATAGCCTAACTAATTGACTTATAATAAAATGATTAGTTTTTTTAATAAAAAATATGTTTTGAACTTTAAAAAAAATTAATCTGGTGCTATAAAGTTTTAAAAAAAATATTGTTTAAAAGTATTTCAATTCAACATTTAAATTACTTCAAATAAAGTCCAATAAAAGTAAATTTTTTTACTATAAGATATATTTTTAATATAACACAATATAATATATAAAATTTAAATATTCCTTGGGGTATATTAAATTTGTAGTTTCTCTTTTTAAAGGTATAGCAATTCCTTTTTATTTTTCATACCTTTTGCATATATTAAAAATATAGAATATGGAAAAAAGTTAGTTTCTTATTGAAATACTTTTTTGCGTAATAAAGTTTATAACGTACAAAAAAGAAATACAAATATCGTAAATAAAACTATTTCATATATGTATATATATATATATATATATATAATACATTTTGATATAAGTATAAAATATTTCCATCTACAGAAATTTTATTCTAAGAAGTTATTTTCTACAAAAAAGGTAATCTACTACGGAACAACTTATATTCTTAAATTATTTTTAATTCCGAATTTATTTCAAATTCATTCTCAAATTCAATAAAAATAAATATATTGCAGAATAAAGCACATTTAAATTGTATAAACCCTATATTTTAAATAATGCATTTAGCTTATGTTAGTATGAAATAATTCAAATATTTTCTAAACTAGATTTATATACCAGATGACAAAAGTACATTTACCATATGTAAGAAATATTTTTTTTAAGTTGAGATAATTTTTTTTCAATTCTTTGTTTTATAAAAACAAAAATTGATAGAAGAATTTAGGGTATACAAAGAATAATAAGATTGAAATTAATATTTTTAATTAAAATATAGGTAATTTAATGTTGGATAGATTTTGGTATTTTATAAATTATCATCCGTAATGTTTCAGTAATAGATTAATATTATTTGACAAATTAATTAAAAAAATCTATTTTATGAGAATATATCGTAATACTGTAACATTTTTATAATTGGTGATCGTAGAGAAGCTACTGCATACAGAAAGAATTACTGTTTTGTGCGAACTTGGGCCTAGTGGAGTCATTGGTCGTTACTTTTTTGAGAATCAGGCTGCTAAAGCGATTACTGTGAATGAAGAAAGGTATCAAAACATAATTTTTGTGACCAAAATTGGATAATATTAATCTAGAGAGCATGTAGTTCCAGCAGAACGGTACAACAACCAGTTCATGTAGTAAAACAATTGATTTATTAAGGACGAAACTTTCTAGTTGCCTTATTTTCAAAAATGGATGCATTAATTGCCCGCCGAGATCCTGTGATTTAACACCGCTGGACTACTTTCTTTGAAGTCACATTAAAAGACAGGTCTACACCAATAATCCTAAAAAAAATCCGATCTAAACGATGAAATCCGAAGAGTAATTGGTGAGATAGGGCCTCGGCTGTTTAGAGATATTATTGAAAATTTTAATTACTTGTAAGGAAGCATGCGGTGGTCACTTATAAGATATTATTTTTCATTTATAAATGGCATACCCGTAACTATTAATTACAATAAATGAACTTGAATTTTCAGTGCCAATTTTGTGTTTTATTTCAAATAAAACAATCGTGTCTTTATTGGAAAACTCTGTATATGGAATAGATAATGTGGATGTAATTCAAAATCATTTAAAAATGAATATCGAACATCACTAATAATAACTAAAATCAATAAAAATTTTACTTTTATTAAATAAATAATTATTTTTAATATTATAATTATATGTTTTATTTTTTATAATATTTTTGAATTTTATTTATAATAATAATATTATTGTTCATCACTTATACTGTTTCAAATTGTAAGCAATGATTTAATTTAATGTGGGCAGTAATACTAATTCATCAAAAAATTCATCTTAGTGTTAAATCATTTACTGTTCTTTAATATTTTAAATAATAATTTTATTTGATAACGAATTATATTTACTTATATATATACACATGTGTGTATATATATGTATATATATATATATATATATATATGTGTATATATATATATGTGTGTGTATATATATATGAAAATATATATGAACAATAATAAAATAATTGTATACATCAACAAGGATTGTCATTTTGAATGACGTGAAATTTTATACGTTGAAGCCATCCTTATATCTAGTATGCTCTGCATGAGTAAAGCAAAAGAGGATTATGAAGTAATTAAAATTTAATCCAAAAATCCTGAAATATGATTTATAAGTCCTAAAGAATTTTTTCTAATTAATATTACGTTTAAAAATATATACAAAATGATATCATATTGAGTATGTTTATAAAGTAACGAAAAGTATACCGAATATTTGAAACAGGTATTAATACAAAATTTAGATTTAAAAATTTGATTTTAATTTAAATTTCAACAAATTAATAAAAGAAAATCTTATCAAGTAATTTTTTTATTAAAAAACAAGCACAGAAAAGTTGTATTTGATATTTTTTTAAAAATTAAGAACTATCTTTTTTTATTTCATATCGATAAAATACAATGTTTCCTATTAAAATTAATTTTAGAAATTAACTCAAAATTTTAAGCTTCATCAATGAATACTTTTTCACCATACAAATCATGCCAAATTTTTTGATTGAAAATATTCAATAAGTTATTATTTATTATTTTCGATTGTCGCTTATGCGAATTTTGATATATATATATATATATATATATATATATATATATATATGTAGACGTATTACTGCAATGAATAATATGTATTACAATTAACAAAAAGCAGATTTAAACTAACGTGCAAATAACCAAAATATTATTTTATAGGTATCTCTCAAAGCCTTCAAAATTTACAAGTGGTCTATTCTAAACTTTAATAAATATTAAAAAAATAAAGCAATATACTAAATATCTTGTGAATGTGTATAAACATGTACAAATTCAATAAAATCAACACAGATGACAGGATCTCGCCACAATAGTCAAGTAGTTTAAACAGTAAATTACTGTAACGATAATAGAAAAAATAATCAGAAAGAAAAAATTTAGAGACGAATTAGAATCAAACATTTTGATTCAAGAATTATATTTATAAGATTAATTCAAATCAAGTTAGATTATTCAGTAACTTGGCGCTCTGAGAATGATGGTGTTACCACTGAAATGCGCATAAGCGATAATCGAAAATGTTCAATAAAATTTATTGAAATTTTTTTTTAAATAATTGATGTGTTTTATGGAGCGGAAAAAATCGTTTGAGAAAATGAATTTTAAGTGTCAGTACTGTTATTGTTTAAAAATTTTATCTTTGAAAGAATTTTTAAAATAACAGTATGATAAATTTTGTAAAGTCATTTAGTAACTCATAGTATAACCCACAAATTTTTGTTTGACTAAAATTATTCTTAAGTTAGTTACTGGTCATTTTTTATTTTTGTTTATATGTATGTCGATTAATGTTATTTCGTTCATTAACAATACGTTAATATACAGAAAAATTATTAATATTTATTTTTCTATGCTTTGGCGCACTGAACGTTGTCATCTAAATGAGTATAAGTAATAAACAAAAATGATCATTAATTAATTATAGAAAATTTTTAATCAGAAAGTCTGTGAGGTGAATAAAAATTCATTTATGATAACGAATTTAAACACAGTGCTATATTGTGAATGTTGTGTTTTCTTTACAAGACTTTTTTTATTTTATATTTTTACACGTTTAAACGTGTTATTTGTCAAGTAAATTGAATTTCAATATAACATATACTAAGTAATAAGAACATTTGATCAACAATTTATACATTTAAAAATGTTTTAATACATGACTTTACTAAGTTAAAGAAAAAAGGATATCGAATTGTTTGAATTCAACATTAATTATTTACTACAAAATTTAAGAAGTATATCTTAAAAATATGTTATTAATAATTTATTTTCGTTATTTTAAACAATATATTTTTATATATGATTTCATTTTACACACTTACAAAAAAAGAGTAAAAACAAACTACATATGTGCATAAAAGTAGGATTAAGGCACACATCTACTTACATTTGATATATATGTAGAGTAAAAGTATATTGTTCATTATATAAATATAAAAAGCATATATAACATGCAACAAATCTTATAAATGAGAAAATGACTAATAAACTAAATGGATGTTCTGTAAAAGCCATAACAAAACATTTAATTAATTCTAATTTATTATACTGGAAGAAAGTACACAGATTCTAGCCATTTTACATCCACTGACAATTATCAAAATTTACACAGCCTATTAAAATTATTGCTGTGTTTTATTACAAAAACAACATTTGAGAATGACTGTTATACATATTTATTTTATGAATGAAAAACAAAATTCACGAAACACATAACTTTTTCATTGACTAAGTATTCAACGAATTCAATTTATTGTATATATATATATATATATATATATATATGTATGTATATATATAATATTCTTCAGTTTTATGTAATAAAATTAAAATAAATCCAAGAAAATTATATGTATATATATATATATATATGTGTATATATATATATGTGTGTGTGTGTGTATATGTATCGTTGAACTTATTATTTCGTAAATGCGTAATTTAATAAATTTCATAAAATTTACTTGTGCAAGCTGAAATATTTCATCGAGTTGACTTTTTGAGGTTATCTGCCTAACCTGTCCCCGGTTTGTCTTATAAATATTCACCAACAAACACGCTACACACTTAATATAAATCCTATTGTGCGAGATGTATAATTTAAGATTCAACTCAGATTCTGTTGTTATTAAATGCGTAGATCTTAATTAAAGGTTTCAACGTATTGCGTTAATCTTACCTTTAAATTATTTTCAAGGTGCGGAGAGAACGGATGTAAAACTCAAGGGTTGATTAAGTACCATGCAAAAACAAATAACTTATAACTACAAAAAGAACATTTGTCTTTATGAAAATCTTAATTTATAACTGCAATGATCGTACAACGAATTTCTCTCATTTATGAAATATGCCTCTTGGTATAAAACGTAATTGGTTATATTGCAATGAATTTTTCAGCTATGCTAAGAAATTATGTATATATATATATATATATATATATATATATATATATATATAGGTGCGCTTGTATATATATATATATATATATATGGTACTTAATTCTGAAAGAACATTAATTTTATAACAGATATTTATTTAAATAATTATTTTCTTGTTTAGTTCATTTCATTTTTTGCCCAGAGAACTTTAAAATAACTACGAAAAATATTATATAATTATTTACAGTACGTTATTAATATTTTCTTTTAATAGATTAAAGAAAATTCTACAGTTTTAAAATTTTATTTCTTTTAGTGAAAGTAGTTTTAATAAAACAATGTGATACAAGAAAAAAATATATTTTAATTACATTTGCTATACTATCTCACTTAACATTTTCAAGATTTTCATAAATTCATACATCAGATCAGTTACATTTTCAATTACATTGGTATACATTGAAGAAGAAAAACTTATGTACTTTCCAATGAATATATTATAAATAAATAACTTAACATCTAGCAACACATACTATTCTTCATTCCTTTATTGAATGTTAATAATAAAAATTCACATTATAGATTATTATTGTTTAGTTTCTAGCTTCAATCCTACATTTTTGTCTGATAGTGATTAAATATTTATTAACAATAAACTCACTTGAAAAGGAACGAGCTTTAACAACATATCACCCTGAGAAATATCTATTTCAACCACTCATCCATCAGATTATCAATTCTCGATACTTTGGAAGTGTGTCCATTTCTCTTTATATCAATGAAATTCTTATATACACCCTACTGTTATATATCTAGAATATTATAAAACTATACAGTTATACTTAATCAAAAATTACATGTGGATGTTTGCAGATTTTATATTTTCTATGAACAAAAAACTAAGTTTTTCAAAACAAGAACACGAACAAATACACTTGTTAAGTTTATTAGTATAATAATTTAATTATTAAAATAGTAACAGTTCTTTTTGCCAAATTACATTCAGATATCTGATCATGAAAGTTATTGACATTTTATTTTCGTAATATATATATATATATATATATATATATATATATATATATATTCAATTAAAACTAAAAAAAATCCAATGGCGACTTTCATTATGAAAAAGTTGATTTATTCCGTAAAAAATATATCAGCTACTTCCAATTAGAAACAGTTAGTTCAATATATAGATCCAAAAATCGAAATCTTACTATATATATGTACATGTATATATATATATATATATATATATATACAATTATATATACATATATACATATATATACATATATACACATATATATATATATATATTTACAGAGGGATAAAGATAAAGAAAGTCAGAGAGAGATATATGTATATATCAATATTTTTTTCTAAAGAGGTTTTTAACAATGTCAATTGTATAAATCATCAAAATATAACCAACGGGTTAAAAGTGGATTATTCTAGATGTTAAAATCATATATAAATACAGCTAAATACACATATATTCTTTTCCCTGCGTATGTATACTAATTTGTCCACAACAAAAATATTCGTTTGAAATATTTAACAAGCTCTATAAAAGAATTAATTACAATTAATAATTATTCGACATGTGTATTCATTAAAATTTTTTTAAAGTAAATTTAATTTGCGGGATATACTATTTTATATATATATATATATATATATATACATATTATATCAATTGAGTACATTGCTTTTCTTTAACAAATATGCTATTGATTTAAAACATGTAATGCAGATGAAGTAGTAATGAAATGAAACGATCTCATAAAAATAATAAAAATCGTATAAATATCTACGTTTTAATTTGGTCTAGCAGCATTGTAAAATAAATAGTAAACTAAAACGTGATTATATCGGAACATTGCAGTAATTTCAAGCATCGTATTCAAGTGTAACGAAGTACCTCTACTGTAGTAACTGCAAACAAAAACAAACGACAAATATACATTTAAACAAACATGAAATGAACGCAATGTAGTAATAGAATTGAAGATAAAATATAGAAGAGCCAGAGCTCGCCAGCAGTTAACGACATTGGTTGAGGTGAACTGCTGTGTACCTCTTTCTGGCCGGTCTTCGCCACAAAATGCAAAAGGAATTTAATATTCTCGGCACCTAGCGAGAGTTGTATACGTTAAAACATATGTCGTTGATTTATATCGGTTGCGGTTAACAATTTATGTGAAAAGTTGTGAACGACACGGCGATCGTAGGTCGCTATGGATGCTAGTGGGTGCTCCTGCTACGAACTACGAGTTGACGAGCGAAAGAACGGGGCTGGAAAAAAACGGCCGACGTTGGTTTCGAGCGGGTTGCGGAAATTCCCTCGCACGAAAAACACGATTGATCATTTGTCCCCCGGGCGTCAGGCGAAGGCCGCTGGTATCTACATTGCGTAGGTATACGTATGTATTCACGAATTTCACGTTTCTTCGATAAAATGCTTATTTATGGTACTACATATAGAATATGTCAATTGACAGTCGTCTCATTTATTCGTTTATTCATGAACACTAATTCAGGTATTGAAAGAAAAACTTTAATTTTTCTTCTTTCATCAGACTTTTTTTCGTATCCATGTGTTGAATCAACGATAGATACATTCATCACGGAGGGTCTGAAATAAAATAAAAAAAATAACTTTATAATATATATATATATATATATATATATGTGTGTGTGTGTTTATGTGAGTAAATGTCTGTAGATTTATAAATTTATTATAACATTTTTCAGTTGCAGCTACATTTTTGAGTTACAAAGTACATATAATTGTATTAATAATTAATTATAAAACTTAATCAGCTATGAATTACCAAAAATGAAAAAATGCACAATTGTAAATGATAAAAATAAGAAAATTCCTTCTTATTATGTATCAATATTATATTTAATATAAGGAAAACATATATATATATATATTTCTTAGTAAAAGATGATGTTTTCATAGTACATAGCAACAAAATAATGACAACAAAAATACACAATAAAAATGGATTATTTTTGATATGATGTGTTGAAAATTATAACCCTAGGTATGTTTTTTTTTTAAAAAAAAAACTATTCAGAGTAATTCTTTATTAGTAATACTAATTTTCCTTAGTCTTATTAAATAGAATATATAGAATCCAGACAAACAAAAATACGATGTGAATCAAAGTACTGTCTATTTTATATGCCATCATAAGACAATTAAGAGATAAAATGTGTAATTTAAAATACTAAAGGCGACCAATCAGTGTAACTCTACAAATTGCGATTTCATACTTTAATGAGGTAACGTTGATTGTTCAATTATCAGAAAGCTGATTGATCAGTTATAAGCAATGCAATATAATGCGAAATGTCAAAAAGATAACAAACAATAATCAGAGGATATGATCAATTTCATTTAAAAAAATATTAAAAATGGTAATTACTTTTACTTCTCTCTCACACATAAACACTCACTCATATATATATATATATATATATATATATATATACAATATGAACACATTAACAAAATAATAACAGTTTAATAAAAAGTAAAAATAATTACAAGAAAATTTTAGAAACCAATTAATTATTTCTACATTTGTTGTTAAGGAGATTAAAAAGATATTAAGAGACAGTTTTAAGAAGAAAATATTTTTTATTATTATTATTATACTAAAGTCTTAAAATAGTCTGTAAATTATTTTTATTTGTTGAATAAATTCAATATCAAATTGCATCAAGAATCCATACTCATCAATTTTATATTTACATTCATTACTCAATATAGGTACTTACTAGAATTTGAAAAATGACATTTTTAATATATAGGTAATTAACTAATCTAACATAAAAATATAAAGAAGAAAATGTATGTATTATAATATGTGGTAATTTATTAATTAAAAATTGTTATTGATGAAGCAAATTATATAGTTACAACGAAGCAAATAGTAAAGCTTGGATGAGTTGCAGAATGACGGTTTAATATTGAACAATAGCTGTTCAAGATCTCTAAATTGACATTAATATAATTATGTCAACAAATACTAGCATTTCGTAGTATAAATATTTGTTAATATATATATATATATATATATATATATATATATATATATATATATATAAATAAATAAATATGTGTGTGAGAGAGAGAGTATATATGTGTTTGTACAACTAAAACTAAGCTAAATTTGCAAGAGAAGTACATAAATCTTCAATAGAAAATATTGACTAATAGATAAAAAAAATCACATAGAATGTTATGAATAATTGAAACCTTATGAATCTTAAAATAGAAATTATAAATATATGAAAAAAATGTAACTGAAATATTGATATTGGAAAATATTTATAGAGACTACTGTTAGTCAGGAGATCCCTAAGGGTAATTATAAGAAATTTAATAGGGAATATGTGAATAAAAGATAACTAGTTTCTTAAACTTAGGAGAATTGGAAAGAGAATATTATCCACCATCGGGTCTTTACAAAGTTAAGTTTATATATCAGTATATTTACATGTGTAAATTTACTCTTAAAATACTAGAACACAGGTATGTATCAATTCATTTCTTTAACGAACAAATGAAGTAGTGTTATCATGGAGTGTAAAAAATATTTTTTTGTATATTCGTAAAATTTAATTGAAAACACTTTTGTCTGAATCATTGAAAGTAATTAATAACGTATATTTCGGCGTATAGAACGCTCCTACGTATAAGAAGCAGATGAATTTAAAATGATTTTTTTCATTTTTTTCGTATACTCGTTATATAAGAGGCATGATAATAATAAAAATTTTTTATAGCTAAAATGGTTATAGTTTATAAAAATTACTATAGTTTAAATAAATGTATGTAAGAATGTCAATAAAATTTTCACTTCTCTAATTACTTGGTACTTAAGAGAGACGCACTCCTCCCACATCCTAATTTTTACACTCATAATTTTTATTCTTACTGTTTAAGAGACACCCGAAAATTACAACCATACAATGGAATGAAAACCATATAATGGAATGAAATAAATTTGATGTTGAAAGAAAAATTCTATATAAAAACCGTACTAGAAATTTAACACGTGTATATTTGTGTGTGTATAAATAAATGTATATTGTGTATATATATATATATATATATACAAACACACACACTGTACAGTTTTGTTTTTCTTTACTGAAAAGTAAAACATCCCAGTAGCTGCCTAGAAAGATTAATGGTACGATGAAAAATATATTTGGAGACTGATTCAAGAGTCAGATTTGAATAACTACCTTCCAAATGGAAAGTCGACATCTAACTAATTGAATCATGATCCCAATAAAAACATCTCGGTTATTACTTTTTGTACATTTTGAAAGTTTATTTAACAATGTATTTTAAGTTGATCATGATAAATATTAGTCTGAACATACAAACACTGCCTTCTAAAAAATGTTCATTACTTTAAAAACTGCGTTGAGATGTATATAAAGTATGATGAATTGTTAAAGTTTGAGAAGAGATACTTAAACGCAATCGTTATCAAGAAATCAGTTTATTAAATTCATTTCGTATAAGTGTTAATAAAAAATATTTTTTAATTATGAAAAAAATAATTATAATTTTAATTTTTAAATAAATTCCAATAAAATAAATGTAAAAAATCTGTCAAGTTTCAAAAAAAAATCATTATATCTTATACGACAAAAAATTTATGACAAAATTATCTAAAATGAAAATGTTGTCGTAATAAGGTCTAGAAAAGTTAGTTTCTTTCTTGAAATTAACATCCATACATTCAAATTTAAAGTAGCATGTTATCAGTGTTGAAAAAATAACTTTTTTAGTGGAAGTTATTTTAATTAAGTTCTAAGATTAAGTACGAAAAGTTAGAAGATTAAGCAGTTTTTTGTTGGAAAAGCCGCTAGCACATTTCATTTAAAACTGTAGAACGTTGCTGGAAAAAAGTTACACTACAAAATTATTTTTATGTAATTATTTCAGTGACATATTTTTAATCGAAAAAACAAGCTGAAAATTTCCAAAAAAATATTTATATATATATATATATACTCTTTATACATATTTATTATTTATATATATATATATATATATATATGTATTATAAATATAGGAATGTATTATATTTACACACGTTTTAATAAATTGAAAATACTTAATGTGCAAATATTTTAATGATTTACATAAAATATACGTAATAGTTATATATAATTAATGAAATGTTCAATTTCTGATTCTAATTATTATTTCGAGTATATAGTTCTATGAAATTAAACTTTACAAAAATATATATATATATATATATATATATATATATAATTTTACAAAATTGTAGGCATAAGAGTTATTTTACTAAGATTGCTAGAATGCTTATAAAAAGAAAATTCATAATATAAATTAACTAGAATAATTATACAAGAATATTATAGTATATTTATTTGATATTATTAAAAAAGTTTGTAATATAAGTAATACTATCATTGTAGATGTGTAGCAATGATGCAGTATTTTTAAAGAAATGATATAAATTGTCTTTAAAATTAGATAATTATATTTACGTTTAATTTTAGTTTCTAAGAGATATTTTTGTATATTAAAAAGTAACGTATAATACTTAAATCAAACTCATTATATTATTTAAAAAAACGTTAAGCACGTTCGTTTCTATGACTAGTGAATGTAATTTTTACTGATATATGACAGGGTATGTTATATTTGAACGAGTTCAGAAATAACAGTTATGTTAGTTTTTTACTGGGATTTTAGGGTGCTTCGAAGAAATAACAGAATGTATGATACTTTGTGCTTGTAAAATTTAGGAAAACTTGTGTAAAAATATGCCTGTAAATATTTATTTCTCCTTCATAAGACAAAAATTAGTTTATATTAGTACATATTTTAATATATTTAAATATATGAAAATTTTTTTCTGACAGTAAAAGAAAATAATATAAAAGTGAATTATTTTGGAACCTTAATTCAAAACATCTAAAGGTATTTTTGTGTTTCTATATAAAACTTAATACAAATCTTTACAATTATTTTTTTATTATAAAATTTAAATATGGTTCAATGGTGATATATTTAAAACTATTTCATTTCTTTGACAATATGAAATATTCTATTATGATTTATTTGTGGGATAAAAGAATAATTTCTTGTTTCTTGTTGAAAATAATATATATATAGCTTATACCACAGTTTATTAAAAGTTTATTTTTTTATGTTGTTTTGTAATTTTCCTGTTGAAAGTGAATGTATATTTAATTTGGCGGATCATTTTTAAGAAATGTATGTACAAGCAATACAATCATGACTGACTTTAATATTTCAACAATTTCAGTAAATGATCTATTAAATAATAATAGATCTTTATAATTTGTTGTACATAATTCTAAATAATATTAATTTAACTTAATTATTTGGTAAATGGATTAAAATTAAATATTGTTTTTAATAAAATATTGAATAATTTTTATTATCTATTTTCAAATAACGACGGTAATTTTGTTGAAAAATCTATCAACATAGACTTCAATTATTTTTTAACAATTTTGATAAAAGAAGCTGTTGAGTTGTATTAGTTATGTTGATTTATTTACTTAAATCACTCAAATTATCAATGAATTTTAATTGATTCTAATATTAATGGAATAAATATTTAAAAATAGAATTTGGTTCAGGTTATTAAAAAAATAATTCTTTAAATGTTTAGTATTTGAAAACCGAACTCGTCAGTTTTTTTATATCCGTGATATGAGGTCTGTTAAAATAAACAGCGAAAAATACAAGCAGAACAAC
Source organism: Acanthacorydalis orientalis (assembly GCA_034766995.1). Taxonomy (NCBI): domain Eukaryota; kingdom Metazoa; phylum Arthropoda; class Insecta; order Megaloptera; family Corydalidae; genus Acanthacorydalis; species Acanthacorydalis orientalis. The sequence continues at coordinate 45,581,817 of CM068314.1, forward strand.
GATGGTAAAACTATAGTTGCTGCGAAATACGTAGCTGCTAGGGTCTGTATTGAATCTGCACGTCTTCCGGACACCCATTTCCTTCGATATATATACAATGGGGGTGGCTCCGGTGGTACATTGGAACGAGTAGTGGTGACGACATTGAGAAGAAGGATGATGTTAGGGAGTTAAAGCAAGCAAGTGGTGTCGAGCGCCGTGAACGGGCGTGCAGCGCGGCACAGGCTGCTTGGATTCGCATGTCACGTTACCAGTTTTTCCCATGTAACTTTTCTCGCAGCTGCAGTCTTTTTTTTTGAGCACCGTACAAAAGTTCTTTGACTAGACGGACCGAATACTGGTGGTAGTGACCACCACAGTTCGCACTGAGAACGATGTGTGTTGGATGCTGGACGCGTGAAAAAGGGATATGTGGTCTAACTGTTGTTTGACGTTTTTCACACAGATGCAGACATTGATGGATTCATACAGGAAATTTGTGTTTACGACTTTTTTTTATTTGCTTGCGAATTTTGTTGAACATATATACATACATACATAGACACATATACACAGATATTATATATATATATATATATATATATATATATATATACACACATACATATTTCAATCATATTTTCAATATTTTTTTAGTACCATAAATACGATTTATATGTATCAGCAAAAATATTTTAGATCTGGGTATGAGTAATACACATAAATCGTTTTTATTCAGTCAATCTATGTTTGTTCAACTAGTTTCATAGTTCAATTAGTATATTCTACCAACGTTTATTTAACTTTTTTGTTTATTTTAAAACATTATAAACAAAATAATATTTTATGTATATTGTTTAGTTGAGTGCTATTTTTATCCCCGTTTTTAAAGAAAAACAAATATGTATATATTTATTAACAAATATTAAATATCAATATATTTTTAGTTAATTACTAATTCAGAAATCTATATAACATATAACCATATATAGGATTTATGAACACTATCTATATTTTAAAATTGTTTCTAAACAAAAAATAAATAAAACATTTCTTATTTTATATAAATATAAATATTTTGTAGAAACTATCGAATTATCTAAATATAAAAAACTGTTGTTTCATTAGTAAATAATATTGATTAATCAAGTTATTTTAGCTTAGTGTTCTAATATTATCTCAGTTTGAAGAAATGAAAATAATCATGTGTCTCTAGGCAGACGAATTATGTTTAAGGAAACTTTTTAGGTTTACTTGAAGTAATCATAATTGACCATATATCATACTAGTTATTTGGCTATGGCCAAATAAATAAAAAAATGTTTATATTTTTGATTACTAGATTTTTTCATGATTTGTACTTAAATTCATTTAACATATTTTTATTCGTAAACTTAATGTTAATCTAAAATATTTCTTATTAAAATAACCAATATAGTGTTTGTAAATAGAATAGTGATATATTTCTCGTAAATAAACTAAAAATAATACATATTTTGTAATCTGATCGTTAATTTTTCGTTCCTATTACATAATAATTGAAAAATTTTGTTAGTAAATAAATCAAAAATGAATTTTAAAATAACGTATAAGAAACAATTTGAAGGACTAGAGGGAATAATTTGTGTTTTATAAGTTAACTTAGTCATAATTGGCTGTAACTTAAGTAACGATTTTTTTTTACTTTAAGTTAATTATATGGTTATCAAAAAATAATAATAATAAATTAATAATAAAAAAACATATATCTAAAAAGAAATATTTATTCGTATTTAATGCTCCTTCTTATTTAAAAATAATAATTTAAGATATATCGTATTGTTTTTTTCCGATCCAAATTAACATACGCGAAGTTGATATAAATAATATAATTATATATGAGTATTATTTCCAAATATGAAATAAATGTTTGTGTTGGAGTAAATAATATTGACATTGTACTTTTCCTTAACGTTTTTATGCAGTTTAAAAAAGGTATTTTTTATATTCTTATAGAAAGTAGTTTAAAATTAAAAGGATTTATTTTTTTATAAAATGTGTATAAATAAGTTATTAATATTTATCAACATATTAATATTTAAAAATTAATAAAATCATTCTTAATGTTATTATGTACTTATAGACAAGAAAAATTGCTCGTTTTCTGGTTTTACACAAATAGTTAAACGTATGAAAATAAGAAAGCTTGTTATTTGAATTTCATATAGAGTATAACTTTAGATTGAGTCATGCGTGCAAGAACACAATCCCCATACCAATAACAAAATAACCAAAAAAGCCATTCTGAACACATATCGTCAAAACCAGTCTTGCACGTTTCATCGAAAGACACTTTTACACAACAACTTTGTGTGTCAGCGGGCAAAGCACACGCGGTAAAACCTCGAAGGCACGTAGATTTCCTTTTTTGGTCGATCGCCACTTCTTCTTAAAACGGCTGCATTCGCCGGAAGCGAACGTTCTTTACGATCAACGACCTGTTCTATCGGTCAGTGGACAAACCGACAATTCCGATACGAAGTATTAGAATGGGATGAGGGTGTAGAAAGGTAACCGACCACTATTCGAAGAACTAGAAAAAGGTACCACAACAAATCCGATGTGGTATCGACTAACATCGTATCTGTCTACCTCTTTCACACTATTTTCGGCGAAGGAATACTTCCATGACTCTATGTTTCCAACTAACTAGAAGGGAACTGCTGAATAGCACATAAGAGGTAGTTGGTAGTAGATGGGAGGTGCCCGTATCCTCTTTTACCACCCTGAAGATGTTGAGAGGACGCGGCACGTGACCGGAATTCGGAAATGATGCAGCGGCGTGCGAATGGCAACAGGACAACTTGTTCTTCGCGGTGAAACGAACTCGCGACCGGCCATGCACGCTCTACAGTGACACAAGAACGATGCCACGCGCGATATACCGCCGCGACAGAACCGGTTACCGAGTACACGAACAGCAAGTACAGCGTGTGATTTTATTATATGAACAGGAGACAAATTTTACAGTTTATCCAGGTTTTTCGTAAAAACAAACTATGTTCTATATATTGTACACAACAGTTTGCTATTATTTATTTATATTTAATAATTTTCAAATGATAAAATAGTAAAACAATTTTTAGCATGCTGATTGCATTCAGTAAAAAAGATATTTCCCACATATAAATACATTAGTAGTTTATAGTCAATTCGAAACTTTTATAAAAAATTATTTTAAATACACGTAAAATATTTTTTTAATTTTATAAACTTTATTTAAAGTACTTTCATGCTTTCTTGATTATTATTTATGTATAATAAAAAAAAACTCTTAGAGAAAATATTTTGTTTCAAGAATTCATAGAATTTATTATAACTTTTCAACTTTTTTCAATTTAGAAGGTATTTTTTTTGTAATAATCATAATTTCTCATTTAGAAATACAAAATACATAACGTTGATTAGGAAACATAAATTACTTTATTAGCTCTTTATTATGAGCAATTTCCTTTTATGTAGTATATATATATATATATATATATATATATACAGACACATTTATCATCAGTGCAATGAATTTTTAGCATTATACATTATAGATCTATAATGTAAGAACAAATCGGGGTTTTATTATGTTTTAAAATTATAGCATTATAAACTCTTATCAATAATTTGTGTTACTGAAAAAATATAATTTTTGCGACACAAATAATAACTGGCTTTTAATGAAAAATCATGTAAATCCCCTACTATGAAAAGTAACCACAATTTAATATACAGTTATGATTTATAAAGCAGAAATATACAGTAAATTACAGATTGATTCATCCACAACATGTCTAATGTAATTTTATTAAACTCTATAGATATCATATATAAAGTGACGTATTGAAAGATTGTCTGATAATGATGTTGATATTTTTCAAAATGTTAAATTCTGTTTAACTTGTTTTTTTTTTACCATATAATAGTTATAATACATAATCTACATTATATTAAAAAAATAATTTAAGAATAACACTTTTTACTTACTTGCCCTAGTGCTTTTCGAATTTATATCCTCTGTAAAAGGGTTTAGATATTCGTCATACAATCCATATAAGAATCAGAATACTTATATAAGCTTTTTATATTAATCTTATAAGGCATATAGAGTGACTTTTTATGATCCCTGTATGGCAAATAAGGTCACATGTTATAAGTTTAACGACCATATATGAGTGATAGCGAACCTTATACGGACTACAGTGAACAGTATAAGGAACTTGTTGAACCGTACATGTACTTTTCAAAAATGAATTATAAAAAAAATATATTGCTCAGTTTAATATATAAAGCGTCTATTTGCTATTAAATTGTTGAAGAAAGAATAACAAACATACTGACGGCAAAAAACCTTTTATTTTATAGGTGTAAATAAGGACACCTTATACAAACTATATATGGTTTGTATAAGGTGAATTTATATGTTCCTTGTACGGTTTATATAAGGACACCTATATGGCATAATGTAAGGTTGAGGCTTAGTAGAGTGGTACGTTTCTTTCTCAATTTCAACACTGTATGTTTACTATAAAAGAAAAATATACATTCTATGTCCATAAATAAACAAAAAAATGTTTATATAATTATTTAATAATTTCATATAGCCATTTTCAAGCCTATAAATTACTCTCTTTCTCTCTCTATATATATATATATCTATATATATATATATATATATATATATAGATATATATATATATATATATAACCATCTTTTTATAAAACATTCTATATATATATATATATATATATATATATATATATAGTATGTTTAATAAAAAAAAATGGTTCATTATTTTAATGACTACTAATTTGTTTGAAATGCTGAAGCCAAATAATTATATGAAATCAATAATCAATTAATTATTATTGTTGATAACTGAATTTATTATTTTGTGAAAAGTAAATGAATATTCGATTTTAAAATGAACATACTTTACCATGAAGACATTAATATTTTACACACACACACACACACACACACACACACACATATATATATATATATATATATATATATATATATATATATATATATGTAAATAAAGTACGTAGGTATACTACCGATGTGTATCTATTTATGTAAATTGAACGTTTTGAATATTATAATGAAATCGAATTTCACAGTTGTTCTTAAAGAAAATGCTAAAACACATCCTGTACACTTGAATACTGTATATAACAGCAAACGACTATGAAACAAATACGATGCGAGGTCGGGCCATAACACTGCGGTCACCCGAAATGAGCTACTTCGCGCTGCGCGAATCATTCGTTCCAGAATAATGTCGGAGAGAGCCAACATCAGCCCCATAAAATATGTAACTTGTCTGGAATACTAAGGTGTGTGCCGGTCGAATCGAGTATGGTGGAGGGTAGTATCAACAGCAGCAACGAACCGACACAGCAGCGTATCGTTTTGCGATGCTGATGTCCCGGCGTCATTTCTCATGATGAAAATAGCCGTGATCTCGCGACCCTACCTTAAATCGAATTATTACACATAGAAATATTTAATTTAAATTCTGCAATTTAGTTCAAAATCGATTATGAGTGTAGCTTTTTTATGTTAGGAGTATTTCAATTTTCCATTATTGAATTCTCTACATGAATTAACATTAATAATTAGTATATTTATTATTCAAAATATGTTTCAAACATCAGGAAGAGAAATAAAAAAGTAAAAACTCTGATAACATAGAAAAATAATCTATCTGATAAGTACTATTTATTTGTATAACATATTTAATATAATTTAAGTTTCTCACTTTACAAAAATGCTACATGTCAGTAAAAAACATAAAATAAACCTTGTAAAAGTTGTAGAGTTATAAAATATTTTTTTTTTAATTTATTCATTAATATAGGAGTTTGAAATTAAATTCGAAATATTAATTATTTATTTTACTGATAATAGCTTTTTGCTTTATGGAAATCCATATTCATTTTTTAATCTGTATCTCTGTTTATTTTAGACCAATATATTTAATTTACTTGTTAAATATAATTTGAAATTTATATTCAAGCCGCATTTTGAAAATTAAATTTAAATACATATTTACATATAAATAAATATTTATAAACATTTTACATCTTAGACTATTATGTTTATAAATATATATATATATATATATATATATAAAGAGAGAGAGATAGAAAAAATATATATGCAAATATGTTGAATCAATTTTTTCTTGTAGCATATTTTTTAACAAAAAATTTAGATAGAAATACATTTGGGTAAAAATAAAAACTCTTTAAAATCAAATAACTTATCTTTTATCTCTAGAAATAAATTTGCAGATTTCACAAAACGACTATTTTTCAATTCATTAAGTCTTGTCTTAAATTCTTGTGTAACATAGACTAAATTAAATATTTGTCGCGGACTGAATATTAATTGTTCTCGTTATATAAATTAAATCTATGTTCATTAACCGTACAAATTTTTCAATATAATTTACACAATTGTATCAATCTATTATAAATAAAATTAAATGAATATTTTATTTGTTAAATATTCGTTATTGTTAAATATATATTTATTCGTATTTTATCTTTTAAAAAATTACATTCAAAAGTATTTCAAATAAATGTTGTTATAATATATATATTTCAAATGAAATAATTTATATATAATTTAATAATATTTAATTAATCTCATTACAAATTTAGCAACAATTCAATATCTTAATCACTAGGTATAACTGAAGGAAATCAGCTGAACGTGATTACGGCATAAAATAAAATATTAAGAAACAACTATATATGAACAGTATTTTATATCAAAGGAAACATTATTTTTTAAAATAATGTTTAGTGTTTAATATACGTTTTTGTTCAAATATGTAACACATTTCACTATTTCTAGAATACGGTCGATAATATAAATACCACCGTTTTTTATTATTACTCTATCCAATTATTTGTATAAATGTACAAATATATATATATATATATATATATATATATATATATATATATATATATATATAATACATATAAATTCAGCGAGGCGATTGAAAACATTTCCTAATTTAGAAGTTAAATATAAACTTTTTTGTATTTTGTAAATTTATTTCGTTTTTCAAAACTAATTAAATTATCTGCCAATGTAATTAAGACCCTTATATGTATTTCAGTCGTGCAGCGTCTGTGATTCTACCATTTCCTGTTTGCATTCGACCTGTATTTCCGTTGGGATTAAAACCACAAACTCTGGTAAGGTTCCTCATCTTATCAAGATTCGCCATGAAAAGGTAAGAATGAAGTTCAAATACATTACTTAGATAATATCTATCAGGCAAAGAAGTAAGTGTGAAAATATATTTACATTATGCTTCCAATTCTTCAGAATACACATACATACATATATATATATATATATATATATATGAGTATTTGTAATTTAATATTGTAGTTTATCAATTAATAACAGAATTATTTGGTTTGAGTTTATTTCATTATTGTGATTTTCATTTTATAATAGCTTCGGTTCTTTCTAAATATAAATACTTTCTACAATTTCCAATTACAAAATAATACAAGAAATCAAACGTATATATATATATATATATATATATATATATATATATATATATATATAAATTACAAAATCAAAAATATATTCTTTATTTATTTCAGAAGAATGTATTTATCGTAATCTGTACAGTATATGACTGTATAACGTATAAACGTTTAGTAATATAAATTCTTTAATATTTAAATGTTACCACAATAGTACGGTAATAAAGTTATTTATATATTTCATATTTGATATAATTATTAAAACAATCTTTTATGAATATGGTTATATCTTAAGAAGAATATTTTTAAAAATATGATAATAAAATATTTTGATGTAAAAGTACATTACAAAATTAACATTATTAATATTTTTACACTATAACTATAGTACACAGTTTTCATAATTTACTTGTACATTTTTATGAGATTGTACAGTTAATTAAATTACACTAAAGACATGATTTTTTTGCTTCCTCGAGTTTTAAACTGATTACTGGTTAATTAAATATTGAAGATTGACACTTTTCATCTATTTCTTAAAAGACAATTATTTTTTTGTGAAAATCTATATTTAAACTCAGTAAATATTAAAATTGACAAATTTTTGTTAATTTTAGAAAATCAAAGTGTAAATATACCTCAACTTCATTTATTATTTGGTACAGATGTACATTTTTATTTCGTATAAATTTTAATAGTATAGTTTAAATTACTATTTAAAAAGAGGTAGTTTTAACAATAAATAAAAACTTATTCTTTTCACGCTTTAAGAATAATATATAATAATGTCATCAACATTGCTCAGAATGTTTAATAGTTTGTCAATATTATTTTTTTTTGTTTATGATTTTATGAAATATTTTATTAAATAAAATAAAAAAAATTTCTAGAATAATAAAAAAAATTGATCTATTTATATTTAATTATGTATTTTTGAAATTTAATTATATATTTTTTTCAATAATTTATATAATAAATCTGAATAGATCATATAGATGATTCATAATAAGGAATAATTATACAAAAATATTAAATCATTCCAGATTATAATTCATGTAAATTATTAATTAAACTATTAGTTATTTAATTAATATTGTTAGTATTTTTAGATAAAGATTTTAAGTAATATATTAATTTAATCCCTTTAGAACTACCAAAAATATGTTCCAAAAATGAAATTAATGATTCAAATAAAAAGTATTTAAAGAGTAATATAATAGTAATACTTCCAAAATTTATACATTATTCCCAGTGCTAGCTAAAAAATCTATAAAAATTATATATTGTGAACTATATCTATGTTTAACTAATATATTAATTTACAACTCATGCACAAATATGCAACACAAGTATGAGTTTTACCTTTACAATTTATTCATTGTAACTAATATTTAATTTAAAAGATACCACATAAATTTAAAATAACATTTCTGGGTCAATCTAAGGATTCATCGACGTACGTCTATGTATAATGAAATATTGAGTAAAAATCATTTGTTAGTTGGAACGCATGTAAATTATTTAAAAACGTATTTATTATTATTTTTGTGTGCAACTATAACTAATATAATATTTACAAAAACTAATCTAATATTAAGAAATGTAATATTTATTATTATATTTGTATGCAATCGTAAATGTACTCTATATAATTGTAATGATTTTGTATTAATGTTTTAGAAGTATTATTTCAAATGTAATGCACACAGACATATATATATATATATATATATATATATATATATATATGTATATACAAAAATTAAAATATATATTCGTAATTCTCACATTCATATTTGCGTTGCTTTTTGAAAAAAGAATTAATTAATTAAAACATGTTGTTTAGTTGAACACAGATACACATTCACTTGTATGCTGTTTTATAATTTGTGTAGAAAGCCATTTAGTATATGTGTGTATATGTATATATATATATATATATATATATATATATATATATATATATATGTATATACACATATACAAGGTGAACTATTGCAGTTCAGGTACTGAAACTGTTTTTTTTTTATTATACATTTTTTTATTGGAGACCTTTGATAATTACAGTATTGGTTTTTTTTCGGTAAATTATTAGAATTCAAAAACATCTATTTGATGTACATTATTTTAAATTTAAAAAAAATATTTTCTCTGAATTACATGGAATTTAGTATTGGATTATATTTTTTTGGATTTAATTAGGGCTTCTTTGTCATAACGTTATATTATACTATAGGATGTACTTATGTTGCGGTTAATAGCATTTTTTTTAATATCAGGGTCCAGATAATGTGTTTTAGTTATGTCATGTCTGATCATATATAGTTGTGTTTACTATTGTCTTTAAAATGTTTAATGGTTTTAAGAAATTTAAGTTATAATACATCTCAATCCAAGTAAAACTCTTTATTATTTTAACCAAACACTATGTTATGATGCATACTTTATTTACACAGTTGTAATAGTCATAATTGGACGTCACTCACTGACTTATGAAAATGGCTATAATTTTTTGTTTTGATCTTGCTCTGCGTAAAATGACCACAGCACCGCGACTCATGGGTGCAGTGCTTTAGTTTATAAAGTTTCTGGCGCACAATACACTCTAATCATGGTTCACTAGTGATATGAACTAAGTCATGATAGCCCTAGGAGCTTTTCGGTATCAATCAAGTGGAATGAGGCCACTGGAATGGGGTGCTTCAGGCGCGTACTAGAAGCACGGCCTCTAACTAGTCTAAGAGGGTGATCTTGTATCCATCTAGGGCTACCATCCAGTTCACTTATCTTTTAAAGCCTAAAGTGCATTTATTTATAACGGATCATATCAGTATACTGGTAAGATTCCTAGCAGCACTTTTATACGCATTGTTCACGAAATATACGTTATGTAAAATCTATAATATATAAGCAGAAAAATGTATTCATTTTCCAAAAGTATTTAAGTAAAAGTATACAAAAAAGATATGCATTTTCTAGAATTGCAGAACATTTTAAAATTACACTCAAGATGTCTCTAAATATTCGACTAAGATCAACAATTTAATATTTAATATAAAACAAATATATTATTAGAAAATAAATAAAAGAAAGCAAAGTTTTAAGAATCAAACTTTAGAATTAATAAAGCAATTAGAAAAAGAATTTGTATTCTGTGGAAATAAGTATGAATGTAATAATAATTCTTATCTAATTTGTAAATAATAATGTTTTTATATTATTACTTTCATACATATATTAACATATTACTATTCAATCTACAAATTTGTTAAAATTTTCTAAATGATAAAAAAATGTAATATAGGAGTATATCAACAATAAATATATCACTGACTTAATGATTAACCTTAATAAAGTTTATTATTCAATCTTCAGTTTTCTAATGCGCTATATCTTTAAATTATAAAAATTATCATGCTATTATTCACAACTTTAAAACATTTTTTTAACAATTATCCAAAAAATACAAATATTTTTATTGGACAAATATATATTTTTCCAAAAAAATATTTATAGACACTATATACACAATATGTATAGATATTTATTGTTTTTTTTTTAATTTTTTTAAATTTTCAATCAAGTTTATTAATTTTAAAATAATATTTAACAGGTGAATAATAAGTTTTATGAAATGTTTGTAATGTTATTAATTTGGCATTTATACACTACTTCAAAAATAACTTTTGTGTTTTTCGGCAATTTTTCTTTACAACAAACAGGTCTTCATGTAATAAAAAGTATAATTATATAATTTAATATTTTACGTCATTATGTTTAATTAATATAAACATTTCATTAAATATTTTATAAAAGAAATATTATAGGAAATTTTAATAAAATAACGAATTTTTTTTAAATAATTAAATATCGCTTTAATTTTTTAAAAAATATTATTTCTTATTTATTTTTATATAAAATTTAAAATTACTTCATTTGAAAGGGAACCCAATATGAACTAATTCATTACTCGTAGGAAAAAATGTTTCTGTTTGCACAGTATACTATGAGTTCATTGTTCAATATCGAAAAATAATCTTAAAAATACTATATTCTGTGTTCCTTCTTCGAACCATTGATGCATAAAATGATCAAAAAAATTCTTACTATATAAACCATGAACTTCAGAGTTAAGCACTCAAAGTAAATTCTATTGTAAATGCACAATAAACAAGATTGAAAAAATGATTCATTTACTTTTCACGGTAATATTAATATTTAATTCTTTTAACAAAAGTATCATAAGGAGTTTTAATATATTTAACTTTTCCCTTTAATCCTTTTCCAGTTTTATTATGTAAATTTTAAGAAAGTTATTTATATTTCTTACATTTTTTTATCTGACAAATTATTACAATGCGTTTCTACTCCCTTTTTCTTTGATAAAAAAATGTTTTTATATAAAATAATAAATTTATATTTACCCAAGTAGTTAGTTATACTTAATACAATATATGTTGAGTTCAAATATAATATATATGCGACATACATTGATTCATTGCGAAAAAAAAAAATTTCGAATAACTAATTTTGAAATAAATTGAATTATAAAATGAACTACAAAAATATGCATTTATGTACAGAATTAAGTAAGATAGAAATAAATGCTAAATAAAAGAATTAGTTCAATAAAAAGTGTCTTTCAGCAGTCCATGTTCATTTCTTTTAATTCTGTTTATTAATTTAAAGAGTTATTTAAAATATCACCAAAAAAATGACTTAAATTTTATTTGTGTTTTATGAATGCTATTTCTGACAGTTTATAAAGACATGTATAAAGAACTGAATTGATGAAATTTATTACTTTTTATTTATTAAATATGATCATTTTCTAATCCTTCAATGAATATTTTATTTATTTGCTAATTATATATTTCAAATTTAACAGCTGCAATTCGTTTAAGAGATTTCATCAAATCTTTTCTATAAATAATATTAAAAAATATCAATTTATAAGTTATAATGTAATTAAATTAAATACGGTTATTTCTTTTTAAAAAATAATAAATGTGTGTAAGCGAACAGTCTGTAATATTAAAAGTATTATTGAATAGTATATATGTTTAAATCTATAAGTATAAAAATAAGTAATTTGATATTGATAAAAAAATATTATAAAAAAAAACACACGAGGTATACTGAGTCATGGTACTGTACTTATCTCTATATTTCGGTATAGTATAACGGGAAAAAAGTGGGCGACATGCGACGCTATCGAGGGTACGGTGGTTAATATTAGGTATGAGTTTGACCCCACGGTTTATTCTCGCTATGGATTTTATACGGGTCACCGCAGAAGAGATTGATCCCACTAGCGAAATGTACATGCACGCCAGGATTTTTTCGTGCGACCGCTGTGTGAAATTTGAGCCGCTCAAATATTTAAAACGTACGATCATGACAAGCATCGTGTGACAGTTGTCGAGTTGGAAATGCTAATAGATTAACGAACATGAAAATGTGATAAAAATGAGATTTCGTTGATTTTTCAGTTGACTATTATTTGTATTCGATATTGGTTTATTATTATAAAAAAAGTGTAATCTTTTGAGTAGGCGGTGACGATAAGCGTTTAATATTCTGAAAATCATGAATTCGGTACCATAACAAGCTGGTTATTCTAGTTGAATAATTCATAGATTTTTTTCAAGTTATTTCAAGCAAATAGGATTGTCGATAGAAATATTGAGAGAAAAATCGTTTTTAATATTTTTTCTCCGAGAAAATAAACGTCGATACTATTTATTAGAACTCAATGTTTTGGTCAACGTTTTTAGAGATCCGTAAAAGTCATTCAAATATTTTTTGTAATAAATAGATGTTACTTATAAATAAAGTTTAAATTAATTATATGTTTATATATATATATATATATATATATATATATATATATATATATATATATGTATATTTATGTATATGTATATATATATATATGTATATATATATATATATATATATATATATATATATGTATCTATGAAATTAATATTTTCTGTTCTACGTTATTAAATACTTCCTAAGTATTTAGTAACTCATATAATTTAATTATAAGAATAGAATTTATTATTGTCCAGTTATGTAACACAACATTAATAATGGATTTTTTAAGATATTTTTGAATTTCTTTAGATGAACAGAAATAATAAATATTGACAAAAAATAGTTCCCTTGCCTTTTACGATTCTTCTAAAACGTACAAAAAAAATTTCTAATGAAAACACGGAAATGGAATATCTGCTAAGGTACAATTAATTCTATTCCTTTCATTATACGTGTATATATATATATATATATGATCAGCGAAAAAGTTCGATTCAATAGGCGGTGTTAAGTGTGCCCCAGGGCGGCGCTCGTAATTGAAATGTATTCATATTATATACAGTTTGAAAGTTGACAGTCAAACTATCATTTGAGCATCAGAAGCATTTGATTCGATTTGATTTATGTGTAAACGAAATTCTAGAAAATAGACAACGAAAAGATATACTTTTATCGCGTTATATTGTACGAGTTTCGGAAAAGAGTAAGTTTTGGCGTGGTAACGAAAAATATTCAGGAGGTCTGTTTGGACCATGCACCATCACTTCCAACTATGAAGAAATGGTTCGGTAAATTTCGACTTGGTGATTTTAATCTTAAAGATCAACCCCACTCCGGACGGCCTACTGAGATCAACGACGATGTTGTGCGCATTTTCGTTGATAATAACTCACAAATTTAGACGGAAGAGATTGCTGAAATATTTAACTTTGATAGATCGACTGCATTTCGGCATTTAAAGAACATGGAAACAAGCGAATGAAGGAGCAGAAACAGTCGCCAAATTTTGATTGCATCTGATGAAGGTGTTTCTGTGTGTTTGGTGGGATCGCAAAGGTATTGTTTATTTTGAGCTGCTCCAATAAGACGAAGTAAAAGTACTGTCGACAAGTAACCGAACTGAATGTAACAATTAAAGAAAAGCATCCAATTTTGTCCAATCGCAATGGGGTCATCTTTCACCACGACAACGCATAACCATATACAGAAAAACTGACTGCAAAAACTGAAGTAGTTGAAATTGGAAATCATGTCACATCCACTATATTTTCCAGACATTTCACCTTCGGTTTACCATTTTTTCTGGTCGCTACGGAATAGTTTAAATGGTAAAACATTTGACACCGTGGAGGCCGTCAAATCACCTCACCGCCTTTTTTAAAAATAATCAACTGAATTTCGATTTCAAATCGTGTATGAACTTTTGCACCAATACAATATGTATATATATATATATACAAATAATAACTGAAGGTAAAAAAATATAAGATTCGGAAACTAATAAACAAAGGACATCAAAACATCAAATACATTTTTATTTTTTTATTCTTTATCTCACTGAGAATGATGGGTAGCAGTAGGTGTTTTATTGGCGAAGATGATGATTGTGGTGATAATAATAAACAATACTGCATTTTTTGAAATTTACATAAAAAATAATTAATTTAAATTATAAATAACTATAGTGCTGTTTTAGCAATTCTAAATTATTTCTAAATTAGTAGTTACAAAATAATCTAATCTCATGAATTAATTTCTGAAAATCACAAAATAATTATAATTTTATAAGCTTATTTATTTTTATACTTATTTTAAACTCTTAGGATGAATATTGTGTGTATTAAAGTATATATATATATACATATATATATATATATATATATATATATACACAATAAAAACCCACATTCTCGTCACTTTGTCCGCAGGACAATGTCCATGGTGATGAGAAATGTTTGCTTTGTCAGCTTATATGTTTCAAGTTTAATTGATTGTTCCGTGCTTAAGTATTTTTTATGTTTATATATATTATTTTCTAAAAACTAATACACAGGTTTTTTCTTTCTATGTGCTTTTCTATTTTTCTGTCAATTTTGACAGGTTATATACTAGTATATATATATATATATATATACATATATATATATATATATATCGTCAAATTATCTTTTAGTGAGCATTATAGGACCACTCATATTTTTTCGTTCAGTTTTCACTCATTATTTCAATAACACCTGATTTCCACTTATATATAGTCTTGAATTCCTATTATATATAATAAATTATTTTAATTGTAAATCATTTTATTTCGGTATTACAGCATCGAAAATCTTTGACAAATATTATTTAAATACTAACTGTCATAAAATATATCAAGAAAGTGATACCTTTTTAGCAAACGTTGTGAATAATTATATTAATAATTTTTATAAAAAAAATGTGTTATATACATTTAATACCCTATAACTGACATTATAATGTAATACACAAATTAGATAACAAATGAAAAATTTAAATAATACCTCTGTGTCTGAGTACACAACTGAAATCAAATAAATATAATTGGGGGTAAAATATTGTTCCATTATTCACTTAATTTATAATACATATCCTTTAAGTTTTTGTTCCTTTTGCCTGATTACGCAGTGTAACGGTGTTATAAACAGGTATAAAAATCTTTTAATTATATTGAGGTACATAAAATTTCACAATTGAAGTTGGGTTGAGAAGTGTGAATACCATTTTTATAATATATTAATATTGTATTTGGATGTACACATAATATGCTTCATTTAGCTATTGTTTACAACGAGATTAAATCCCAGTTAGATAAAAATAAATGTGTTAAATAAAACTAAATATTTTATTATATCTTTAAGATGAGATTGTTATAAACGACTTATAAGAGTTTTTATATAGAAATATGCACGAATATATATATATATATATATATATATATACATACATACATACACACGAATATATGAGAGTATGACTTATTTATTGAAAATAGGAAAAATAAGGTTTTGAGATAATATTAATCTTATATAAATGGTATAACATATTCTGTATATTAAATAGATACAATTACGCACAAAGTTGTACATAAAATACGTCAATAATAAACGTAATACGTGCCACAAGACACCAACACTTGTTTTCAGCGAAGCAATCATTCAAACGTACGTGAGCAGTTAAATAAATTTGTCAATATATTAAAAAAAAAATCGAGCGTAGAGTTTTTTTACCGCGCTCTACATTTGCCGGTAACAAGCAGACAAGCAATCAGGAGGTGATCGATGGCTTGCCGATGGATGATGTCTTGGAAACCCGAGAAAATGCGTCCCTGAATCCCGGCCAAGGAATATGGGCTAGGAGGGTGATTGAACTACCCTCATGACTGATGATATAGTACCAACCTGTCAGAAGGCTACGTTTCATGTAAGAAAATTATTGTCAATAGCACATTCACTGTGTTTATTACAGTTTTTTTATAAGTAAATTAATAGTATAATAGTAAAATAATTTAGTGTTATCCAACAACACTATTGATAAGTATTTTTATGAGTGTTTTTACTTTAACTACCAAATGAAATAAAAACAACAACGTTTTCGTTCTTTAATTTTATTTTCTTTTTTTAAAAAAGAAGCATTATCTTCTCGATTTAATAAAACTATGCTCTATTTTTAGTGAAAAATTATACATTATACAAATGCGTGTCTAATATATATATATATATATATATGTATATATATGTATATATATATATATATATATATATATTAATATTTAATGTACACATGCATTAATATGAATTACTTCTGAATGTCTTCTTTTGTTGAAGAATTGACAATTTTAAATTTAAAAAATACATTTTATTGCTTATTTGTGTACGAACAATTTTATGAAATTACAGAAATGACAGATTATAGCTAATTAAATTTTGAATATCTTTTATAATATATATTTTTTAATATATACAGATATATATATATATATATATATATATATATATATATATATATATATATATATATATATGTATAAATGTATATTATGAAATAAAATAATTTTTTAACTAATTAACCTCTAGAAATATAATCAGAGACTAGATAAGTTTAATAAACAATTTTATTATACTTGGATAAAAAAGATTCCAACTTTTTATCCGTTACAGGCTTCAGCTCTAATCCCCATCCTTTTCAATAATTCTACTTACATACAGTTCTCATGTTTCAAGTTTCATAATTGAAATCGGAGAAATTGTATAAAATTTTAAATCTCTGATATGAAAGAAATATTTTCTTAGATGAAAACTTGCTGCAGTGAAAATTCACATATTTATTTTCTTTATTCGTTTTCCATTTGATTTTAATTATACGCATGAAAATGATTTACTTTTATAATGTAGGGTAGATAAAAGATAATACAAAAGTATTTACATTCTCATACATCAGAGTTACTTTGATAAAAATGATTATTGAAAACGTATAGATAAAGCATTAGAATATTCAATAAAAAAATTAAATATACAAAAATATATAAGATTTTCTATAAATATTCGCTTTTAACTATATTATTTCTTAAATCAGTGAAAGCCACAAATGATAGTTATAAACTCCATTGTTTATTTTTGTTTTTATTTCTTATCAAAATTGATAAATTGCCATTTACAAAAAAAAAAATACTTTGAGAAAAGAAATTCATACCTTTTTGTGGAAAAGTAGATATAAAATTAAATTAATATTGAGTTAAAAATTGTAAATATTATCTAATACTTATGTTAAAAAGTAAAAAATATACTAGAATTTTGGATATGTTTTGAATATTTTCAAAATGAATACTGTCAATATTTTCTTTCTTAAGTATGAATATTTTAAAACAAAAATCCACACATAGTTTTGACGACGAATAATAAGAATACTCTTTTTTTATATGATCCTTTTAAATATTATGCAGCGGGGGAAATTTATATATCAGTAATATAATTATAATGGAAAATACTTACAAATCTTGATCCACTAAAAATTATGAATACAATATTACTTTTTTTAATTTTGAGCAAATTACTATTTTCACAATTATTATGTATTAGATAATTTTGTACATGTTTGCGTATATTCAAAAGATTTATATATATATACGAGTATATATATATATATATATATATATATAAATTATCAACTTATTCTTATTTTGCTTTAAAAATACTTTGTTGATGAATTTTGTAAAAAATAAATAATATATAATTAACAAAAGCCAATAAATTACAAATATTCACTTATATTATTAAGAGATAATTTCTAAAATTGTGAAGTTATATTTTGATTTCACATATTTTAATATATTTTTTTTATATTTACTTGTTTATGTTATTGTATTTAAGTAAATATTGTTGGTTTGTTTTATTTACATATGCACATACACACACACACACACACACACATATATATATATATATAAAAATAAACTCATTTTAGTCTACAATCTCCACCTTCAATCCGATAGAAAGGTAAAAATATAAAAATGTTATAATAAAGAAACAGAACTCTCCTCATGCCTTAACTGACAAATACTATGAAAAAGGGAAAATCAATACCAGAGTGAGCTTTCTGATAGAGTTCTGTTATTTTACGGTTGTTTTCTCAACTAGCAGCTTTTTCAAGCTTTCCATCTTTTTACAGTGTTAAGTACGAATCCTAGTTTGTTCTTATTATTTTTATAGAATTAGAATTTATCACAATATTTTTTAAACGTACACATTTTATATTCTAAATAAAGATTCCGATATTGTTGTAATCAATTCATAAAATTCAGTTAAATACAGATGTCATTAAAAAATAAAGTGATTAAAATATGAAACAATGTGGCATCACTTTATATATATATATATATATATATATATATATATATATATATATATATATATATATATATATATATATATATATATATACTAAATAGGAATGAAAATTAAAAACAAAATTCACATTTAAATAAATAAAAAATTCTTTAGAGTCATAATTCTATGATATTAACAATCAAATTTTGATTATATTACACATTTAGTTAATCACTTATTTTCCGTTTTGTATATTTTCTCGTTTAAAGCAATATATTATTCATTTTACTACTAGAAATTAATGCGAAAATAAATGTAATTGATTAATTTACATTAATGAAATTTCAAAGAAAGAACATGTAATATATTTGAGTAAATAATTACGTATTAGTTGATTTTCAAACTAATTGTTATTACAATAATTAAATCAAGGTTTCGAATACATAATGTACCATAATGTTTAAATATGTTATTTATATTTGTGTCTGCCAATAACATGTTATTTAATTTTTTTGTATTTTTTATTTCAATATCGCTATATATTTGAAATTTATTTGTGAATTTATTTATATTTAAAAATATGTTACTTACAACATTTTGTAATATATTTTGATAAATGATTTTAATCTCTTATTTTAAATTGAGAAAATGATAATAAATCTGATGAAATGGCAGATCCAAATCTTTATGTAGCAATAAATATTAATCATTAAACATACTCGTACGTTTGATTTTAAAAATTGGCACATTTAATTGTTTATAAAAACTTAATGTTTTCAGTTATAAATTATAAAAAAATAAAATAGAAAATGTGAATTTGGTATGAATTATACAATTTTTATTTTTTTATAAATTCAGAGTTAATTTTAAACCGTAAAATGGTTTATATACATATATATATATATATATATATATATATATATATATATATATATATATATATATATATATATATATATATATATATATATTAATATGGAACCTGTTTCGTCAAACTTCTGAACACACTAGTTGATGGCATAAGCGGTCAGTATCTGCTTACGACGCAGAATATTATAATAATTGCGAATAGCCGTTGTACAGTTATAACAGACTCACCATTTTTGTAAAATGATTTCACAGCGAATGCTCGATATGCACTGGATCACTGCTCCATGTTTACTAAATAGCCATGAATAACTAATAATATATCACTTAATTTTACCCTTTCACTCTAACGGTAAGTGATTAGACCTGTTTTTAAAATTTCCGACTCCACTAACACATCCTGTACAACAGATATCAGACGGACTATTTGTAAAACTGGTCATGAATTGAATTTCAGGAAAAATAAGGAAATGAAAATCATTTTTACAAAATTGAAAACATATAACTAGTTGAAACAATAATAAATAGATATGGAGGGACTAAGATATGGATGGGTTATTAAAAGTAGTCTTTAAAATAGAAAGATGATATTTATTATAAAATCAGTCTCTACTTTCAATAAAAATTTGTGTGTTCCTATAATAAAATATATATCTTTTTATAACAATTTTATAAAATATTTATTTACATATAAATTCATTTTAATTATTTTGCTATTCCAGTTTCTAAGTTTTTATTAAACTACAGACAAATGTGATTATGTTTAAATTTCTAATATGTTACCGTTGTATTAAATTATTCTTTTCAATGTTTTTTATTATACCTTTGAATTTGCCAGTTTTCTATAATCATGTACAAAAAAATGTGTTTTTTTGCTGACAATTATATTCAAGAGTGTTAGTTTATATTTTCTACATTACAGTGATATATTTTTTACTTATTAGAAACCATTGAAATTATAATTTGAATATATCACAGAATGAAAGTAAATAAAAACAATTACAAACGATCCTTAGCTGTAAAACTTTTATTTTTGAATTAAATGCATAAACAGAACAAGACGGAAACATTGTTGCAAAATATTTGTTTCTCGAGAATATAAATTCGTATCTCGAAAAAAGGAAATGTTTACGATGGGGTCCTTCCTCCTTCTATCCATATTAAAAGCAAAGTTCACAATTCTTGAAAATTATTTCATGAGTTTCATCATTTCGCCTTCAGCTTCAAGTTGCATCATATAATCTGTTTATGCAAAAGATTACCATACTATTTACAACTGACTTATTTTAGTATTACATGCTTGCTATGAAAAGGATTTTCTTCTGAAACTACACCTGAAGCAAATTATGGAAATACACAACTTCTTATTTATTTACACACCGTGTTGTATTTGTAAGTACTTTATTTTCTCTTTTCCATTTATTTATCAGAAATGTATTTAAATTTCATATCATCTTCTCTTGTATGCATAAGTAAATTACTGTTTATAGAATGGAATCAGAGAAATGAAAATAAAATATGACATCGATATTTCAATTGTTTTCAACAAATTGTATAAGCACAAAAAACACTTATAATATAATAAGAGGAGCTCAATCTAATTTCTATGCCAAAGTGCAATATAACAAATGGTCTAGTTCTGATCGATATTCCTGTTTTCTGTGTGAATAAAAGGATTCGAGCCAACGCGTGACCCTTACAATCCCAGCTATAACTTATCTTACTCTACGTCTTTTCCTACGGGAGTTTATCATTGTCTTTCTGTTTAACACAGGGCAATTTCTCGCCACTTCAGTTATATTTTTATTTTGTAGAAGGATGAATGCATACGAGAAATATATTTACATAAATTGATAGTACAGATGTGGAGGATTAATTTTTATCAGAATTGATTGGTCGTATAAAAATAAAACATTAAAATATAATTTAATGATTAACTGGAGAATTTTATTTACAAGCACGTTATTTTTATCAGTTTACTGAGAAATATTTTTATCGATAAAATATTTGTTAATTATTGAAACTCTTCTGTGATGTAATTTCGTGTAAGACACATAATTTCTTAGAAACAAAATATATAACAACATGAAATCATTTTCGTTAGGGTAACTTAAGGTAAATGTTATCATAAATAAAACTTTTATCTTATTTATTTCAAAAAAATTACTTCACCTTTGCTTTTTAATCGTTTAGAATTTTTAATTCTTAATAAATAAAAAAAATAAAAATCAATTTTAAGTTCGAGTTAATGAATGTTATTGATATAAATAAATCTATATTTACAATAAATGTACTCATTTTCATTATAAATACATGGGAACAAACTTGTTCATGAATTTTCTAACCGATATTTAAATTCAACAATATTTTATTGAATAAAAAATAAAACACCTCTGTGAAATTTTGAGTATATTATTATTCAGGTGTATTATTTTTTCAAATATATCCTAATTTATTTTCTTAGACTTGTTGAAAAATAACTGTTAATAAGAGCTAAATATATAGGATAAAGACATATTTTAAATTATAGTATAAATTTTCCCGGACAAGTTTTCTGCCATAGTCATTTTCTACAAGTTTCTATTTTTAAATTATAATAATATTTTATTTCCTTTTAAGAGAATAGGCTTTGAACAATATGAATTAAATATTGTTACTTTTCTTTATATATAATTTTTTGGAAATGTATATAAAGTCACCTCCATAAGTGAATAAGGTGTACAAGTTAATTCGCTGCCTTTTTTGTAGAAAATAAATGTTTACGAAATATATTTTAATCTTCAAAATATAGTGTTTCATGAGATTGTGCCAACTGCTTGGCCAAAATATATAGTGTTTTTTTAATGTAAAAGTCAGAACTTCAAATTACTGAAGCAAAAAAAAAGTTAATTTAAAACATTTGTGATTGATTCAATTTAAAGGTACATAATTAATTTTTACATTTAATATTTTATTTTTTTTTAATTTTTTCGATGTTAATATTTTCCTTAATCACAAAAACTTGTTATGATCAAAATATTCCATATTTGATTAATAATCATTCATAATCAAAAAATTTAATATAATTCAAATATTTGATTTAGTATCATAACAATAGTTGCGTTTAAGTGTACACGTTAAATGAGTGTACATAATAATTGTACATAAACATTAAAATGGAAAAATAAATAAATGGTAAACTTTTTAAAATGCGCTGAACAAAAATATTTAGATATAAAAAATAGAGACATTTAAGTTTCTATTTAATATATATGAATCCTGTAGATCATATAGCTTTTAACAAGGTTAGAAGTTGTTCTGAAGTAGACTTTAAACTCTTCTCACTTACCATGATCTGAATTTGAGTTAAAGATCTATATAAGTCCGAATTGAGCGTAGAAAGAGAATACTTACAAGTGATATACAAGTATCATATAGAATAGCCAAATCAAGAAAATCAATTATTGAATAATTTAATAAAAAAATGGCAGTTTGTGGAAATGAAAATTCATTTATTCAAGATTTATTTTAGCTCATATACGAGGGTGATTTGTAAAGTTCATGACCTAACATGTAAGTGGCGGTAACACTTTAAATATTTGAAGGGCATTAAAAAGCAATATCTATCTTATACATAACCTCAAAATCTATAATTAATGGTTCAAGCAGTTTGTTGTGAATATCAATTCAAAAACCTCTTTTTATGTCGTTGACATGGATAAAGATGAACAACGTGGGGTGAGAAAGTTTTTTGTCAAAAGAGACTTAATACCAGCATAAATCTTTAATGAGATGAAAAATGTATTGAGTGATAGTGCACCTTTGCATACAACACTAAAGAAGTAAGTAGATGAATTTAAATGTCCGTGCAAGCTTAGAAGATAACCCGCGTAGTGGACGTCCGAAAACTGCAACGACAGAAGTAATCATCCACAAAGTGCACGATATTATCTTATATAACTCATGCCCAAAATTGCTAAAGTTATGGGTGTCTCAGATGAACGAGTGTATCACATATTAATTGAAGAGTTAGATATGAAAAAGCTATCGACAAGGTGGGTGCCACGTTTACTGACAATTAATCACAAACGCATTTGAGTACAAATGTCCCAAGACTGTATCGATTTAAGAGGATTCCGACTGACTTTATCTGGAAATTTGTGACTACAGATGAAACTTTGATTCATCATTATACTCCATAATCAAAACAACAATCAAAGTAATGGGAGGCATGGTGATTCTCCGCTACCAAAAAAAGCAAAATCAGTTTCATCCGCTGGAAAAATTATGGCTTAATTTTTTTGGGATACTAAAGAGATCCTGCTAATTAATTACCTTCCAGAGAGACAAACGATAATAGAAGAGTATTATGCTAAATTTTTGGATTGATTAGATCAAATAATCCGTGAGAAAGGTCAGATTTATTAAAAAAAATCATTTTCTATCAGGACAATTCACGTTCCTATACAAGTGTCGTATTCGTTGTAAAACTGGCTTTTTAAGTGCACGACTTTCTGCCACATCCAGACTATTCTCCGGATTTGGTCCTCTCAGGTTTCCCTAAAAATTCCTTGGCGGTAGGCAATTTTCGTCAGATGAAGAACTGATAGCAACAGTGTAACACTATTTTGAAAACCTCCAAGAAAAAGATTTCCAGGACGTCATGAAAGCGCTGGAGAATCGTTGGATAAAGTGCATTGAAGTTCAGGAGGACCATATTGAAAATAAAAGTAATTTGAAAATACAAGTTATATTCTTTTATAATTAGGTCATGAAATTTTCTCTCGTATTTTTGTTATTCATATTCTTTACTAAAAACTGTCAAAAAATATATTTTCAAATATTACGACTTACCATTGGCTGATATAAATTACTTCTCAATACGAAACTTAATAGACTATAATCTCAAACTGAACTCATCCAAGATACGTTAATATAATTTTAATTTTATAAACAAATTCTTTTAAATGTACAATGTATAATAACGAATCGACTGAAATACCTTAAAACTCAAGAACAAAATTAATAAAAAACTTAAAATTAAAATACTATGCGGTAAAAAATATTTATTTTAACTTTTTTAATAAAAATATATTTTCCTCTTTTCCATAAACGAATTATGAATTTACTAACTTAGTTTTCATAACACGAAGTCACTTTCACTAGTTGCTTTTAAATGAATTTCTTAGTATATATAATAAACTTAATATAATATTTTATACATCTAATTATATGTGTCAACCTTTCAACTCAACGGTTAAATATTTTAATAGAAACGCTCAGTTGCTATCATTTGTTTAAATTTAATTGCTTCGTTCCATTAAAACATAAATTTATAAATCTATTATGAAAACTTGTGATATTGTACATATATAAGGGTTATTTATGTATATATATATATATATATATATACGTATGTATTGTATAATAATTTGTAATTTATTAATATTCTTTTGAAACAATAACAACATTTAAAACACTTCGGGAAAAATTCAAGAAAAAAAGAACAACTCAATTTACAAACTTTATATGAAAGCTCATACAATTTGTATAGCCATTGTGACTAAATTTATCAGTTTCATCGTATTGTCGTGAATAAGTTATTTAATGTCGGACATCTTTTATTATGTAAATAAGAAAAGTTGTCAGTTTTACAAATAACTTTGTGAAACAGATCACTTTAATATACCTTTATGCATTGCGAGCGGTCGGTTATTTATATTCATGGCAATTATTAGATGTGAAACAACATCGTGCTCGTAGATACATAAATAAATGTAAATTGAATGAATATATTTATCACGATAAGTTGTAAGTAAAGCATATTATTTTTAACAATATTATTTCGGTTATAATGTTGACTACATTATGTAACTTTCAACTCGAAACCGGTAAAGGAAATAAAAGTTTTTTTATTATATTTAAAGACGCCTTTATGTTAGTCACTTGTTATATATATATATATATATATATATATATATATATATATATCAAGTAAACGCATTGATCTTCCTTAGAGCATGAAAATCTTTTATACAACAGAGTTTTTAATAAATTTTTGGTATATTTTTACATAAGCTATCGTAAATAATGACATCATTTACAACGATGTATATTTTCCATGTGTACTTAAACAATAAAACGTTGCTTTAAAACGATAAAAATAACTTTTATCAATTTTATTGAACGAAGTAGGCATATTTTTTGGTTACCCTGATGCGTTGTAACTATAATAATAAAACTGGTAATAGATTGGCTTGATTAAAATTTTATCGGTATTTAAATCTAATAGGTCCTGTTTTAGTACTTGTACTCTATGTATCGATGGATATAACGATAAGTCTGTTAGTTAAAATTTTGCTGACCTAAAAACCAGTTTCATTATGTTGGTGTGTTTTAACGAACAAGCGCCTCATTTACAATTTCATGATATAATCGTCAATTCTCTTTGTTATCGGCGAGCGTTGTCCCGACAATCGGCGTTAGGCGTGTAAGATTTCACCCGAAGATAATCAACTTAGTGGTTTTCTCAAAAAACTTTTCAAATATGAAATCGCCAACGAGCTAAAATTGTCTGATCTGAATCTTTCTTGAAATGTATATTTCAATGTTTGTTTTGTTCATAAATGTATACTTTGTATTTACGGGTGCTATTTATTGAAAACTTACAACTATATATATTTGTATGTATGTATATATATAATTAATGCAAACGTATTGGTTTTCTCTCACGGTAAAATATTTATCAAGAATTTTAATGTATGTATATTTATTAAATAAGATTTATTTCAACATTAAAAATACTTCACTCATGACTGACACAACCGAAAATTCTATACAACCTCTGTCATTGAATATTTTTCTTTTTTGTATATTTTATAAAATGATAATTAAAAACTTACTGATGCTCGATATAAATACAACTTCAGTACAATTGGATAGTTATGATGATGTGATTCAATTCACTTCCGTAAATAAATAATTCCCATCCTTTGAAAAGAGTGTCATACACTTTGAAATCTATATATTAAATGTAAAAGTTAATTCTGTGTGTTTAAAATGAATCAACTATAAGTCTATATTAAATTAAAATATTTTCTGGACATTTTGAGATTTTGATGTGCCAATCTCAGCATTTAAAACCACCACATTTTGGCTATGTAATTGGCATAAAGTCACAAAATAGTAGTGAACACAATGGTATCTGAAATGCAGCATATAAGACATTGCATACTTTTCAAATTCCATTTTAAAAATATGCTACCGAAGCCGTGGGAATGATTAGTTCGGCTTTGGGAGAAGACGTTGTGACGCATAAAATTGATAAAAAAATGCTAAAACAGTAGAAGACTACAAAATAAATTTTTCACTCACCTACAAATTATAGATGATTCTGTATCTGATCGTTTTGAGTATTATACAATTTCCATCTAAATAAGGATAAGCAAAATCAAATGTTATTAAAAGTAAATAATTGAATACATTTTTAAACTATTCAGGACACTTTTAAAAAATGTTCACTCACCATAAACTATACATTCTTTCTGATGAAAGAATATATAGTTTATGGTGAGTGAACATTTTTTAAAAGTGTTCTGAATAGTTTAAAATAAGTTTCTGTATGAAGAAAAATATTGAAAAAATATTAAATATATATATATATATATATATATATATTCAAATATCTATTTCTTAATTTCAGTTTATATATAAAAATGTATTGAAAAATATTTCCAAGATTAGTTTGAAAGATGATCATTTTGAAAATATTACAATTGTGATTATGTTACTTAAACATACACACACAAACACTCACACACACGTATATATGTATAATATATATATATATATATATATATATATATATATATATATATATGTATAAAATACAGGGGAGGGTCATTATAAAAATGATTGTACCCAAGTGGAGAGCATTTGTGTTATTAATCAATCGTCAATTCTGAATCAAATCTTGAACATGTCACTTTTCATTAGAAAAGCAATATTCTGTTTGATTCTCTAGTGAAATAGAAACTTTGCACAATGTTATTAATTTAGTCGCGAATAAAGACAATGTATAGTGGTAAGAAGAAACATTGTGTCTATAATATTTTGCATAATTTGATCATAAGAGGAGAATTTGTACAATACATATGGCATGTAATAATTTTTGTTTAACATTTCCTTCTATTGAATAATTTATTTTTAAATTTACTTTATAATATTTTTCAATTAATTAAATACAGAAGAAAAGAATGTAAACAATTATTTAATTAAACATGATTAATCATTAATTAAAGTTAAATATCATTTATTGATAATATGTTATAAATGAATTGCTTTTTTGTATTTTTATTTGATAATAATAACTACTTATTATTTTTTTCTTAGCACGATATTTTTAATTTAATGTTTACTAATATATTAACTTACTTAAATTAAACCTAATCGTTACTTCATTTCAGTTATCTTATAACGTAGTCTATACTATTGCTCATTTAAATTTAAGAAAATTATATATCAAGCAATTTAATACTATTTATATGGATTAATTATTTATCATAAAATTTTTATTTCCATCTTGGAGAAAAAATTACAGAATTGAGTTAATAAAATATAAAAATAGTATTTAATGCCAAAACTAATTAATTTGAGGGATGATATAAATACGATGACGATAATTTGCTAAATAACACAGCAAAATTCAATACATGAGAAGAATAGTTATCAGAAAGGAAACAGGGTCCTTCTAGAACGCATTCATAATAAATTATTTCCTTTATATCAAAATAACTATTTGTTGTTGTCTACTGAAACTAATTGACAATTATAACTACCATTTGCTTGCGGATCTTTTTTAAAATAACATATTTCATCAAGCCGATATTTCTTTCACCGCCAATAATAATTAAAAAATATTTTTTATTAATGATACGTCAAGCATTGACTATTTTAAAATAGTTACAATAAAAAAGTTAGTTCTCATAGAGAAAGTGCGATACAAAATTAGAAAAGTGTCTTCTTTTATTTAAATTCTGATAAGTCTCTTCTTATTCGAATATTGTCTTTCGACAGAAGAATCACATATTTTTTTATACTTTTAAATAATCAATTGGGAAGTATTTTTGTCACCTTTAGATAATTAATATAATCTCAAAATGGTTTCTTTTTAAATAGCATCTGTCGTTTTTCACATATTTTCAAATTGCTTCATATAAACATTCGAATATCAATTGGAACATAAACTACCAAATGTGTATATATATACATTTGGTACTTTATGTTCCAATTGATATTCTAGTGTTTATGTAATGCAATTTGAAAATATGTGGAAAACGACAGATGCTATTTAAAAAGTAACCATTTTGTTATTAAATTAATTATCTCAGACAAATATATAAACACAACAAAGGAGAAACAAATTAAATGTTGGTACGTAAGCGGACTATTATTACATTTTCGTGCGTGCATCTTTAACGTGATCATGGTTATTTAAACACGTATTGAATAATGTCTGAAAGCGTGAATTTTGAACTAACAAACCATCTAAATTTGCCTTTGTGTGTATCCGAGTGGGCAAGTGAGTTCACCGGGATCGCATCTACGCCGAAGTAGCGAACGGGTAGACTGGGTGGCGATCTTTCGCGACCGGATATGCTTTATGTGTGTTCAAGCGCACGTCCTTCCGCATGCGGACACGAAGTTTTAATAATAATTATACGAGTCGCGACGAAATCACCCAAATACTAGCTGAAGAACAGAGATCAGTAGCGCCACAAGCGGTGGATCGAGGCGGCTGCTACGACGGCGTGTCGCTCGTTACATACACCCTTATCGCTCAACTCAATTATGTTATAATGATACTACAATTTCCGTAATGTAGGAAATCGGATATTACATATTGTGTACAATCTAATGTGTGAACGAACATTGTGTACACAACTATATATTTTGGATAGTGTACATGCACTCATAATTGAATACTATTGAATGATAACATACATTCAACAATAACACCGAGTTTATAACTGGATCGATTTCAAAGTAAACTAATCAAACTTAATAACGTTATTCGCCACTTACAAACTATAACACGTACATAATCAAACTTAGTCATACATACGAATTCCGAGATTACTTACAAACTTTAAAGCGTCAGTTTCATATTAAATGACATGGATAAACTACTCGTCACGAAAATTATCTTTGAAACAAACACTAGGTACTCAAGTTATCCTTATATATATATATATATATATATATATATATATATATATATATATATATATATATGCGGTCATTCTGTCATACTAGGTCTAAGGATTAATATTTCATAAAATTTGACACATGACAAATATTAAATAGCATTGATTGTATATATATGTATATATATATATATATATATATATATATATATATATATATATATCGACATTTAGATGTTCATATTTATATTATTGATTACCTAAATGATATGGTATAAATAGTTTATTAAAATTTCAAACATTTTTTAAATATAAAAATTTAAATCACGTATAAATTTTCAAAATAAATAAAAAGACTACCTTATTTACTTCCTTTTAAAATAATACTGATTTTAGTGTTAATTAAATAAAATAGATATTATATATATATATATATATATATATATATATCTATATAATTATTTATACATATAGAGATAGATAGATAGATATTATAAATACCCAAATAGTAACCCAACGGATATCAATTATTTATAAATACTTAGAAGATCAGGTAAATTTATTGGTTGAAATTAAAACTGTTTGATTAAAGAACATTGTAAATTTTAAAGTTTGTGTTAAACGCACACAGACGTATATATGTATATATATATATATATATATATATATTAAATATGAATATTTTGAGAATTAAATTTAATATCTAGCATGAATAATAACTAATAAAAAAATCAATAAAGGAAATGACGCCTTCAAATTGGACTATTATTTTTTCCCTATACGGTACATGTATACTGAATTCAGATTTAAAACTCTTGACTTACGTCGTATAAAAATAAGTTAACGTTATGTGGCAGCCTGTACTTGATGTCATCGCTAGGGAAAATGTTCGGATTTGGAAGCTCTGACGTAAAAAAGTCGCAACCTATTGTCGGTCAAGAATGAAATAAGATTGAAAATACAATATACTACACTAAATTAAGATTTATGTTACAAGAATAAAAAGATTTATATGATACCAGTGAATAAATGAAATAGGTAAACTTTCCTTTTTTAGTTATCTTAGAATGAATTATTACCTTACAATAATAATTTTTTAAAAAATGTAAAAGAAAATAAATTCAATACAATTGTTTTTTAAGTATAGTTAACATACATTAGACATTTTTAAATTTAGATATCGAATATGATAGCAACATGACGAAAACATTAAATTGATAGAATCTTTAAAATAAATGCAATAAAAATGTTTTTAAAATCTAAATATAAAAATTTTAGGACTTGTAGTACGTAATTATTCCTTCAAAAAAATGAAATCCTTGGTATTACAATTGTTAATTTGTACAAATGTCTAGAATTTTTAGCTTGGACAACAAAATTAATAAAAAAATTTTTACAGGATTGAATTTATTAATATGTAGAAATATAGCATATTTTTTAAAATTTCATTCAAACTTTTACTAGATATATGAATGTAAGTATACGCACTATTACATTTGTATTGATTAATATTTCGTAGAAGGAAAATTTATATTTATTTATTTAAAAGTATTATAAACTTATATACAACTTCTCTTTGAATATTCACCAATAAGTAATTATCACCGTCTACGACTATAGTTTTCGGGACTTTTTCTACATATCAAGTTGCAAGAAACTTGAGTATAAATCTATTTAAATATGGAACAAGTAACAAAAGCTATGACTTTATGGAGTGATATGTTAAGAGTAATTCATGTGTAAATACTAGTGAAGAACAATAAATTGACGGGTACACAAATATGAAAATAAATAATTTTGATTCAGATTATATTTTAGATACTTTTATTTTGTGTTAAATGTGAATGATATTTTGAATAAAAAATAACTTTTGTAGATCATATTAGTTTTTATATATGAAAATAATAACTTATGATGTACTTATTCTACTAAATCTAAATAATCAAGTTTGATATAGGCTAAGGTTACTTTTAATTTCAGTTCTGAAATATATAATAAAATTATTTTACAAAGTTGCGTTCATATATATATATATATATATATATATATATATAAATAGAAAAATATATTCTAGGTATGAGTCTGTTATATGTGAACAACATCGTGCTCAAAGTGTTTACAAAGTAAACAGTAAAGAAGTTTCCTCTCAGGTTTGTCGTAACTTGTCTAGAGTGATTTTCACAATAGTTGAGACAATTCTCTCTCCCAGTTGACCTATATTTTGAATTTTTCAAGCGGATAATACATCTCACTTATTAAAAAGAAAAATATATAGGCGTACTATTTTTCAATATATATATATATATATATATATATATATATATGCACATATACATATACATATACATATATATATATATATATATATATATACTTTTTGTTAACATGTATTTAGTTACATTTATAAATTCAGTTCTCAATTTTCTAGTATTTAAAAATAATTTTTAAATCTCATGAAATATATTAAATTATAAAAAGATAAAAATCTATTTTCTTTTACTTATATATTCAAAATAAAATTTTTATAAATAATTATTCACTGAAATATTTTTTTTTACATTTTTTTTAATAAATTCAAAGACTAATAGTTTGTATTTTTTTTTATTTTGAACACTATCTACTAGTGATATTTAGTAAGTGATATGTTTAAAAAGATTTTTTTCTTTTACCTACTAAAAATGTGACTTATTTAACTATAATTATATTACAAGAAGCACTTACTTCATTACTTAAAAATATAAGTTACTTAAAATACTATATATATATATATTAAATATAATAAATTCAAAAAGTATTTCAGTTGCTAAGAAAATAACACATATGGTTTTAGTAAATAATCTGTTATATTAAATTGCATTATATATAATTTAATTTATATGGTAATTCATTAAATTCTATTATAATCTGCTAATTTTACTATATGACAATAGGATACAACAATGTGTTTATCACATGATCGGAAATCTGGTTTACTCATTATTTCATGTCAGTCTCTACATGTGTGATTATTACCTATCCAACAGGAACTATTTATTGTATTGATAGATCAATAAAAACAGATTGTTTTATTTATATAAAAAACAAGAGGTCATACTACGGATTCTAATTCAAATTCCATGTAGTCTAAAGAAGAAAGTGAAACTCGTTACTTTTGATCATTATTTCGGACGCTTGTGCTTGTATTGAATCAATCCAAATTTAATGTCGGTTTTCAATTTGATTTTTTTATGGATTGTTCTAATGTTTATCACAGATTATTTCACTTTATACATGTAGACAGTCTTAAAACAACATTATAATTTTATCATTTTCTCATAAGATAATGGTTGAGCTCTCCCTTGTTGGCTTATCCAGAGGGATTCGAAGTTTCATATTTTGGTTGAAATGCTTAATCAGAATTCAATTACAAGAACTGGTCTAATAGCACATGCTGTTCTTCTAGTAATTAATTCAAATATATGTACATGAATTGATAACATTTCCAATACCTTCCTTTTTGCATTTATTTATAGAGAACATAATTCTTGCACTCCCTCCAAAAGAGTTTAATTTCTAATTTCTGATAACTGATTTCGTGTTTATTATATTATAAACTTAATAATTGTTAAAATTAATTTCGAGTTTTCTTGTAGTTCTCTTATATTTTTCTTTTAAAGATCTTGTTGGATTTTTAATTATAACTATATTATTAACTATTTTAACACTTTTAAATCTGTATCTTTTAGGAGATCCTGATAACTTTACACCAGCAAATCCTCTAGTTACTCCAGTTCATATTCAACCAGAATGATACTTTTTATTTGGTTATGCAATTTTACGTTCAATTCTTAATAAATTAGGAGGAGTTATTGCTTTAGTAATATCAATTACAGTTTTGTTTTTTATTCCTTTTATTAATAGTATTTTTTCGGTATTCAATTAAATGTTTTATGTACAATGTCGAAACAGTTTAGTTATCTATATAATAAAATTTTAAATAGATAGTGTAATAGATGAAATTCAATTCAATGCAGAGACACAAACAGACATATTACATGTATATATATATATTACTATATATAAAATACAAAATTGCTTTTTATAATTTAATTATTAATAAGTTACTTTGTGGGCTTAATTTTTAACATGTGCGTATTATTCTTTTGTAGATAATATTAGTATAAGTATAATAATTTTATAATTCCAACTATTGTTTCCTCGTTAAAAACCACGTTATCTCAATACATTTTAGTTTAAAAACATTAGCATTACCATGAAAACAACATAGTCTCTAGGGTTCACTAAAACACTTGCTATATAATTTATGTGCATAATAACTAGGTTATAGAACTAACTAGCTAACTAGAGATCATAACCTCGAAGTTTGACTCGAACTTTACGACTTGTGGGCTCTGTGTATAACAAAATAATAATACTACTTTCTTTTATACATATTTCTTTCTGATTGTTGTGTACAAATATCTAACATAAATAACATTTTTTTTTAATTATTATTCAATCCACATTTCAACTTGCCAATACTGAAGTGCCATTAATTACGAAATTTATACGTTGATCTACATAAAGAGCTATCAGTATTCAGTAGGTACATCTGAACATAAATAATGACCACTTAGGGACCTTTTTTGAGTTGCACGTAAAATAGAATATCCGGGTTTTGGCCGACTGTTTTCTCTTATATATACATTCAATGTCAGATATATACATACACACACACACACATATATATATATTTATATATACATATATAAAGAAAAGGTATCTCTTAATTTCTGTTTTAATTGTATTCATAAAGAAAAAGATATTATAATAATCAAGACTAATAGAAATATTGTTAAAAAAATAAATTTTATCCAAATTTTGAATTTAATTAAAATATTGTACGTATATTATTGAATTTTTCAAATGATTTCAATATTCTAACTTATTTGTTTATTGAAACAAATTAGGTATAAATATTGTATTCTGTAAATAAAAAAATATATAAAATGTATCGGTTCTAGAAGACAAATGATATTTACAAATTATTTATTATTTGTATTTTTATCGTTTTCGATTTACAGTTAAATAAATTATTATTTGTTTCATTTGTAAATACATACTTTTTAAATTTTAACATTAATAAGCTTTTCCTGTATAATAAATATAAAAAGGAAATTAATTACAATTTGTTAAATATTCACTGAAAATAAATCAAAACTTTATGCATTTATGATTTAATGAAAGCTTTCAGAATGTATGCTTTATAAAACCGTAATTCAATTTTAAAAACATGCATTTAATTACTTTTGCAGCATAACCTTGTACACAGTATTTATATTTAATTCTGACTTAGTCAAATATTTGTTTTCATCCATTTTTTTATAATGTACATATCTGTTATAAAATAATATATATATATATATATAGCGAAGGGCTCCGCCCGCTACTCGCTTTGCTCATCAACCCCCAGGCTCGCTGTGCTCTTCCACTTCTCAATTATAAGTATGCACATGTAACCGAATGAAACAATAAACATATCAAATAAATAAGTCGACGTATTGGATTTATATATATATATATATATATATATATATATATATATATATATATATATATATATATATATATATATATATATATATATATATATGTATGTTAGTATGTCTATATTAAAATTTTTGTAAATAGATAATTTTTGCAACGTAGTTTTATAAAGTTTTTTATGAAGAGTTCTGATTATATATATATATATATATATATATATATATATATATATATATATGTATATATGTATGTGGGTGTATGTATATATATATATATATATATATATATATATATAGAAAGATATTAATTTTCTTAAAAAAAATGTTTCTGAATTAATTAATAATACAAATAAAACAAGATATTTCATTCTAAATTTGATTCATTCAAATTCATTAAAAACTCCTAAGTGAATCAATAATTAAAATCAACTACTTGTCTTGATAAATATTATTTTATTTAATTATATAACTCATTTAAAATCAGTTAAGTTTAATAATGTTATCAAATTTAAAACATTTATTTAATATTAAATATTTACTTAAAACTTAGCAATACTCCAATAGAATATACTATTTTTAGTATTAACTAACGTAAACACCTAATTAATATATCAAATAGTAATGAAAGGAATAATTACTAACTAAATTATTTATTTTAATTTCTATCTTATATTTATATTTTTCATAATAAAGTTATATCTTTAGAGACTTTATAAACTACATAGTTGATTTTAAATATCTCAAATATAAAATACTAATAACATTAAATTAATTACAGTCTGATGCACCCTTTTAATAGATCAAATCTAAACTATATGATGTTAACTTTTTTGTAACGATTGTGATTCTATAGAATAATAAGATTTTGTCTAGACAGTGAGAGATATATTAATGATGTGAATAATTGTAAAATATTTCCAACTAATTTACATTAAATATTTCGAAAATATTTTATGTAAATAAATTCTTATATTTTTTTATAAGAAAACGGCTTACATATGTAGATATATATATATATATATATATATATATATATATATATATATATATATATATATATATATGGCATATTTATATACTTTTACTATTTATTTAATAATTTTTGAACCTATGATCACAAATTTACAATAAAATTAATTTTCATGAAAATGTCAATTATTTAGAAATATTATATCAATAATAATTATTGTTTAATTAAATTTTATTTACTGTGTATAAAATCCATATTTAATCAATAGATATAATTTTTCATGGAAAAAAAATTGATAAATTGTTATAATTAATTGACTTTAGTATTATTATTAATTCATTTTCCGTATTTAATTCCAAAATTTATATTTTGTAATTTTTTTATTCATTTTAGTTACTTTTTTTTAAGAATGATATTAATTATAGCTTCAAAATGAATAGACGAAAAGATTAATAGATTTGTTTTCATTTAAAAAAATATAGTATTTTTTATAATTAATAAATACGTATATGCAATATATATTTATATATATATATATATATATATATATATATATATATTGTATATATGTAGGTAGATAGGGATAGAAATATATATACATATATATATATATATATATATATATATGTGCGTGTGTGTGTGTGTAAATGAAAATAAAATAGCATAGTAAATGTTTTTTTCTTAATATTGAAACACATTGAATTAACACTTTCTGCATGGCTACTGCATATGCAGTATTTTTGCTATGCTTTGGTAGGTCACCACTGCATATAGAGTATATTTTTTTACTTTAATTTTCATAGTCAAAACGATGAAAAAACTTATAAGCAAAATTACATATCTAGTCTACTTTCATCATACATAAAAAAATCCTACTCCCGTCTTTCTATCTAAATCTACCATCACAATACTACACTAAAAATTTTGACGTTAAACAAGTGTCACTACTGCATTTGAAGTATTGTTTTTTTCATGCTTTCATACTACGGTTAAAAAGGTGTCATTCTATGCAGCTAGTTTAAATTTGCCATTGAGTTTTATAATGAACGTGACAAAAGAAGTTGGTGTATGCAATACTTAGTATACATATGAATTTGTAATTTGCAATTTCATATCTTTATTATTTTATTTTTACCATAATCCTTTTATTTATAGAGTCAAAATATGGATTCATTCCAGAGACAGACTAAAAAAGTAAAACGTGTGGTTTATTCTAGTATTGTTTCTACTAATGTTGTATATGTCTTCTAGTATTGTTTTTCTGGAAGTATCTGCCTAGCTATATAATGAAATATTTTCGTTTTTTCTATGTTAATTTTTAGTATATTGAATTTTTAATTTTTGTTACTATTAACAACAAATGTTTGAAGTAAATGTTTTAATGTAGATTTTTTTCACTAAGTTTTCGTAATATTTCGAATTTCTTTCATATATAATATGTAGTACATATGCAGTATGTAGCACCGTTGATAGCTAAATAATTCACACCACAACAGCACTGCATTTACAGTAGTTGATTCTCCCAATGGAAAAAATAAATACTGTGAGATAATACAGCTAATGATGTACTTCCTGTTTTTCATATGAATATGTTTTTGGTGTCTAAATGTAAGATGTATCAAAAAGATCTTCTCAGATTTCATCCAACAAACATTGAAATTAAGTTTATAAAGAGTACTTATATCAACAATACGAAAATTCAGACTGTTAGAAAAGGTGTTAATTATGAAAATACCAATATTTTTGTATAAAAAATATAGAATAAAAAATTAATTATCAATGATTAAACATGTTTTACTTAAGATTTTTCATGTAAAATATATTTCATTATATAATTAAATGTTTCGTTCAGAATAGTAAACAATTAAATTACTGTACAATTATTCACTATTTTACTTAAAACAACATTCAATTTATAAATAATATAAATCATTAGAGTAACATTACTTTTTAATATTTTTTATTCAGTTGCTTTTTATTTGAATCTATCACTGCACTTTTTTCTAATGAATTAGTCAATGATTTCTTTACAATCGACTACTTTTTTATTTTTTTATATTCTAAAAAT
The DNA here is from genome assembly GCA_034766995.1 of Acanthacorydalis orientalis. NCBI lineage: Eukaryota > Metazoa > Arthropoda > Insecta > Megaloptera > Corydalidae > Acanthacorydalis > Acanthacorydalis orientalis. Next base: position 45,620,630 of record CM068314.1, read on the forward strand.
AATGTAAAGTACGCCTAACCAGATTAAAAAAAGATTGATTTTTACAGAAAGTTAAACTTATCGAATATTAGTTAATGTATTAAAATTAAAATTTACCATATTTATATTTGCTAGATTATCAGTTTAAATTAATAAATTGTGTTCAGATTTTTAATTTTTTATTAGACTTCTACTATTTAATTATTGTAAATTGTTTCGAAGTTAGTGGAAAAAATAATGAAAATAATTAAAACTATGATTATTGTCTTTTATTTTATTCTTATCTAATACTTCATTTATCTCAATTTCTATTTACTATCGTACTATAATATATACGAGTATTAAATAACGAAATTGAACAGAAAATACTATTATAATATTATTTATAGTTAAAATTAGCACAAGGGCCATTTAAAAATAAAACAGTCATACATCAAGTGTTCTGATAAAATACCGAACAATCGTTTAAAGTTAATCTAGATTTTTCTATCCCCTTGTTTAGGTCTTCAGTGACGTTAGAAATCGCGTACGTTGGTGAAGAACGGTTTGAAACATCAGATGTCCGCGTGAAACTCTCAAGCCAACAAACGGTTTGGAAATAATTTGTTGCCTATATAACTCAGACAAAATAGAGCTGGGATATATAGTGACATTTAGATATATGACTGATCGTGATATACGAAAATTTAGCGTGTTGATTAAATTTAACGTATAGATCTATAATGTCGGTCATATAGATTTTTAATTTATTATCCATCATTAAGTTTTATTCTCAGTATATTTTTTTATTTATTCAGTTATTATATTTTATGTAAAAGATACTGTATTTTATTAAAAATTTCTGGCATATGGTATTAAACCTTAGATTAGGCTTGCCAGACGTCTGATTTATACGAGACTGTCCTTTATTTTACGTTGAATTTTGCTGTCCCATATTGTACTAGGGGCAACCTAATGTCCCGAAGTTTAATGAAAAGATAAAATTATAAAACTCACTGGTTCTCATTATGAAATTCAACAGAAAGAATCATACATTTATTTGGGGCGCTTAAATCTTTCTTTAATTCGGAAGATAAACCGCTAAAATTATTGTTAGATGTCAATCGTCGTTAACAATCTATTAAGTAAAGCGTATTTATTTACACTTATTGTATAGCATACAGTGTATTTCTAATACAAAAGTTGAAAATTGACGGAAGAAAATAAGTGTTATAGGGTTATTCAGTGTTTTACAAGAAACTCTAGAATCAACGAAAGCAGAAGCTATTAAAATAATTATTCCAACAAATTTGAAACAGTTCTTGATGAAATTGAAATTTCAAAAACAATGAAAGATATTTTTTTAAATGAAGTAGAAAATATTTAGAGCACATGTGACAATTATTTGTAAAAATGGATTTCTCCGCTTAAGCGCTTTAATACGTTTATGTGGATGACTTTAAAAAAAATCAATATTCGGAGCAAATTGAGAGTACCTCTTCATATTTAAAAATTAAGAATAACATCGACATTAACGGCAAACAATTATTTGATTAGGTAATATTTTTCAGACAAAATTTCTGAAAAAGAACACAAAAATGAGGAGTAGACAAGAAAAATTTTTCTATGAAAAATGGACGGCTATATTAAAAAGGAATTAAATTCAAAGAACAATATTCTGAGTTGCTTAACTTTTATGAATACTTCTTCAGCATTCCTACTCACAATACTCATGCTGTAAGAATTTTTTCACTAATGTCAATTCAATGGACAGATGAGAGAAGGAAGGGACGTGATAATGATGGAAATAATTTTACAGTGTTTACTTTACATAAATGTCATCTCTTGTGAAGATTTCTATAAACTTGTAATAGACGATCCAGTTTTATAAGAGAATGCTAACAGTAGTGGCAAATATAATGCCTGAACTGCACCTAATTTTTATAATGTTCCTACATTATGTCATTTAATAGAATTGTTTTAACACTCATGTCCCGTAGTTGCTTTTCCAAAATCTAACAACCCTACCTTAGATTCATATTTCTAAAATATAAAAAACATTCGATATTATATATATATATATATATATTATATATATTAAAATCTTTCGTATAATGAACTCCTTTATAACGAAATATCTAGTTAACAAAGTATAAGTCCTAACCAATAATCTACAAAAACAATTCTTCGAAAATACGATTCTTCCAAAGTATAATTTTCGACAAAAATCTTTTTTTTTATTTCGATGTAATTAATTTTAGCGCTTTTTTATTCGCATGTGCATTTATGAGAGTAACATAGTATATATTCAGTATATTGTTAATGTATTTATACTTCATTTGAACTTTGATTTTTCACTGGCACAATATTTATTTCATGTTGATAAGATTTATCTAATAACTTTCAAATATTTTTTATTATTCTTGGATTCTTAGTTTATTAAAATTGGTTTATAGATTCAATTCATCCATATAGCACACATACCTGACAATAAATTTGAATTCGTTTTATTTTATATATCCTTCTGACATGAAATTTTCTCTAAATATTTATATATCTATAATGAAGATATTTATGGTAGATGCATGCTTTTCAATATATTTTAATATCAAATATTAGTTTCTTGATCTTTTTGATCTCTTCATATCTTTTCATTTATTGAATATTTTTTTAAAGCCCAATTATACAGGAGTTTTTTGTGTAAACATATATTTCCTTTTACTCCATGAAAATACAATAAACTTTTCTCCTTAAAATAATCTAATAACTACATAAACATTTCTAAAAAAGTCAAATATTTAATACTGCTTTTAATAAGCTTCCAATTCTTTGTAGAAATTGATCATTACAAATTTAATTTTGTTTCTATTCTATAAAAGTCGGATATTATATTTCCATAAATTAAAATCAGAAATATCATTGATTTAAATATATTTGTTTACTTTTTACATGAAAATGTTTATATTTTTCTTTTTCTTAATTAATGTATAAATTTTTTAAACATACACTTATTATTATAAAACTAATTTAATATACTTACCTATTTGAAATACTTCTAAAAGTATCAAAATATTAATAATATTTCAATAATTAATGTATATAATCATTTCCAGTTCAAAAAACTATTACTTTTTATATGCATTAATTTCAAATTTCAATAAAATTTTATCAGTAATAATTTGAAACAGGACTAAATATATATTCTAATCAGTAATTAAAATTTGTTTAAAACGATACGAATGGTTAATCTTTCATTCATTTTTAAAACTATTACTAACAAATATTTCAATTTTTAAGAATCTATTATCATCTCTTTAGAAAGAACTAAACATTTTGTAAATTACATAAAGTAATATAAGTAAAGAGGACGTGCATAATAGTAAAGGATTGTATTTTAATGGCATGAAATATAATAAATGTTTGCAGTTAACAACGCTATAAAACCGTTGTGATTGTACAGCTATAAAACACTTCAAATGAGAAAGAGAACTTTTAACAGTTCAACTGAAATTTGTCGCTATAAATTTGACACAATTTACAGAAATGATTCCTAGATATAAGAAACAAATATTATTATATTTTAAAATCTTTTTTAGAGGTTATAAAGAAATATTTTTTAATATGTACATTATCATATATATATATATATATATATATGTAATATAGTTTTGTAAAAACTAATCGTTTATAAAATTAGAAATAAACTTAAAAATAGCATTATTATAAGTTTGACGAAAAAATGCAACAAAAATTTAATACTACATGTAAACTAGTATACATATCTAATAAATGAGAAACATTTATTCATAACTAATACATTTCTTATTCAAAGAAAGGTATTTAAAGTAAAAAACACTAATAATAAATTTCGTTATTCAAAATAATAACCCGTTGAGAATGAAAGAATATTTGTTGTAAATAAAATGCAATATTTTCAAATATTAAAAAAAGAACAAATCTGATAGAAAACAATTTTCAGTACATTATATTTTAAATAACTTTAAAACTAAAACAATCCTTTGATAAGCAACTATTTACATTACTATCCTATATGAACATCCAGTAAATATTATAACTTATTCAAACCCGAACAAAATATAAATTTATTCATGGAACATTGGTGAATTTTAGATATAATGCACTATTTGCACGTTGAAATTCTGATTATGCGATATTTTTCATTCCTTGTAGTTGTATTTTCTGTAGTAGTTTAACATATGTGTTTATTTTTATATGAAGGAGGATACAGTTACTTTGATTTTGTTCTTTTATAAAAAAATGTATTTAATGCACCAATTAAAAATCAAAAAACGCTCATTTTTCTGTAAATTTTTTATCTTTTACTTTCATTCTACATAAAAGTACATTAACAAATTTTGTTAGAAAATTGCAAAAAAAGAGCACCGTAGTGTGAGACCGAATATGTATACAAGCAACTTTTTCCGGCCAAGTGGAGGCGTACGGAACTGACTATCGGATATATATATGTATATATATATATATATATATATATATATATATATGTATTCGGTTGATACATGCGTGAATATAAAATTCAAACTCTCACGAGTTTACCCGGTTGCGCGGAAAAAACTTCTCGAACCCGAATTAATTCGGTTGAGTACGTTAAGAGGTTAAAATACTTTTATAAAATAATTATATTAGTGTATAATATAGACAGGTACACACACAAACATTATATATATATATATATATGTATATCATACATAGAAAGTAAATAATATGAATAAAAAGTATAATTATATTATAAAAGATGTAATATATATATTAAATATCAAACACCAAAGACACATATTTAATTTAACTTTTATTTGATTAACATATATTCGACATTGATAATATTAAATAAAGCTCAAATGTCACATTCAATGTATTCAAAAGTTTTACCATGAAGTACACTTTCGTCAAACATGTTGTAAACTCTAGAGCGACATCAAAATAAAATTGCACATATTGCACGTATAAATCAAAAGTTTCAAGTTGTACACAGACGTACATTTCAGGCCGCGAAAAACATCAATCCACCTTACCTGAAAGATGATACTTCACGACGTTGACTTTTGTCCACCGGGATTTTGTTTGACTTTCGGTGAGATCCGCCGGTATCAAGTGGGCTTTGTGTGTGTTTGTGCTTGACCTCTGAAACTTTAAGCGCGGCAAAAAAAGTTTCTAGTGTTGCTGAAACTATTTAGTGTTTGCTGTTGTGTTGCAGAAAGAGCCCTTTGGCAGTATGACATCGATCCTTCAAACATTGTTGAAACCTTTCTGAAACGTAAATACACACAAGTTTCCAATGCTAATGTATGTAGGTTTTGAAAATTACTTTATTATACATATAGATACAAACAAATATACATTTATATTTCTACAGTGAATATATATATATATATATATATATATATATATACATGACGCAATACTTTACTTTATTTTTGAACTCCTAAATGCATCCTATATTATATAAAATATTTAGATACATTATTAAACTATCAAACTTGATGTAATTGAGCTATAACAGTCTTGTGTTAAATTTTATAATATTGAGCTAACAACAAAATAATTCCAATATAATTGATAAAATATACCGACTATTATTTGATCATCTTTATCCAACTTTAAATTAAAAATATAAAATTAGCTTTATAAATAAAAGTAATAATAAATCAGCTATAATAATTTTCTGTTGAAAATAGGTTGTTAGTACGTTTAAGTTTTTTGTAGTATTGTATTTTAACCACATGTTATATTCGAGTACATATATATATATATATATATATATATATATATATACAATACTAATGAAAAAGTTAACTTTAAATAATTTTTATGTACCTTTTTTGTATACAATGTTGGAATCTATCATAATATATAAAAAAATAACACAATTGATATATAGGACTGTTTCAAAGATTGTTTCTGATTTCATAATTTTGTAAGGCAAAAATTAAAAGAATAGATTATTTTTTCAATATTTTATTTCAGTAGGGTACTAAAATACAAATTAAGGAGAAATTTTGATTTTCTAACATTAATAACATAAATTTTGATAAATTGAACCGTTGGATTATATGATTACTTACTTTTTATAGTCTCTACTGATTTCCGTAAGAATGAAAAACGTTATTCTTCCCACGACTCTTTTATTATTATTGGTAATTTTTCTTTTGTCATTAATCATTTTTGATAAACGGGTAATTTAATATCTGTCCAAATGTTCCCAATTGGATGGAGATATAGCGCCATACGATAGCTAATTTATTATTTGGCGCCGTTATTTCCAACATGTTCTTCTATTTATATGATAAAAGCAAGAAATATTAATATTAAAAATGGTTTTTATTATATTTATTTAAAATAAGAAATTTGATATTAAGTTATTGGTTTTAAAAACCGATCTCAACGTATGTAACGGAATCTTATCGGTTTGAAAAAGTATATGGTATACATCTTCAAAAAGTTCTCTATCAGATCGCTTGAAACGAAATTATAAAATATCTAAAAACATTTTCGCTGTTATTTTTCTCTACTGAATGCTGATGTTATTTTTCTCTCAAAAAGTACCATCACTCTATTAAAAAGTATATTTTTGTTTTTATAATTTACATATATAAAAAGTACAAATAAATGTAAATCAGCAACATTAAATTAAAATTTAGGCTCATTCTAGCTACATTTCTCTTTATCTTTAAAATTCAATGATTACGAGAGTAATATAATAGAGCTTAACATATCCAAGATTTCAGGAACTATTTAACTGTAGGTCACCATGCTCAAAGTCAAGTTCAAAGATGAAATCTTCTTTTCTATATTACTAAACTCTTTAATTACTTTCAGCATCCAAGCTACTGTACTTTTAACACACTTTAACCTAGCATATATACATTGTATTAATATCTTTTTGTGATAACATTAACATATATCTATTTATTACGTTGATAGAAAAATAATTGTGGGTTATGACCTTTAAATTCATAAAAAAAAATTAATTTAACTGGTTTTAAGTGGTTTAGAACTGTTGGATGACTGACTCCTATCTTTTGTACAAGCTCTCGAATTGTTGTGCGTGGTTCTGATTCAATTAACACCTTCAGTTGGTCGTTTTGAACTGAAAAAGGACTCCCGCGACGTTCTTCATCTTCAACGCTCTCGTTCTCTTTTCGAAATTTTTGTAACTACCATTGAACCGTACATTTTTTTAATAATAACCACACCAAAAGAAATTTATGCTGCTTTACCTTCAGTTTTGAACTCATACAATAAAATGATCTTATTTGCTTCTTTTCCATCTTTAATTCAATAGCCCAATTTGAAGTAAAATTAATAATAAAACCAAAATCGATGTTACCCAAATACAGACCGAAACATGCACTTTAAAATGATATTAATATAAACACGATGATATGACACTTTTTTAAAAAAATTAAGATAAGAATTCAGAAAACAAAAACCGCAATTAGTTTTCTACCAACCTAATAATATATATGTTAGTATTTTCGCTGCAAAATTAAAAAAAATGATGTCATTTTTTCGCTTCTAGCTTAGATTAGAAATGATTATTATATTAATTAGTTTATTCAAATCTAGAAACGTATGAAACACATATTTTTATCAATTTAAGATAAAACTTGTCTCAAATAAACAGAAATAAAAAGACTAAATAAACTTTCTTGAGCTACTGCAATATATTAATGAAATGAAATTTGCAATATTTTGATTAACTCTCCCGTTGCAATGCGATAAACTGAGCTGACCGCATATTTTTAATTTCAAATATCTTTATTTATGATACCTACAGAACACCAATATTCCTTGTTCTTCTTTATTATTCGATACTGCCACTAATGATTTTTAAAAAATAATGATTGAAACCGAAAATATTACTTTGTCTCTTTTTTTTCAAAATCAACCTCAACTTTGGTACGCATGTGTTGTTCAATAAATGTCAGTCTACTAACTGTCAAACATTCATCGTGAAGAAATAAAGTGATATTTTTAATTATATTTCTTTATTTTCTTGTAATACACATTTTTTTGATACTAATTGGTTGTGTAAGGATTAACTTGAATGTTCAGCTAATTAAAAATCTCTCTATTCCTTCATAAAATGTAATTTTTATGAAAAATATTATTGGTAAACTGTATTTACTACATTGGCACGTAGAGTTTTATAAGATCACCGGGTTTGAAAAGTTAATTAATATATATATTTATACGAGATATATATATATATATATATATACACATATAAATAAAATAAAATTGTGTAAAACAGATTTGAATCTAGTACCAAAAAGTAACAAATATAATAAAAGCAGAATATTCAATTAAATAAATTAAAAAGTAGATTTATTTTTAAGATTTTTAATCTCTCATAATAAAAACAGGACCGCAGATTGAACCATAATATAATCTATAGAAAATTATTCTGTGAGTTACGCCACTGATATGGAAAGAAGAGAGTGACTCGGTTTCTGACAGCACTTTAATGTTGTATATATGTGCGTGACGTGATGCTTAAAGTACTAATAGATCAATTTAAACTTCTTCACAATTTTTTTATTATAGATATTTAATAGTTGATGTCATTTAATAATAAATTCTAAATGAATTTCTTTATAAATATTCTTCAATTTTTGAGAACCATTAGATTATTTTCTCGTAGAACATTTATAAATAAAAAATATATGGAATTAAAATTCATATGTTTGTGTTGTTTTTTTTTAATAAAAAAATGTAATTAAAGAAAATTTCATTTGTTTTAAATAATTTTATTTCCCATTTTTAAGTGGATAAATAAATGTATTAGAGCAAGCTTAATTAATAAATACTTGATGTTTGTTTATAGAGTACAAAAATATTTAAGGTTTTGCCAAAACTCTAGTCTTAGTTTCAGATTATTCGTTCCATACGATTTTTTTACACAGAAGAAAACCGTATAAATGGAGTCTGCCAGTACGAAAAAAAATACTAAAGAAAGAATATAACATTGATTACTTATGTTCACTTGCTTACTACCCGATATCATTGAGTGCTAGTTATGTTTCGCTTCAAACGTTCGCCATAAGATTAATATCGTTCGACATAGATTTATGATCACAAAGTAGTACGCAGTAACATGCTCACTACAAATAAAAAAAAAATCAAAATGAAGTAATTAGTACAGATAAGTAAGAATTTTGGTCTCATTGATACATAATAAAATAATTAAAGATTATATCAAAATAAATTTTCTCACCACGTAAAATGAAATCGCGTAAATTAATAAAGCGTATAAAAAGTTTGTGTAAATGGAAGGATTATTTACCGTGTATAAAAAGTACAGCGTTAATTGAGGGACGGGTGTATATTTTTCATATAGTACATTATTCATTAATATAATTATTATCGTATATATATATATATATATATATATATTCTCTTTTTTTAAGTATCTGCTCATTTAAATAAAAATGAACAATACATTTTTCCATATAGTTATTCACTAGAACAATGAATAAATTAAATTCTTGATATTATAATACATACAATGAATGATATAATAACAAATAACATTTTTAAATTTGTATACCTGGATATATTCATGTATTATATATATATATATATATATATATATATATATATATATATATATATATATATATAAATCATATTCAAATATGTGATAACATAGTAACAACGATGTTAAAAGTACTCAACTTACAAACCAACATTGAAGGCTTAAAATCTCCTTTGTTTCGATTTATAATTTTTCATAGAGTACACTCAGGGTATAATCTTTAACAATAGACTTCGTTGCATGTATTGTTTGTTAGAGATTTATTGTCGAACCCGTGCATTATTACGGACTGTCGATATTTGCTTATTCATCACTAAACTTGCTGATTATATTTTCCCTTGTATTACATGCTTGCATTGTATGTATTGTTACTAGTATAGAATATCTATATAGCTTCATCATAATTATTAATTTCGAAAGTGTTTTTATTTTCTGGTATTCATAACAAAATGTACATTTAAATGCAGATTTCAATAGAAAATAATGATGAATACAATACGTTAGATATAGTAATATAATTATGTTGTTCAGTGTTTAGAAATTATTCTCTTGTTATAATATAGGTGATTCAATTTAAGCTTCCATATAGAAGTATTAAAGGAGGGAACAGGGGTTATGATATATATATATATATGTATATATATATATATATATATATATATATATATATATATGTATATATATATATATATATGTGTATATATATATGTATATATGTATATATATATATACATACATATATATATATATATATATATATATATATATATATATATGTTAGTATGTCTATATAATCATTATCGGAAACATATTGCAACGTAGTTCTTTTATATATGAGATAAACATATTTGGTTACTATAGAACCTACGTCCCAAATAAATAAATCGACGTTATGGAATTTTTATTTTTAGTGAATAATTTTGATTTTATATATATATATATATATATATATATATATATATATATATATATAGGAGAGATATATAAATCAATATAAAAGGTGAAACTAGTTATCAATATTATTTTTTATACATCCCGAATTAATAACAATTAGAAATTAATAAATTATTAGAGCGAAGATTATATTGTTTTCATTCTTGACTAATTCATTTTTAAAAGAAAATTATTTAAATTTTTACATTAATGTTTGGTAATAAAGTATGGTAGAATCAACTTGGAACTGAATAATGAATTCAATTTATTTTACAGTGCTGTATAATTAAATAAAATCAATGAATTAATACTTTCATTTAAAATCTGAAATTTGTAGTATATATATATATATATATATATATATATATATGGATATACATATTTACATTCGAATTCAGATGTATAATAAACATATATAAAAAAATATTTGATATGTTAAACGTCAATAAAATAATTTTTCATTCATAAAATACATATAAATATTTACAAACATCAATCTTGAAATGTATAACTGAAGAAACCACTAAACGATGTTCAAAAGGAATCGTGTTGATATAAATATCTATGTTATACGTGTATGTAATATTACAAAAATATTTTATGATTATTTTTGAATCAGTATTATTTTTATACATTTTATCATTATATATATATATATATATATATATACCGATATATATATATATATATATATATATATATATATATATAAACATGAATGTCGATGTACTCTTTTGATGAATAAAAGCAAATCTCAATGTCTACAAGTTGTTATATTATATAATAAGTCTTGTCGATGAACCTTTGAGGGTAAATTTTAACGTAATTTAATATTCTTGAATATTGATGATTCGATTTCATATTCCCATTGGACTATTTCACTCTTTCCTTTAATGAAATTTTTATCTTTAATAATAAAGTGACTTTATTTACAATTCAAATTTACATAATGATTTTATCTTTTAGCGACTCGAAAACAATGTACCGTGGACATGATTTAAAAAAATTTATTTAAAGAAGGATTAATTTTCAAGCACTTGTTTATGTTAAACGTTAATGTTTCGCCTCAAGATACGATAATTTAAATGTGTCGTGACATTAAAATTCACCATTTTTTCTCTTTTCACTGTATTAATTGTGGAGTTAATTTTCGTTGTTTTCTTGAAGTCAAATTTATAATAAGTATCATTATTTTTTTAACTTCTTATACATATATTTTTAACTATCTGGAACATTCATATACATTAATACATATATATATATATATATATATATATATATATTACTGGAGTTTCGAAATGCAGATATCAAAATATGTTATTAATTTATGATTTTGAACTGGAAACAATACATCATGATATTAAATACTTTACTTTTGTTAAATAATTTTTTTCCGAGTTTATATTCAAATATATATATATATATATATATATATATATATATATATATATATATATAACTAGGTGGTGGAGTCAGTTATTTTTCAATGCAATACTACTTCGATTACAGATTATTCCACAAAATTATAGTTTTACTTATAGTTTTCAATTTAACTCTTATATCAAAAAAATATTTTTTAATAATAACGCACTACTTATTTTCATAAACTATTTTTTCATTCTATTTAAACCACACTCATTTTTATATTGTTGTTTATATGTATTTTTAGAGCTTAAATATATTTATAAATTTACATATATATATATATATATATATATATATATATATATATATATGAATATACTTTTGTTGTTTTAAATTGTAATTTGAAAAGAATTGAAAGGAACAATCAACTAGTATTTAGTTTAAAATACGATATAAACATGGTTGAAAATAAAAATAAGATTTGAGTTCGAAGGTTCATTACCTGAATCTTTGTGCACGTCAGCGCGTAGCTACAGACAACTTTAAAATGTTGACTTTCCTCTTACGATACAAAGTACATAAAACATTGAAGTTATTTCAGTTACGCTTCTTACATATTAATTAATCTGTAAATGCAGCTACAACGTACTTTAATTGCATCGAAAAAAGTTATGATGTAATTGTAGATAATATGTTTAGTGAAAATATTTTTAGACAATGATTAGGTTTTTATAAAAAAGAATCAAAGTAACAATCTGTTTTCATTTTTTTTATCGATATAATTGGCTAAAATGTATATTTTTTTGTGTTTTCAAAATAATATTTAATAATAAAGATATGATTTGGTAGAAAAAGATTATATATATACAACAAATTAAAACTCTAGTATGGTATTTAGATATCTTTATTGCTGCCTATTTACTAAGAAAGAAGTAATAAATGTTATATCTTATATACGTCAACAGGTATAAGCTCTAATATAATTTCGATTTTATTAAAACAAATTCCCTATTTTAATACCCATTTATTATTTTTAATCTGGATTTTATTTTTTGTGATTTTTGGTTATTAATTAATTTTAATTTAATGTACATCGCAAAAAGAAAATGTATTAAATTATATTTTAGTAAATTAAAAGAAAATTTACAATGTATTGAAAATGAGATATAATTTGATATTCGTTTATTTTTTTAAGTGACTATTATTTTTTTAATTTAGTACAATATAACTCATATAATAAAATAATAGAAAAATCAACTCTTCATTTTTTTCGAGATTAACCTGTAGGTATAAAAATATCAGAATTAAAATTTAAACTCAATGTAAAATCAATGTATTTATTTTCTAAAAAAATTATAAAATACTAAAAAAAATTAATTAAACATTTAGTAATTTACTTATTGATGGATTAAAATCTTTTATATAGTTAAAAAAATACATATAATAAAATTCTATATTATTTTCTTAACTTTTGACTTATGCATATCTTAATTGTTCATTCAAAATATATTTATAAGTGCCATATTTCTAAGTATTTTCTATTATATATTGATTTTTTTGTTCATTCAAAATATGATTTTCACTTATATAATTTGTATTTTGAAAATATTTCTTAAAATTTGGAAATGTGGCAATAAAAATAATTAAAATAATTTTATAAAAAAGAAACAGTTTTATTTTATTATAAAATTCATAAACGTAACAATATAAATTGTTCATCAAAACTGAATAATGATCTTTATAAATAGAATATAATATTTAAAAGTAAAAAAAATATTTTTTTAAATTTTAATATTTCAAATGAAAGTTAATCAAATACTCAAAACAAATTATACGAAAATATTTTTTAAATATATATTACGTTACATAGATTATACTGTATTATAAGAATTATGGTGGTATTCAAACTAGGTAGTGATTGCACATATTCAGAGTACAAGTAAAATATATAAAGTGAAAAGAATTTCCATTTTTCACTTGAATACAAGTAGAGTTTTGTCCATGACAGCCACTTGGGGATGCTTTTAAATACGTAATGCTACTTGTACGAACCAAATTACAAAGTTCATTTTATAACAAAAAAGGTGAATGCTATGACACAATGAAGAGTACACAGAAGTGGGGTTTCAGACATTTTTAGAAAATAACGTTTCTTCTACATACGATGCAAGAAGAGAATGTAAACATACACTCAAACAAATGCCCACAAACACCTTTATATGTATATATATATATATATATTTATATATATATATACATATATATATATACACGTATATATATATATATAAAAATATATATATATATATATATATAAATATATATATATACATATATATATATATATATATATATATATATATATATACACATATATGTATATAATATATTTTTCTCGTACTCCTTACAAAAACACTATAATCACAAAGTTGCCGAGATATTATTACATTTTCTAGATACTAAATCACTACATAAGTGCTTGTTCATGTCTATGATCGCATTTTAAATTATATATATATATATATATATATATATATATATATATGAGTAAATTGTCATAAACTCTATTGTTCATTTCTCACATGAAAAATAAAGCACAAAATTCAAGGAACTAACTAATTATTTTTAAATTCTTAATAGAAAGTAAGTAAAGATTGTAAAAAAGTATTTAACATCAATATTTGTATATTAATATAGATTGTTAAGAATTTTATATCAAGTGTTATTTACCTGAAAAGGATTTAATTTCTAAACTTTTTTGATTCCATTTTAACAGGAGATGTTAAAGTAAATTGACAGAAAGTAATCAGGAAACATAATAGTTATACACACTAATTTTCTTATACAAAATATAACATTATTACAAAATTTTAATTTCTACACTTTACAAATAAAAAAGATTTAATCATCTACAAAATCAAAATAATCGTAAATATGTGAAAACTATTTTTATTTATTTCATAATTTTGATCAAATATTAAAATTTTTGAATAAAATTTATTATTCATTATTGAAAGCATATATTTATATACTGAAAAAAATTAAAAGTACTTTATTGTTGTTGTCAAACACGTTTTAAATTTTACGAAAAAAATAATTATTTAGTATTTTCCTTCTTGTGAAACCAGAAAGCACATAAGCTTCTACTGTAAACTACTGAGATTGCTAGCCTATATTCCTAGATTCGTGATGCTGAAAGATCCTAAACATATCTCTGCTCCGATTAAATAATCTGAAAATTATGAATTAATTTTAGATACTCCTGGATGAATCACGATCATAAAGTCACTTATTTCTTCAGTCCTTGTCTTCTGGGCCAAAGTGCATGACCTTGATTATTCAATTTTTCACACACGCATTTATGATATTTCGCTGGATTTGTTAACTGACTTTTTGAAAATGCAGCTCAAAAAATTATTTATAAATGTAACATATTAAATAATAAATTAATTGAGAATTATATATATATATATATATATACATATATATATATATATATATATATATATATATATATATATATATAAATATATATTATATCATTTTGTATATTTCACTAATAAAACTTTAATTCAGAAATTTATTCAAAGACATGTATAACCTGCGCATTAGTAAAGCAGGTGTCAGAATCTACAAAAAATATTTATTATTATGTTAATTATTATTTCATGAACTAATTTCAAATCCTATGCAGAAATGACATTTACTCTTAAATAAACTTTAAATCGTGACTCTATTTTCGTAGAGAGTTTCCATAGTTAAAAATAATAAAAATATATATTATTTTTTTTCTTATTACTTTCATTTAGTTAAAAACAAATATATTTATTGATGAACATTTCTGAGTGTATTTAATATATGTTAAAATAATAATCACATCTTAAATTCAGAAATCCATAATTTATTTTCTATTTATTTTATTCTGTTTACTTCTTACTTTTATGTACATCGCCAATTACTATACTTTTTTAGAATTCAAGTAAATCTCTTTTTGATATTGGTAGAAGAAGACGGCAACTCTCCCTCTCGTTCTCACTTGCTCTCTCTCTCTCTCTCTCTCTATATATATATATATATATATATATATATATATATATGTATATATATATATATATATATTTAATAAAATATTGTTTATTAACAATTGAAATATTTCATATTAAGCGTCTATCATTATTTTATCTCTAGGTTTTATCTTTTTTGACGAATGTTTGAAATTCCCATTTTATTTGTTATAAATTCTTGTAAGGCGAAACATTCAATATTACTCTAAGCGCACAAAAGTATTTTTTAGTAAATAAACAATTATATATTATGACCAACGAGTTTGCTAATTCAAACTTATATTTCATACAAAATTTGTAAAAAAAATACAAATATGTTTCTGAAGAAAAAAGGATTTAGAAAATTAAAATGAAATTTCTGATGATTAATATGAACTTGATTTGTGTAAAATCTATTTTGTTAAAATATTAATTTCAAAATATAAACTTAATTTTTCAGTAAATATAACTTCTTACACATATTCACTTTATGGATTTCTAATGCATTTTGAAAATATTTTTTTAAGTTTTAAGTACTATTAATTAAGTAATAAACATATATATATATATATATATATATATATATATTTCTTTATATATTAAATATTTACTGAATTACAATGATTGATTAATTAAAGGTATTAAATATTCATATCATATAAACACTAACAAACATGCAAATGTTGAACTTAATCTATTTTAGAAGTGAGTGAAAAACATTATAACTAATTAATTTGTATCATAAAATAAATTCAATCTATTTTGATTTCTAGATTTAATACTTGTAAGAAATTAAGTGCTCATTTATTTTCAACATTACTTCCACACGTATATTCATTATTCGAAAACAAGGAAAGATCTTTTGTTGCCAGCAACATTTAACTTGTTGGCATAGTATCCTGCCCTTTAAACGTGCAGTAATCTCTTTGTCCTGCAAAGAGCCCACCTTCACTCACTTACAACCACGTCGTTCAACTTACTCTTGTCATTTTCGCTTTAACAACGTCTGCCCTCTGGTAAAAGATGACCTGCATATCCTCCACGTAATAATACTTTTTTTTATATTGAAACTGAGGTAAAAGTTCTAACCAACAAAGTTGAGGATATTTTTCAATGTATATGTATTTTTTACATGATATTATCACAATTTTTAAGCTGTTTTCATTGTACTTTGGTTCAATAACGGTGTGTAAATGATTATTAATGATTCAATGTACAGCCATTCTCTAAATGGAGATTTATGTTTTTAGGGTAATTTCATTATCTGACGAACATGCCAAAGTTTTTTTATTTATTGTTCAAGTTTTATGAATTAACATGTTCATAAAACATATCGATTTTGATTTTATAGATTTTAAGTTGAATATTTGAGCCATTCGATTTTAATTGAATTAAGAGATTTTTTACAACATGTTATTTAAATAAATCTCAATTAAATTTCACTTTTTCATTTCACTATTGAATTATATAAAATAATTATTGAAATCAATTTAACAAAGTAATTAAATTCAATTGATCGATTGTGTTTTATTGTGTCAAATAATCCCTGAAATTGAACCGAAAATGTTTAATATACAGTTGTAAATTAATATCTATAATATTTTATTTTCACTTCTTCTTTTTACTTTTCATTTATGTAGAAGTATTCAATTTTAATATTTTCCATGTATATTAAATATTTTATAAAATTACAAATATGTAAATATATGTATATGTGGAGAAGTGTACTTATCTTTGTATAAAAATATAAAGTGTAGAAGAAAGATTTTTCTCAAATGTTTGTAGAATAACAATAATTCCGCAACTATGCATTTCAAAGGCTTCAAATAAATTATATATTACACCGTATGTGTTGTATATAACACATAACTCGAAACTCGCTGAAGACCAAAGAAGTCTACGGCTTTGTGAATAATATGTTCTCAAAAGTGGTTCGGATTTGTTTAGAATTATACAGGGATTTAAACGATGTCCACCGTTACCCTCATTTTGCAATAAAGTGAAAGAGATCAACATCCAACTAAAAAAAGATACACAAAGGTCAGACGAAAACAAATAAGAGGACTTCGTAAATTCTTTTGAAGCCATTTTAAATAAAATACCTATGTGAAACGATGTGTAAATATAAGCTGAACTAAAGAATTGGTATTTTATTTACAATCGCTATGAAATATTGATAGATTCTTCTAGTATTTTAATTTTACTTGAATAATTCATTTCGTAACTAGATATTTGAAAGTTTTCCTTACAATAATAATAGTTATTTTTCACTGAAATTCCATTAATATTTATATATATATATTTACTTAAATAAATTAAATCATTGTTTTATTTTAATATTTCCTTTAACTTTATGTATATAAATAGAATCAAAATTATTTATATATGTATATATTTGCGAATATGTGAATTTGTCAATAATGAATGTCTGATCTGTATAATTTAAATACAAGTATGTATATATGTATATACATAGGTGTAACAATTTTCAAATGCAAATATTATTACGTATAATATATATATATATATATATATATATATATATATATATATATATATATATATATACACATACATATATATATATATATATATACACATACATATATATATATATATATATATATATGTATGTGTATATATATATATATATATATAAGCTTAAAACACAAATAATTTTCCGTACAAACCGACTATTTGAACAGTCACAGCCATTTGCACATGTCACATAATTTGAATCGAAAACGCATTTATCATTTAGCAATCAATGACGCAAATAATCAAAGGTACAACAAGCACGCACACATACGGTTATTGCAAACATATACGTCGTTGTACTCTGGCTCGTATACATGCAACACAATCAGATATTAGTAAATCCGAAATAACATGCTCATGTTATATATAACGTTATAGAACGTATAATTTCATTGTAATTCCAGTATATAATTTTAAGTATCACGTTATGTATGAATAAATATTCAGCAATTTATTACATGTCATGAATTTTTACATTTTCAATTTTTGCTGAATATACTTTTTTCGTTCATTCATATATATATATATATATATATATATATATATATATATATATGTTAATATGATTTAATGATTACTAAGCTATAAATCGTGAATTTTTAAAAGTTTAAAAATAGTACATTATATAAGAAACGTTTCAAATTTAAGAACAAATCGAAAAGATTTAAAATTAAATGAATAATCAAGAAGCTGATAGTTTCATATATTATTTTTTAATTTATATTTCTACAATAATAGTTCATATATTTATTTTTTGAAATATTAGAAACTAAAATTTTATTATTTTTTTTTTAAAAAAAAAAACTATTTAAAATATTTAAGAAACATTTTATAAAAAAATGTTGTTATATTATTGTTTCAGCACTTTCACAATTGATTTAATTTAACCCGATGTAAGTTTAAAATACAATTGACGATAGAAGTAGTTTGGAGCATATGTGTCTTAATCTGGATTTCAAGACTACCAATTAATTGATCAAACAATTTCACTATATCATTTTTTGAAACATTTCATCTATGTTAATAATATCATAATCACTTGTATCGTCATTATTGTCTTTATTTAATTTCATTTAAGGAATATCCTTATCTTAACGAATGGATAACAGATTCATCGTTGTTTCAGCACTTCTCTGATATCAAATTTCTCTCTATTTTATTTAGATATTACTTTACATATATGAGCCGAAAAATGCAAAATGTTTATTATTCTTATTAAAATAAAATATTTTTATATATAAAAATAATTCCATTGTTAAATTTTCATAAAATAAAAAATATTTTTCTTGTATCCACCTCCACGGAACGTCGCTCCTCCCGGTACAATTTACAAGTAGTACGTTAACCATTTCCATTCTCCATCATCAATGATTGGTCAATGGATATCGCGCGGTTTCTGTTCTGATTGGTTGACATCAGTTACACGTATGCAGCTCTCTCACGGTGTATAACGAAAGAGAGTATAAAATTTCTGTGTAAAATTGGTAAGAAATTTATTCAAAATATTATATTCACTGAAATATTATAGATAAAAATTGTTACACATTTTAATATTCCATTTTGTTGTTAATTTTTATAAAATTAGTTATAAAATATTTTCCAATAAAAATTTTACACGTTACATTTAACATAGATTATTCGTGCATATAATTTGTTAATTTCTCTTATAAGTTAGGGGAGAGCGAGCATTAGTGAGCTGACGGAAGTGCCCTCCACGAGAGAATCTATGAACTTATCGAGAAGGGGACAGAACCCCCTGGTAATTATAAAGAAATCATGAAAATATGCTTAGCAAAATTAAAAACGACATCAACTAGACATACTCGTATATGTAATGATAACACTAAATAAAAAACTTCCATTTTCTGACATATCTAATGCAGAATTTAATTTATACTATTGTCGAATATTTCAACTTAAAAATGAAATTAGGTTGTAAATTTGATAAAAACGTCTAAATTACTTATGTTTTAAAAAAGAAATAAAATTGAACTTAAAACTAATAAATGTAAAATACGTTATAAGTAATTTCTTTTAAAACAAAAAAATTAAATTCAATGTTCATTATCTCTAGATTAATGATTTTTGAATATATAATATGATCAGTCGGAGATATAATTTTAAGAAATAATATACATCAATACGTTTTCATTATAAAACAGTATCAACTGTAGAGCATTCAAAATAAGACAAACTTACAATAGAAATAAAATTTATTTAACACAATAATGATATGAAGATAAATAATATTTAGAAATGCATGTACTCAAAACATTATAATTAAAAAACTGTAAGAATGACTTTCAGTACTTTAACATTTGAGGATATAATGTTGTCGTTCTTTAAACTTTTTAAACTATTTTTAAACTTTTTTATTATTCGATTTTTAATCGTTTTTTTTAATTATATATATATATATATATATATATATATATATATATATATATGTATATATATATATATATATGTATATATGTGTATATATATATATAAATATGTATATATATATATATATATGTATATATATATATGTATATATATATATATATATATATATGTTTATATATATATACAGAGGCACAAATATTAGTTGCACTGCCAAAAATTTGTTTCAAATACTGTCAAATATTAGTCTTCTTTTAAAAAAACATTTATTCAAATCTTTTTATGTAGTAATTTAATATTGCTAATATGTCTCGAAATTATCATCGTTCAAAATTTATAAGACCGAAAACAGCGTCAAATATGTAAATAATTTGAAATGATTTAGAGATTTGAAATATAAATACTGTTTTTGAAGATGTAAAATGAGGAGTAAAGACTATGAGCAAATTTATTCAAACGAAATGTAATGGAATCTCGAAATGTACCATTTATTAAAAATGAATAAAATATCATTTTCTGACAAAATATCCTTTAATACATATTTAAATCATAATATTAGTTTTCTGTGTTAATATTATAGAAAATCAATAATTAAAATAACAGATTTTTCTTCAAAAAAAGTGAAAAGTGTTTGAGAAAAATATATACTATGAAATTTGTTTCATTATGAAAGAAAAGAATACTTACAAAAATTTCATATAAAAATGTCTCATGTACTATGTACTTTTAAATTACATATTACGAAAACAGACACACTATAGCGAGATCACTCGATTGACTTGAAATCGAAATGAGTAGATAAAAATAAAACAGAACAATTTCTATATTTTGAAAATGAAGTTACAATTTTTAAAATAAATATCACAAATTATCATTATGACATTAGTAATAAAAGTGATTAATGCAATAATTTTATACGCAATAAAAGTTTACTTAGTAAAAAGCATTCATATATATCTTAAACACAGAATTCTATATTATTTGTACCTAAAATTTATTATTCTATGGTAATAGTAAATATTGACTTCTACTTTCTTAATTTCTTAACCTATATAAGATAAAAATATTCTCTGCTATTTAGTTACAATATATTGAAATACATGTATTTTTATTATTGTTTTAAAATTCTTATTTTTAATTTTAAATTAAGAACTGAATACTCTTTTCGTTTTTTAATGAAATCAACATAATTTAATACACAAAATGAAGTAAATTAATAATAAACACCATGTTCACATTGTTATAATTTAAAATTATAAAAATAAATTTAAATATATAATATAACATAAATAATAAAATTATAGTTTTTATCTATATTTTATTTAACATTTGGTAAATATATATTATTATTTAAATTCTCTTGTATAAAAAAGTAGTTTCTTTAAAACTTGCTGGGTATGACCGGACAACTTGGACATAGAATTAGAGACTTTTGGTTGTTTTTGAAAACAGAATAAATTAAAAAATGTACAATTTCCAATTTTGTTGATATAAAATATTAAGCATACTTGAGTTATTTTATTTAAAACTCATTTTATTTATTAATTTAATATATATATATATATATATATATATATATACATGTATATATATAAATATATATATATATATATATATATATATATATATATATATGCGTGTGTGTATAAAAACGTAGAAAAACAGATGTATGATGACCACTCGTTTTATTGTAAAAACAACAATATCTGAAAATATAACATAAAGCTCAAATCTACCCTGTAAAAAGGTCATCCTGTTACCCCGTATCAAATGGATTGATACAAATAAAATCCACCACCTCATCTGCAGTGCCAGTAGTGCACGAGATGAAATAATTTATCTCGCACAACACACAACACTAGGGTAAAGGCAAGTAGTATAGTTGAGCTGAGAAGGAAACGGATCTATACAAATCAAACTTGAATATCCCGTGTAGTATAGGCTTGTATTTATAATCCTCGGGTTTCGAAATGATTTAATAGATGAATTTCATATGTAAATTCCTTCCATCTACAACATTCGTCTATTTAAGATATACACATGCACATAAGCGTCGTGAATTTATTGGCGTAGACGATGCTAATTTCGTACACGATGTTGAATTTCATAAAATAAAACTATATAATTTATATTCATGATTCTAATTCTGTTTTGTCCTGTGAATAATTATATACCGTCAAGAACTAAATATATTAAAATGAATTTATTTCTCGATTCGAAACTGAAATTATGTATTATTTCCCCAGGTTTATGTTTATACATAAAGTGAATGAATCAATTAATTTTATTATAAATATATTGATTTTTATTTTCGTTTTATGCATTTGCATACTTTTTTATCAATACAGTATACATTTAATTCCTACTAAAGTAGATTAAAATGCTTTTTATCGTTTATAAATTCCGTTTGCTGATTAAAAACTTTAAATTTGAAAATATAACATTACCGTTCTAGTTCAAAATATAAAATTTAGTTTAAAATATTATTTAAATTTTGCTGTATGTACTGAATATGTGACAAATGTAATTTTTATATTACTTAATAATTTTCACAAATTATAAATCATAGATGATATGAAAAATAGTCTTTCCAGTTAATAACACAATTAACAAAATTAATATTCTGATATTATTTTGAATTCAATTAAAATTGAGCACTACTTATATCAATTATCGAAGTTTGACAAGAATAAAGTTTATTGCTTGTCTCTCAACAGTAAATAAATTCAAATAAATTCTTTTTATATTTTTTAAAAGTGATCAACTTAGTGTAGAAAATATCTCTTAACATAAATAAAATATATTGGATACAATATTATAAACCCAGAAAAAATATATAACTATTTAGAAAACAAAACATTTAATGATAATAAAGTATTTTTATAAATTATGAAATAATTACTACACCATTTTTCCAATATTATTTTATAAAATAGAAATTTCTTACATGCATTATATTGTCTTAAATTAAGAGCAATTTTTGTATTGAGAAAAGAATGAAAAGTAATTGCGTCGATTATGAAAATATTAAAAAAAGAAAAAAGACCATATCTAACGAATAAGATTAATTGTAATCATTTAATGATTTCTGTGCTAACATTTTAATTAAACGAGTTTGTTTATTTAATATACCGATCGATATGTATTCAATGGCAATAAAATTGTAAAAGGAATAAAATACATTTTTTTATTTATGTTTCAATCAATCTTTCTCTTTGTTGATGTAGTATATATATATATATATATATATATATATATATATATATATATATATATATATATATGTTCTATGAATGTGTACGAATGATTTTTCCATTTTTGAATACTGTCGAGAATACATCATCAATCGTTGTTATAGGGTGCGCACCCTCTCTATGAATAAAACGTTCATAATGTATTTAAAATAAAAGCGATCTGCGGAAGTGTTCGAAATGAACATCCAAGTGAAATATTTTGCTTAACTAGTACAGAGGCACCCTTACCACGGCGACTCTGGTATTGTTTATGTCGGGATTCGACACCGTGCATATTGCGCTGCGCGAATGACATTGATGTATATGTGCTCGCGCACCCATTCTCTTTCTCGTTACACCCCCTTTTATATGTATTTGGTAAATTGAATCCGCAATGCGATTTCACACAATTGTGTCGTGGGCACCTGGGTATTAGATCCTGTGTTTTCGTCTCCGTACAATCGTAACTGGTCTCGGTCCTTCTCTGTCTCGATGGAATTCGAATACGGGAGTTACTCGGCGAACGGGATGTCCGTATACCGGAACTAGAGCCGGACAAATGGATTCGTAGAAGCTGTAGAATCTCTTTGGAGTATTTTATCCAGGATACGACAAAACAAAAGGCTGAGTCATTTGGCGATTGCAGCTGCGAAAACAGGCACAAGAAAACTCATTCTATACTTGTATGTTCCTTATGTGTTGTTTTTTCTCTATCATGTTTGTATATATCGACGAATAAAGGTATTGGATTTCAAGACAACATTGTTTTCGTTGTGTAAAAATTGGTTTGTAGATATAAGATGGTTTTTCTTGCCATAAGTTAGTAACTGTTTTTTATCGACGAGAGAAAATATTATTGATTAAAGGATAAGATATTAATGTTGCATTAGAGAAATTGATATAGTTGTAAAAAATATGATGACAATTTTAATACAATATTATGATATATTATCCTCTTCCTCGATTCTAACAATGCTGAAATTATTTAAGGTTCAAAGTTTCAATTACGTTTCTCTGATCTTTTTCAGAGGCGAAATGTCAAAATTCAAATCTATATTTATATACAGAATCATCGTAAAACCTGCGAGGGAAATATTTGTTCAGAACACGCTTTTCAATATAAAGATAGTAAATAGTAAATGGTTTAAATGAAACTATTTTTTTATATATAATAAATATTAAATTAATATAAACACTTTTCTTAATTTTATGTTTATAATAATACAACTAATAATGAGCATTTTTTTGTTTATAAGAGAAAATAATCTCAAAAAAATAAGAGAGTGCAATTATTTCAATTCAATTATTATATTTTTTCAGTAGATTACACTGACGCCAATTATCTTCCGACAGACGTAAAGTTTTAGTAAAACCACAACGCTGCAAACATTTTCACGGAAGACAAATTTACATTGCAATATTTTAAACATAATTGTACAAAAGCTTCACTTCGTAAGATTTGAATGTTTACATAAATTCATTTGTATTCTGCATTTAAACGAAAAGTAAAACAATGTACAAATTGGATTTGGAAAGAATTTATTCATCAATTATTTATATATATATATATATATATATATATACATATGTCTATATTTGTATGTGTATAATTAAAATATAAACACTGATATAAGTTATTAATATTTAGACACACAACTGTATAAAGAATAATATTTTAATAAATTATGTCCCATATATTTTACAGTATTTATTATAACCTAAAAAAAAATAAAAAAGGATTAATAAATGATTCTAAAGTAATGAGTGTTGGTGCTGTTTGCACGCGCATACCACGCTGTTTTTTTTACGATTTAAATAAAGGCTACACCTGATAACAAACAAATCAGAAATACGATTTTGGTTTTTAGTTTTATCTCTTATATTTTAGTTGCATAGACAATTATTGCACTCTTATAGAACTCATCTTATATCAGCTGCTAAAATATGATTGTGTAAAAAAATATTTTTCTTGTTTACTTACTGTCCATTGTTCTAAGCAAATCTTGTGAATTAGTTTCTTCTTATAAATAATAAAACTTAAGTGTTCCAGATCTAATTAAAGATTATGAAATTATAAACCTGTTGTAGAAAAAACTTACATATAAATACAGTAGTTTCTTTGCGTAAATTAATATTTTTAAAAAGAAATTATTTTTCAGTAAATTTGAAGACAGTATGAATTTACGTTTAAAAATAATATATAATAATCTTTTTAGTTAAAATTTTAATAAAAATAATATACTTTAACAACTAACATTAATATCTTCAAACATTTTTATATAAAAAATGTAATATAATAAATTAAATTAGTGATAAATAACATAATTTCAGTGTAAATAAATTAATCTAAAACATTAATAACCATCAAACAACTAATATACATTTAAATTAATTTTAAATGAACAACTAAAATGTATTCGATTGTCATTAAATAAACTTGTTACATAATGTTTTGTTGATGTTAGCAATAATATTCTATTATAATAACAATACTACGTGCACGCTTTGTACAGCATAAATAATTGAAGTTTAAAATAATAACTAAGCTACCTAATACGTGGTAACAAAATGAAAATGAATCCTATTGTATCTCTACTTTCTCGTTATGTTATTGTTCACGTACGTAAATTTCAATGGAACCTATTACAACTCAATTGTATTTTGGATTACTAATATTGAACTAATTTGTTTTATTCCGAACAAATTTATATATTTTTGGTAAAGAAAAGAAAATGTGTTTCAATAGAAATCATTATTTTTTCATGATTATTACTTTTATATATATATATATATATATATATATATATATATATATATATATATATATATTTGTATATATGTACATACATATATACGATATAAAGTAAAATCATATTATTTATTACAAGATTTATTTTAATTATGCATTAAAAAATAGATTTGTCTACAATCGCCAATTATGAATAAGCTTTTCAATTTGTCTGACAGTCATCTTAGATATGTTTTAGATATAAAACTTCATTATAACGTAGTATAAGTCTGGCACTGACAAAATTTTGTTCGCTTGCGTTTTATGTTTACTTCTTCAGTCTCCACCATATTTCCCCACGAACATTTTTAACAATCATTATCAATTATTTTCGTATCTAAGACAGCCTATGACAATTTTTGCACGTAACGTATGGATGATTAGAGAATTTGTTGTGCAGAAAATTGACTAATATAATCTAGGATAGTTTATCGCACATAGTATGGCCGGCCTAAATTAACAATGAATCAAAAGTAAAAATAGACAACTATTGTATTGCAAAACAAGTAATGAATTTTATAAAAGATACATTTTTATATTTTTTTGGAAATATGGTTAAAGTTATTTATAAAATATTGTGAAAATATATTTACACAATATGAAACAACTTTTACTTTCATCAGATGAAGAATATAATATAATAAAAAGAATCTATTTCAAATCACTGTCTCCATTTCAAATAAAATTATAGAATAATAAACGACTCAATTCAATAATAATAGATAGATTAGATTATATCTTCAAAACATTCTGATATAAAATCTTTATACCTCAGAATTCTACCATAAAGCACTCGAATCATCTAGTTGATGTTTAGATTCACATATGTCTGTGGAGCATATTTTTCAGAAATTAATATCAGCAAATCAATTAACCAAAATAGAATAAATTATATCTATTTTCAATAAATATTACAGTCTGTGTAATTATTCTGATTTTGTAAAAAAATAGATAATTAAACGTGTCATTTTTTAATGAATAGCTTGTTATAATCAAAAAAATATTAAGCACGGTTTTCATACTTAAATTTATTCAGTTTTAATTACTGACTTGTTATTTTGTTTTGGGACCAATAAAATTGTCGCTTTAAATAAAGATGCTTTTTTAATTTGTTTCTATTTAATCAATATCCTCTTCTAGTTTGCAAGGCTCTGATGATCTAGAATTGGTGGTGTTGAGGATTGGATGTAGCTCAAGGGCAACTAATAGACGATCTCAGCTCAATATAAAGATACACGAAATCTTCTTAATTAACTTTGTACACTTATTGATTATTAGCTTTTCGTATCATTCATAAAAAAATAATAAATAAAACAAGCAAAATTAAAATGGCTTACGAAATAAACACAGAGTAACCAAAAATGTATACACACATTGATTATCAATTTGTTTTTAGAACACTACTGAGTATAAACATTTTTTGACACCTGTAGAATATACTGAGTTCTTAAGACTATAAAATAAATATATTAAATTTCAAAAATTATATAAACAAATAAGATAAAAAGATATATAGTGTTGTACATTATAAATCTATTCATAAATTTAAGAATGATGTAAAATTATACACACACATACACACATATATATATATATAAGTTTGTACATGCTCATATCAATTTATCAAAATATCCATTGTTAGTAAGAACCAACCCAATGAAAATAAGAACGCATTAGAATACAACATGTTATTTATAAGTTTCACGCACTCAATGAATAAGTAATATTGTAATAGAAACTTTTTCTTGCAAACTTGTACCATGTATTCGTAGAAATGTCAGTATGATGAGCACAACTTGTCAATGTGTCTCTAACAGCAAACTTCTCACACCATCTGAAATTATCTGTACCGCTCACGCATAGAAACAAGCCGGTTTTACTGTTAACTTTACAGTCAACTTAACTGAAACGTTCAAGTTTGCATACAGACAGTTGCAATAACTATGAGGCTAATGATATGAATCGATATCTGCCTTGAATAAATTAATATTTACATAACTTTGCTGAAAAGTTTAATTCTCCTTTGAAATATAAATAAAAATATAAATATTATTAATATTTCATTTATATTTATGTTTGTAGATAATTTCAATCTATTGTACTTGTTTATAAATTATTTTTATATATTATACTTCCTTTATAACTTTTGTATTAAAAATGAATTATATATATATATATATATATATATATATATATATATATATATATATAAATGAGAAATAAACATAAAACATTTTATATTCAATATAAAATATTCTATTTATAATTGCTTTTCCATGTATTTTCACTGTGTTAGTTAAATCAGTAATAAAAAAATTGAATTATTATTCACTTTATTAACTATTGAATGATAATATTACATCACCCTATTTTTTACATTTCAATGTTTTAGTTATGAATAAATGCGTCCATTAATTTATTTCATTAATTTTTACCAGTTTATGTCTTGTTTCATTCGTTTAGAACACGTTTCTTAAATTATTACAAATCTTTTCATGGACATATCATTCATCTTTTATTAATATTTCTTTTAAATGCTAATTTGATTCAAGCGTTTTACTTTTAATGTATATATATATACATATATGTGCTATTTATTTTCATATCTATTGTATATTTCTTCTATTTTTTCTTGATATTCCTAATATAAATCATTCAATACTTATCTGTATTGTCCGAAGTTGAATGTATTATTAGGATGGTACAAAAGTAATGCTTATTTTTTTTCATCTATTTCAATTCTAAGTATATTTTCTTTTTCTTATATTCCTCTTTGAGACTCATTATATTCTTAACATATTTATGTGAACATTACTCTTAAGAAGTTCTTCTTTCTTATTTTCAATTGTTCTGAAGATATGCGAAAAAAACAAAATGAATATAAATTTATTGCGTGATTTATATTTGGCTATAATTTGATTAAAATTATTATACTAATAATATTGTTGAATCATGAAATGAGAAAAAAATTCTCAAATTATAGTTAGTTTAAACAATTTTCTCTAAGTAAAAAATCTTCAATAACTATGATGTCCCATAAAATACCATCTGAAAATTTATAAAATCTCTTTTAAAAATTTATTCAACATACAGGAGGTTTAAGTCATTTTTCTCCTACTTCATACCAACTTCTAAGCACTTGATCAAATTTTTGGGTTTCTTGGCCAAAAAAAATTACACCATATTAATATCTTGCTCATCTGATAAAAATTTTTGTCCATTAAATCTTCTCTCCTAAAAGAACAAAACTACTAAGATCTTTTACTTTTTGATTTTCCATCGTGCATTTGTATAAAGAACAATTTTTCAAATTATATATATTGAATAAAAAAAATATAAAGATGAAACATTTTGAAAACTCATGCAACAAAATAATAATTGAAAATGCTGTGCATAAAAGTCAAACTGTATATAAGTATATTGTTTAGCATACATATATATATATATATATATATATATATATATGTATGTATATATGTATATGTATGTATCTATAATATGTGATTGCTTGTTTCTATGTATATATATATATATATATATATATATATATATATATATATATATATATATATATATATGTGTGTGTGTGTGTGTGTATGTGTGTGTGTACGTGTGTACGCGTGTACGTATGTACGTGTGTACATGTGTACCTGTGTATGTGTGTATGTATGTATGTATGTATGCAAGTATACACGGTAAGAAAATAAAGTAAAAACCAAATAACTGTATGAACTTGGAAAACACCGTTTTTCTTCCATGTGTGTACTTCTGTAACTATACTATTGCTTGCACATTCCTGTACGAAGTAGGTAATCGAATTTTCGAAACAGTATATTTTTCAAACGAACAAAAAACATATATCCTCAGTCTCGTGACCGCGTTAGGATGGCGTTTCTGGGAACCGACCGGGCCTGCTAGTCGTATACAACATGATCACTGCACAATAATTCACCGTCATGCCTGCACCTTGACACGAACACGTACTCCGGGACGAGTAATTACGACAGTTGTGCACGAAAACTCGAGTGCTTTATTCCATGCTGCGAAATTTACAAGATTTGACTACTACACGACTCGTGTGTATTTATGTATTATCAAGCCCCCTCCCGGCCTTTTATAAATATAGATATGTGCGCGTATGAACTCATCACAATGTTTAATATAACATGCAGAGTAAATTACATGTCATGTTAATCAACGTTTATGTCAAAAACTGGAATAAAATGTATAATGGGTGCTTGGAATAAAAAATAACGGTCTTATATTATGTTAAATATATTCATACACGTTCATACACATAAGCATATATATATATATATATATATATATAAATATATATATATATATATGTGTATATACATGTATACATATATATATATATATATATATATATATATATGTACGAGTATATATACATATATAAATCAAATATAATTGCATGAACATATTTATTTAATTTATTTTTCTCTTCAATGGCAATATTAAAAACTACAATTAAATCAAATAAAATCTATATAAAAGAGATACATATATTAG
Source organism: Acanthacorydalis orientalis (assembly GCA_034766995.1). NCBI lineage: Eukaryota > Metazoa > Arthropoda > Insecta > Megaloptera > Corydalidae > Acanthacorydalis > Acanthacorydalis orientalis. The sequence continues at coordinate 45,651,986 of CM068314.1, forward strand.
CATATTTAAATAAATATTCAGTCTTTTGAAAATATATCTTTTAATTTTAAGATACAGTGATTAAATATAAATATAATTATCATTATATTTTAGTTAAAGTAAGTGAATTGTTACTGATATATTAGTTCAATTTAATATTCTGCTTTATCTCATGAACAATTTATTCTATTTGTAATATATTTTTATAAAAATACTTTTTAATCAGTATAATTTTGAGGCATTTTTAATATATATATATATATATATTAATATATATATATATATATATATTTGTATGCGTGTGTATATATTAATAGGAATGTAGATGTAGAAATACTTAATCAAATACGTTCGCTATAATATAGCCAAGCAATTTTTAGAAGAGCATCTTTTTTCATAATCGTATAAGTAATAATATATATTTTTCAATATCCAAACAAAACTAAAGCTTTTATAACCGATATAAATAAAAAAAGAAAAACGTAAAGCAGGATGATCGAAATGATTTCCATTTATTGGTTCACATTGAAAATGTACGCATTGCGTAGAGGTACTGCCATACTACTGTTGAGAGCTTGATTCGCTCAAGTCTCCACAGCTTCTCTCAAACCATCGATAATCCTTCAGAACGGTTAGGGAGTTACGCCGTACACCGCAAATGAAAATCATTGAATGAAATGAAAAATGCAAATCGGTTCCCATGAACACAGCGTCACCTGCAGCGATGTTTTAAATTTTTCAAATCTCAAACGCCACTTCAGACGATATTATTGATTCAATCGACAGTGATTTGCAAAAGAACCCCGTATTCGGTTGATGAGAGGTACTGTCGATCTGACATCTACCTGATTCCACGCAGGTTGACTGCATGACTGATTTGCATCAGTTTAATTTAGCACACACACACACGCATTCACATACACTTCCGAGTATGTTTGTATATATATATATATATATATATATATATATATATATATATATATAATATATGATTTATAATTTAAATTTAATTTAATTTTATGTAATATTAATTTTGAAACTGTGTTATATATATATATATATATATATATATATTTGTATATGTATATACATGTATGTATGTATGCATGTGTGTAAGTGTGTATAAAAAAATCGAAAAGAATTGAATTCAACTTGAAGTCTAAATTAAACGTTTGTTAATCTTAATATTTCATAACTAATTTTAATTTAAATGTTTGCGTCTATCTCGCTCTATTATAATTTTATTAAAAAATTTTCATACGTTAAAGAAATAAGTTAAATATTCCTTTTTTAAACTAATATTTTGTGAAGTGTGTTATTGTACGTGTATGAAGATTTGAAAAAATATATAAAATTTTGAAATTAAATTAAATATTGATACACTATTACGTAATTGCTTATACATTTATACCCATTCACTTTAAAAGTTATAGTACCTAAATGTATAATTTAAAAAAATGAATTACATTATTATTTCTCGTAGTATTTATTAATCATAGTATAAAATGACAATTTATTAATTAAACTTATTGTTAAATAACTATTTCTTAAAAAAAGATATTATTATAATCAATACGAGTATTAATTATAATTTATTATATTTTATATTTGAAAATATCTAATATTTAAGATTACACTTATATGATAGTAGGTAGATAGATAATTTACAATTTTAATAATACATTTAGTTTTATTAATTTTTTTTGCTGCTAACATGATAGAAACGTTCTAAATTTAAATGAGTGTAACTTTATTTTTTCTACTAATTTCTTACATCATTTTTCATTATAGAATGAGTGTAAGAACTCGTTATTCAAATTGAAACTTTTTTCTTGAACTAACTCCAAGTATAAATTTATATTTAAATTGTACATATTCGTTTCTTTCACATAATATCGAATAATTCGATAAAAAACAGAATACGAGTATAATAGAACTTTCACTTATTCTCATTATTAGAATTTTAAATTAAAATTATTTTTTGATTATATGTGTAAATGGTTTTATTTTATTTCTCTACTTATTTTTAAATTTAAACTAAATATGATTATTTTTATCTTCAGAACTAATGTATTACTGAAATTCATCATCATTATTTCATTTTGAGAATTCAGTGCTAGATAAATGTCTTTAACTTAACTTCTTTATTATGAAACCGTCAAATATCTCTATTTTTCATAATTTATAATACATTTTCTGATGTAATTATCCCATCTCATCGTTGATATTTTATGTGCTTAAGTTCTTTATATTTTTATTTCCAATTTAATCTTGTTTGTAATGTGTGTTATCCTTCTTTCTTATAGGATGTCATTCTATTCCAATACATACTAATTATTAGTGTCTGTAATACCTGCTTGATTTTATATATTATGTTCTTCCTTTATATTTTCTTATTATTTCTTATATACATTTTTCATAAGTTTCTGTACCGTCAGAAGTCATTTAATAAAGTCGTTATACATGAACCATATTTTTCATCCATAAGTAAAGAAATATTGAGGTTATGTCCCAGTAAACAGAAAATAATACCTGATCTATAATAAAATACCTTTTATTGCCAAATTTTATTAACATTTAATTTTAAAAAAATCTTTTTTTTCATAAAATGTATAATCGATATATGGGTAATAAAATCTTGACTTTTTAAAATAAGTATTGATCTAATATTATTTATTTAAAATCGTATGACCACTATTATAATGTATTTTAGATAATAAGTTAAATAAAAAGAGTATATCTAATTTTATGTACAAATTTGTCATTAATATATCTCTCTATTACCTTATTATTACTAAAAATAGCTAGTTGAAAATATTCAATTTTATCCTGTGCTCCTTTGTTTTCATCATTTTTTATATAAGATTTTTACTCAAGAATTAAAAAAATATGTTATGAGAAGTATATATTGATTTATGAGTTATGTTCCACAATTACATAAATTTATTTAATTTAGTGTTTTGGAAATAAAGCCAAAATTATTTTTTTGGAATGTAGAGAATGATCCGTTTCTGAATAATTACAAAATTGTTTATAATAAGAGTGATTATTACTAAACACTAATTATAAGGCATTCTTATAAAACTAGTATTTAGCCCGTTAGAATTGAAGGGAAGATAGAAATAAACATAGAAAGAAAAACTGTTTATTGGTTTTTACAATATATTTAAACATAAAAAATACTTTAGAACAAAACTTAATGAATTAAATTTGAGACCTCTCCATTATGAAAATTTCCTCACACACCACATTCGCTAGATGGCGACAGACGGCCACGTTGCGGACTTAGTGATGACAAATAAGGGTTTTTATTATTAAGAGATAGAACATTTTTTATCTTAAACTTTTTGTTGTGAAATTTAATTAAAATAAAATATATTATTGATTTTAGGAAATAAATCACTCTCCATATATAATAAAAAGTCTTTTAACCACATATTTAACTATCGGTTGCCATTATTTTTGATTGTTTTATACATATTTTGATAACAACTCCATGATTTTTAGACAAGTATAGAGAATTTCACCAAAAAATTCACAGTGCTGAAACTACATTGTCGTACAAAAAACGAGGCCATTTTAAGGAAGTTAATTTAAACATGTTAATTAATGTTGATAATGCTGTTAATTTACATAAAAGCACCAAGTCGAAAAGAAAATTAAGAATTTTGAAAATTAATTTAAAATTTCTGAAAAAGATCAAAAAAAAAACAATTTTTAAAATTATTGCTGAAACAGATTATTGGGATTAATAAAAAAGGAATAAAAATGCGATAAAAGTAAAAGTTTAAAGTTTTTTAATGTAGGATATTCCCTCCTCTACTGTTTTATAACAACTTAACAACAATTCTTGAATGATTTCACAATTTTTTTCCGATATAGGGTCACATTCTTCAAGAATTGTAGATTTTAGCTCCAAAATGTTGTGTGAAGTGGGCTGTCGACAATTAATACCCCTTATTAGCTCATCCCACACTTGCTCGATCGGATTAAGAACTGAGCTCTTGGCGGGGCACGTCTTAGTGTGCACATTGACCGTTATATCGTGTCAATGTCGCCCCGTAGTCGACACCAAAACGTAGTTGAAGTCAAAAATCTTCTGCGAGAATGAACGTAAGGGAGTAGACGATGGCTTCTTAATGTATCACAAGTCAGTCACTTGGTCACAGCTCACCAGATCTCAACGAGACGCCCGATTACAGTTCAATCGGGAACATGTCAACTGGACATTAGAGCAGTAGAGCAATATACTAATCACTGATGAGAGAGTAGGTCGTGTTTATATGCTAGCAAAGGTCATAACTACATCTATAGACGATCCCAGACCTTAACCCAATCGAATGCGTGTGGGATAAGCTTAAAAGGCTACTCCAATAAACACTCGGAAGCTAAAATCTGCAATTCTTAAAGAATGTGATGCCGTACCGCAAAAAATTAAAAGAAATGAAATCATCAACTATTGTTGTCAAGCTGTAATAAAAAATAAAAGACGGAATATCCCACATTAAAAATCTTTAAACATTCACTTTAGTTGCATTTTCTGTCAAAGATCTGTTTTAGTAATAATTTTAAAAATTGAGTTTTCTTGATTTTTTCAAAAAAATTTAGATTAATTATCAAAATTCTTATTTGTTTTTCTCGACTTGGACGCTTTTACATAAAACAATACTATTTCTCAGGCAATTTTCTTGATAGATCAGATTTAAAGTAGATTTTTTAAAATGACCCAGTTTTTTTGCACGCCAGTGTATAATATTTATTGATGTTATTAAATATATTAAAAGTATTTCTAAATATATTATTTTTTTATATTTATTAAATATTTAAACAGTACGAACACCACATATATACACATCTATATGTGTCTGTATAAGTTTACAGCTGTATTTATTATTTAATAAGTTAAAATTAATTTGATCTCATACAAATAATTTATTAGTTCAAATAAAACGTGCAAATATTGTTTAATTTTAATAAATGTGTGCTTCTCTATATGAGAGAAAGAGAATTTACTTAGGGAAAATAAATATTTATTTTACTAAATTGTATTATATAAAAATCGGTATAGATATAAGGAATGGAATTCTGTTCGTATCAAGATAATGTATAGCAATATTTGTAGAAGAACAAATCGAAAATAGAATGTGTTTCATTCGTTACGATAAATGCACAAGTCTAGCAAACCAGTTTGTCGAATAATAAAAATAATAGTAACTGGAACATAATTTTATTTCCGATAGCGATAAAAAACGACAAGAATGTTACCGACATGCGTTAAAGGTACGTGTAGTCAACTAACAGCATTCTTTCCATCTAAAAACGAGCATATTTCGTGGAAGGAAACTCACAGCTGAGTCGGGCAGGAAGTCGTTTTCATCGTCACAACAGTGGAATGTCCACTGACGAACAGTTATGGAGGACGCTGAGGACAACACCGACTACAACTCAACAGCTTCAGTGTATTTCTGTTGAATCTCGCTTTTCAGCTTGACGGTTATTGCGTCGAGTCTCATTTATTTCTAACAGTCACTTTCTGTCTCGGTCAAATCAGTAGATCGCATTCACACTCCATCAAATCAACAAACAAATTGCAATACTTGAATAACGAATTTGTGTCCTGTTTTATAACATTTATTTTATATGAATGCATACATACATACATATATATATATATATATATATATATATATATATATATATAATATATAAACATTTATGTTTTTATATGTTCATATCAGTAGGTATAAATATACTTTTTCGATAGAATTGGTTTATATACCATTATTTTTAATTGCAACCTAACCATTAATTTAAAACGTACA